>JAWQEG010002439.1:0-105000 GCA_033782935.1 Petrolisthes cinctipes
GGTGAGAATGGCCCAAGGCTGTGTGTGCTGGTGGTGGTCGAGAGAGAGAGAGAGAGAGAGAGAGAGAGAGAGAGAGAGAGAGAGAGAGAGAGAGAGAGAGAGAGAGAGAGAGAGAGAGAGAGAGAGAGAGAGAGAGAGAGAAAAAAAAACAACCATAGGACTACTGTACTTCTAAACCAAATGACCAATTGACTACTAAATCAAATATCCAACCAACCAACCAATTACCTACTAAATTATATGTCCAACCAATCGACTACTAATCCAAATGTCCAATCAACCAACCAACCACCAGTCTCCAACATAGTACTGAGTAATGACGTGAAATAAAGAGTGCAAGTGGACAATGTTTACAGAGTGTGAAGGTGGTGATGGTGAAAAGTTTAGAAAAGGTAGATAATATTTTCTCTCTCTCTCTCTCTCTCTCTCTCTCTCTCTCCAACACAATGACGAGGCAGTGAGCGTGAAGGTTGGGTTGAGGAGAGCATCATAATAATTGAGCAAGGTGCAATGTTGGTTGGTTGGTTGGTTGGTTGGTTGGTTGGTGTGAGGTAATAAGTAATGTAGGTACTGACTGTACTGTCTGTGTTGGTACATACATACATACTGGTGCGAACACAACACCCCTTACTCCTCAAACCACACCCTATTCCTCAAACCTAAATCCTTAAACAATATTCCTTAAACCCTATTCTTTAAACAGTCAATTCCTCACACTGACCCTATTCCTCAAACCAACCCACCAAAGGGAAAATAATGATCATGGCATAAGTAGGGTAATTTAATAATAATTATTATTATTATTATTATTTTTTTTTTTCCAACAACAGATCCCATACTCGTGTCCTGTATTAGCTTGGATTGATTGATTTATATTAGGTGCCGCAACAGCGAGGTCATATGGCGCCCGTGGAGGAAGGTAATCGATTGAGAGGTGGAGAGGTAGGCACAAAAGTTAATAAATGAAGGAAAGGGACAATTGGAGAAGTGAAAGCCCCTTTTAGTGGCCTTTTACGACAAGCAGGATACTAGGGAGGTATTCGTAACCCCCTATCCAAGGCGGGGGGGGGGGGGTACTAGTTTGGAGGAATCAGTAGTCCGTAGCTGAATCTAACAAACTTTTCTATGTGCAACAAACCATAATTATATTTTTGTTAATCTATTCCTGTTTCCTGACATACTTTGGAGGAATCAAGGTGCTTCTAATGTACCAAACGTGAGGAGGGTGCGTTGAACCGAGACACAATAAAAACAAGACTATTCAAAGGGCAGAGGAAGTGTGTGTGTGTGTGTGTGTGTGTGTGTGTGTGTGTGTGTGTGTGTGTGTGTGTGTGTCAATGGCCATTCAACTCGAAGCAGGTAAAGTCACTTATGGTGGGAAGTGGAGTGAATGTAGCCCTCCAAACCATGTCAGGAAACAGATGCTCTATTGGTGATAAAATTGAGGTGATTTGTTTGTTTCCTGGTATAGTTTGGAGGAATCAATCGCCCTCCAATTTACCAAAACGAGTTCTCCCTTAAAAAAAAAAAAAAAAAACTGGGGGTGGAACATGGCTATACATACAACCATACATATATTATATACAAACAAGTATACATATACATACAACCATATATACATTATATACAAAAAAGTATACATATACATACTAGCATACAAATTATATTTACATACAACCACACATACGTAGATACATACAACCACACATACGTATATACATACAACCAAACACACCAATCTTTGCCTATGTATGTATGTATGTATGTCTTCACCTAAGCTATACCTACCCTTCTTTAGAGGTGTATTGTGTGTCTTCTAATGTATACAAACATACATACATACATACCATACACACATAAATACCAATTCTTCCACTATGTATGTATGTCTGTCTTCACCTAACCTCCTGTATCTATTCTTCCCTATAGGCCTCTCTCCATCTGTGCTTTCTAAAATATACAACCACATATACATACATACAACCATACACACATAATATTTATATACCAATTCTTAACGAGACATGTTTTGTGTTGTGTTGTGGTCCAGGCCTGTGTGTGTGTGTATTTTTCTCTAATGTATACAACCACACAACACACATACATACATACATATCAATTCTTCCCTTCCCTTGTGTTGTGTTCCAGGCCTCTGTGTGTGTATGTGTATTTTTTCTCTTATGTATACAACCACACACACACATACATACAGTACATACCAATTCTTCCCTTCCTCTGTGTCTGTGTGTGTGTGTGTGTGTGTATATATATATTTTCTCTAATGTATACAACCTACACACACACACAAACACATACCAATTTTTCCCTGTGTTTTTTCTAATGTAAACAACTTTCACCTTAGTAGTGGTGGTGGTTTACTGGCCAGGGTTGCTTTGACATCCATTGTGGTTTCTTACTTTCTTGGTCCAAGTCATCAATAATAATAATAATAATAATAATAATAATAATAATAATAATAATAATAATAATAATAATAACAACAACACCACTAATAATAATACTAACACTAATAATAATAACACTAATAATAATAATAATAATAATAATAATAACAATAATAATAATAAAATAATAATAATATTAAATAATAATGATAAAATATATTTTATTTTTGGTGGTGATGGTGGGGGGGAGGGGCTTTAATTAAGTGGGTGAGGATACTTTGGGTACATTGGAGTGCCTTGACTCCTCCAAAATATGCATGAAAACATGACCATATTAACGTAAATAATGGTGGCCTGTATGTTGCTTGGAATAGTTTGGTGGAATTAGTTGCTCCAGTTTTACCACCAACACTGTATAATAATGCTCTTCCAGCTTCAGGTGGTATTGAGTTAGGTAGGGTTATTTCAGGTTCCGTTATAGGCTGAGATGGGAGGAGATATTTCCCTCTGTGTGTGTGTGTGTATGTGTGTATGTGTGTATGTGTATGTGTGTATGTGTGTGTGTGTGTGTTCGTGTGTGTGTGTTCGTGTGTGTGTGTTCGTGTGTGTTCGTGTGTGTGTGTTCGTGTGTGTGTGTTCGTGTGTGTGTGTTCGTGTGTGTATGTTCGTGTGTGTGTGTTCGTGTGTGTGTGTTCGTGTGTGTGTGTTCGTGTGTGTGTGTTCGTGTGTGTGTGTTCGTGTGTGTGTGTTCGTGTGTGTATGTTCGTGTGTGTGTGTATCGAAAGACAGAGAAAAATATCACAAATATGTTATGGTCGTTTGGTAAAAAGTATATAAATAAATAAATACACCACTTCCACCCACCCACCAGGTTAACATAAATAATTGTGGCCCGATGTTGCTTGGAATAAGTTTGGAAGAATCAATTGGTCAAGATTTACCACCAATACTTTAAGGGGAGGTATATAGATTCGACATTTTAAGAGATAATGATTCCTCCAAACTATTCCAAGCAACAGGCCACCATTATTTTTGTTCATCTGGTCCTGTTTCCTGGCATACTTTGGAGGAATCAAGACACTCCAATGTAACAAAAGTATACTCTCCCCTTAAACCCCCCCAACACCCAGCCCTCTTCCTCCTCCCTAACATTAAATTCTCAGTTCGTGTTGGGGGGGGTCGGTAAAGACGAGATTTGTAGGCACGTCTGTATAGCATATTATAATATAGTATTTCTCCAAGTAGTACATATGTTGGAAATCAATGAAAACGTGTGAGTGATGCAAGAGGGGAGGAGAATTATGTCTAAAATAAGTTGTTGTAACCAATCCCCCTTACTCTCTCTCTCTCTCTCTCTCTCTCTCTCTCTCTCTCTCTCTCTCTCATGTTTCCCCACAAGGCACACGTTCCCTTCCCATTCTTTAGTCTCCTCACTCATCTTTCACTACTCATTGTTGTCTCATCTTTTGTATATCATTACTTTTTTCTCTCATATATTCACCAATTTCACTTCACATCATAATATATACCGGTATGTATATTATTTTTTCCAGTTATTTGAAATTTCACCACAGTACAGACGTTTGTAGATCATAATATATATAAAAAATTTAGATATAGTACAGGTATATTAGATTTCACTAAACTAGAGTACAGATGTTTGTACAGCCACGAGAGAAAATAAGTATCCAAGTCTGCTTCGAATAGTGATCGTGTATGAGACTTGGTGGCTTCTGATTCCCCCTGACTATGCCACGAAACAACCTCCTTCACTATAGGTGTGTGTGTGTGTGCGTTTCGTGACATTATTTGAAGGACTCGCTAACCTCCAATTTATTTTCTGACTACATCACGGGGTCCTTTAAGGTGGAAGTGCAGCGTTGGTAAATCTGGAGCAACTGATTCCTCCAAACTATTCCAAGCAACAACAGAACACCAATATTTTTGTTCATTTGGCCCTGTTTCCTGGCATACTTTGGAGGAATCATGGCACTCTAATGTAACAAAAGTGAATTACCCCCTTAAACGACTTCCATCAAGTATGTACGAGACAGGATGAGCGTTGTAATTGGCTCACTGTTATGTCAAATGATTCCAAACTTCAACAACAACAAGACTTGGATACTTATAGTTTGGCTCGTGACAGTATATGCAATACACCATAATATCATACACGTTTTTATAGAGGTATGTACAGTCACGAGCACTAATAAGTATCCAGGTGTGCTTCAATTACCCAGAGACAGTAAATCAATGCACAATAAGATCACCATTGGAATTAGTTCGTTGGTGGACTGTTTAAAGCTTCAACCAAAACAGTATACTTATTAGTGCTCGTGACTGTACATAATTATATTTCACCACAGCATAGAAATTTGTACATACATCATAAACTATACTATTCTTCGAGTTTTATATATATATTTATTTCACCAAAGTATAGAGTATAGACTGTACATCATAAACTATACTCTTCTTCGTGGTATATATAATTTACCAAGGTATAGATTATAGTGAGCGAGGTACTGGGGTTGAGGGGGGGTGTTGTGTTATGTAATGTGTGGGGGAAACGTGAAGGAAGGTAGGTAGGCTACTCAGTCCACCACTCCACTCCACCAAACACGTTCCATTGGTATACTCGTTGTTGTTGTTGTTGTTGTTGTGTGGGTAGGTGTGGAGGATATCAGGGAACACCAACTCACATACACGAAATCATGCTACTACCCCACCCCCCAACCCCCATAGATAATGCGAGAACAGGAAATACGTCAATATTACACACACACACACACAGTCACACTCTCACAGACACACACACACAGAGACAGACACATTTACTCAAACCTACTCCCACACACACTTACTCGCACACTTTTACACACACACACACACACACACAGACAAGCAGACACACAGACACACTTACTCACACCTACTCCCACACCTTTACACACACACACATAATAAAAAATAATAACGCAACTTTACTCCACCCCACACCTTTAACTATATACAATTTTCCTGACTCAAGGACTTGTTTTGAAATTGTGACCTAGAAAGTGGGTCAAGAGTGTTAGTATTACGACAGAAAACGAGCCCAGAATCACTGATGTAAATATGAAGCTAAATAATAACTGAAGTGAAAAGGTAAGCGAGCGAGCACACACACACACACACACAAACACATCTATACACACACATACGCAAACACTTCTATACACACACACACACACACACACCTATACAAACACACATATCTATACAAACACACATATCTATAAACACACCCACATCTATATACACTTACACATCTAAACACACACATGTATATATATATAGTTTGTGTCTAAGTACTTTTTGTATGGAACACATAGTGGCCTTGAATTCACCACTATCATATTCATCATCAATACCCTATTTCCCTTTTTTTAATATTATGACCAACAGTATTGCCAACACCACCAACAGTATCACCACCACCATCAACAATATCACCACCACCATCAACAATATCAATAACATCAACACACACTATCATTGCCATCACCAACAATATTACCAACACACTATCATTGCTATTATCAACATTATTACCAACACCACCATTGACATTATTACCAACATCCTCTTTATCAACATTATTACCAACACCACCATTATTAACATTATTACCAACACCGTCAATACCAACATTATTACCAACATCATCTTTGCCTTTATCAACACTTATCACCAACACCGTCATCTCCATCACCATTATCTTCTCTCTCTTATCATGCGGAACCCTGAAGGAAAATTTTGTCACGAGTTTCACCTGTTGGAGAATAGAGAGGGCCCCTGTCTCCCTTCCCTCCCTCCTTCCCTGTGTCAATCGCCATACTCATTCCATTTCTCTCTCCCTGTGTCAATTACCATACTACTCTCCCCCTGTGTCATTCACCATATTATACTCCCTCCCTGTGTCGTTCACCATAGTACCCTTTACTTCCCTCCCTTCCCCCCTCTCTGTCATTCACAATACTCCCCCTCCTTCCCTCCCTGTGTCATTCACTATACTACTCCTTTCCTCCCTTCCTTTTCTTCCTCCCTCTCATTCACTATACTACTCTTTCCTCCCTCCCTTCCTTTCATCGCTCCTTCCTTCCCTCTCTCCTTACTTCCTTTCCTCTCACTCACCACACACTGATGTTGGTAATCTCACGCAAATTACCCGTGACTTAAGGTTAAGGGGAGAGAACCTGTGTTTGTTGAATTGGGAGTCCTTCAAACTATGGCAGGGGGAAGACAAAAAAAAAAAAAAAATCACCATAATGTT
Organism: Petrolisthes cinctipes; assembly: GCA_033782935.1. Taxonomy (NCBI): domain Eukaryota; kingdom Metazoa; phylum Arthropoda; class Malacostraca; order Decapoda; family Porcellanidae; genus Petrolisthes; species Petrolisthes cinctipes. Next base: position 6,721 of record JAWQEG010002439.1, read on the forward strand.
ACTTATTATAGGGCTGTGTTTCGTGGGTTATTTTGGAGGAATCAGTAGCACTCTAATTTTTATACAGTCCATAGTTTCTCCCCTTAATGTTAGTCACCACCAGCCAGCCAGCCACTCACCTCACTCATAAGTCTATAATGATATATATTAATATAAGAGAACTCACACACACATGCACAAAAGAGCACACCCATACACTCTCTCTCTCTCTCTCTCTCTCTCTCTCTCTCTCTGAAGATTGAAGATGTAATAATCAGTCAGTCAGTCAGTCAGCCAATAAGAGTCACTCAATCAGTCAACGAGTCTGCCAGCCAATGAATCAGCCAGTCAGTCAGTCAATCAACCAATGAGTCAGCCAGCCAGTCAGTCAAGTCAACAAGCACAGGGCCACCATGCACTTCCTCTCCTTATTATTATGATGATGATGAGAGAGAGAGAGAGAGAGAGAGAGAGAGAGAGAGAGAGAGAGAGAAAGTGAGTGTGTGTGTATAGGATGGAACACTAACTTCTAAGAGTGACTGTAGGTAAAGTCGACCACGAGACTGTAATTAACTGAAGGTAGTACTGGTAACTTTCTCTTTACTTTACCTTCCTTCCCTTCCTGCTACCTTTCATTACCAACACTCTTCATATTACCATTCATTTACTAATCTGTCTATTCATTTACTAATCTGTCTATTCATTTACTATCTGTCTATTCATTTACTATCTGTCTATTCATTTACTATCTGTCTATTCACTTACTATCTGTCTATTCACTTACTATCTGTCTATTCACTTACTATCTGTCTATTCACTTACGATCTGTCTATTCACTTACGATCTGTCTATTCACTTACGATCTGTCTATTCACTTACGATCTGTCTATTCACTTACGATCTGTCTATTCACTTACGATCTGTCTATTCACTTACTATCTGTCTATTCACTTACTATCTGTCTATTCACTTACTATCTGTCTATTCACTTACTATCTGTCTATTCACTTACTATCTGTCTATTCACTTACTATCTGTCTATTCACTTACTATCTGTCTATTCACTTACTATCTGTCTATTCACTTACTATCTGTCTATTCACTTACTATCTGTCTATTCACTTACTATCTGTCTATTCACTTACTATCTGTCTATTCACTTACTATCTGTCTATTCACTTACTATCTGTCTATTCACTTACTATCTGTCTATTCACTTACTATCTGTCTATTCACTTACTATCTGTCTATTCACTTACTATCTGTCTATTCACTTACTATCCACCTATTCACTTACTATCCACCTATTCACTTACTATCCACCTATTCACTTACTATCCACCTATTCACTTACTATCCACCTATTCACTTACTATCCACCTATTCACTTACTATCCACCTATTCACTTACTATCCACCTATTCACTTACTATCCACCTATTCACTTACTATCCACCTATTCACTTACTATCCACCTATTCACTTACTATCCACCTATTCACTTACTATCCACCTATTCACTTACTATCCACCTATTCACTTACTATCTACCTATTCGTATGTACAGTCTGGCTCAGAAATTCGTACACAGAGCATTGGTTAAAAGGTGTTTGGGGTTGGAAAATCAATGTACTATAATTATTTTCTAGTTGTCATAGAGGTGTATAGAAATTCCTGAGGCGGCCTGTACAGTTGAGCAAATAGAAGTGCAAGAAAAATCTGGCTGTATATGGCAACTCTTCGTATTAAACCATCGTATCTTTATGAATGAATCACTGGGAACCCAAAAAAGCCAAAGTAATAATTAATAAGGTGGAAGGAGATTGGCTGAAGATGTTGTCATATCCAGTACAGCCAGATTTTTCTTGTATGTACTTTCTACTTGCCCAACTGTACAGCCACAATCAAATAACCACCGACACTTTCCTTCCATCATGCAAGTAAATCAGTATCATATCAAAATATAATCATACAACAACACCTTACGCCCCCTTCTTCACCTGTTGAGAACAATGATGGAATATGTGACTTACTGAAAATGAGTGAGGAAGTGACACGAAACAAAGAACTATTAGTCTGTGGGGATTTTAATTATGGGAATATAATGTGGGAAGAAAATAGAGTGGAAAATGGATCCCAGGGGTATGGCCAGGCCATGCACTTCTTGGAAACTATAAATGACAACTACTGGACCCAGAACATAACCGATTGGACACACCTAAGAGATGATGACAACCCATCAAGACTGGACTTGGTATTCACCAGAACAAACAGTGAGGTTGATAATATCAGATACCTGGCACCTCTTGGCCGGAGCAAGCATGCAGTTATCTGTTTTACACTGACTGTAGACTCCAGGCCCAAGGAATATACAAGTACAAGCTCCAAACTAAACTACCACAAAGCAGACTTCGATAAGATGAGAGACCTGTTTTGCCAAGTCCATTGGGAGGAAACATTTTCCAACAAATCAGTTAACGAGAAATGGAGCGTCTTCACTGAACACTATAACAGGACAGTGAAAGTGTGCGTACCAAGTTATAAGAAAAATGCAGGAAGGTTCAGGCCAAAGTGGATGAATGGTAGACTGGAAATGCTGATAAGAAGGAAGCAAGAGGCATGGGTGAGGTACAGAGGAAGAAAGACCGAAAACCACCGTAATAGGTATAACAATGCAAGGAATACCGTAACAAGAGAAGTAAGGGCAGCGAAATTTGCATACGAGAGGAAGATAGCTCAAGATGCAACAAGCAACACAAAACACTTTTGGGCTTATGTGAGATCGAAAACTACTGCAAAGGAAACCATTACCAGGATGAGGACAAGTACTGGTGAGGTCACAGAGGATGATGGAAGCATCGCCCAGGAAATGAATACAGCTTTTAATGGGGTTTACGTGAGGGAGGACTCAACACAGCCAACAATTAACCCAGATGCAATCTACCATGGACCTAAACTACAAGAGATTGTGACAACAGGAGAGGGTGTTAAGAAAAAACTCAAGAAGCTTGATGGGAGCAAGGCTGCAGGTCCAGATGGAGTGTCCCCATTAATCCTCAAGGAGTGTACAGATGTGCTATTTAAGCCAATAACGGACATATTTTTAACATCCCTAGAAACTGGAAGTATACCGAGTGACTGGAGGAGGGCTAACATTACCCCAATCCACAAAAAGAATAGCAAGATGGAGCCACTCAATTACAGACCTGTGTCCCTCACCAGTGTTGTGTCGAAACTGCTGGAAAGTATAATCCGTGAAGAGTTGGTCGGCCACCTAACAGAGAACAGTCTTATTGTTGACGAGCAGCACGGTTTCAGGAGTAAAAGGAGCTGTCTGACAAACATGTTGTGCTATCTTGATGATTTGGTGAATGCAGTGGATGCGGGATCATGTGTGGATGTAAATTATTTGGACTGTGAAAAGGCTTTCGATAGAATTCCTCACCAAAGGCTCCTCACCAAGTTGAAGGCTATAGGTATTGATGGCAGAATCCTGGAATGGATTGGAAACTTCCTTAGTGAGAGATATCACCGGGTGAAGATAAGAAATGCGACGTCTGATTGGCTGCCAGTCACCAGTGGAGTCCCCCAGGGATCAGTACTGGGCCCTGTGCTGTTCCTCATTTACATCAATGATCTTGTGAAGGACCTGGAATCACAAGCCAGTTTATTTGCCGACGATGCCAAGATTTATAGAAAAATAGAGACAGGAGCTGATGTAGAATCATTGAGGAGAGACATGACACGCCTGGACGAGTGGAGTAGGAAGTGGCTCCTGTCATTTAACACTAATAAATGCAAAACAATGCACATAGGTCATGGGAACCAGCAGGCAGACTACCACCTGGACCAGAGGCCACTCAGCAAGACTTCCGAAGAGCGAGACCTGGGTATCATGATATCAGCAGACCTTAAATCATCACAACATGTAGCTGGAGTAGCTGCTAAGGCAAACAGTCGGCTGGGTATCATTAGGAGAAACTTCTCTGTGCTCAACAAGGACATCGTAGTCCCTCTCTACCTCTCCCTGGTCCGTCCCATTTTGGACTATGGGGCTCAAGCCTGGTCGCCCTACCTGCTTCAGGATATTAGGACACTAGAGAGAGTACAGAGGAGAGCCACCAGGTTGGTACCTGAGCTGTCCAACCTGCCCTATGAAGAGAGATGTCAACGGCTTGGACTTCAGACACTGGAAAACAGGAGGATTCGTGGGGACATGATTGAAACTTACAAGTTGATGCATGGATACGAAGACATCCCCTACACCAAGTTTTTCCAGCTGAATACAAACAATCTTAGAGGACACTCCCTGAAACTGGCAAAACCAGATCATTGGAGGACAACTTTAAAGGGAAATTGGTTTGCCATCAGGGTGATTGACCAGTGGAACTCACTCCCGGAAAATATAGTAACTGCCCCAACAATAGCAACATTCAAAGCACGATATGACAGGCACCTTGGTATTGTTGGGGTCATTGGCTAACTAGTCTTGGAGGTGGGGGACATTACAAGAAGTCCTCTTCTTAATTCCCCACTATCTATTCTTAGGTAAGCATTCTTAGGTAAGCAACTCAACCCCCTCAAATAAATATTATTATGAGGTGCTGCAAAATCATACATGTGTTTGTTTTTTATTACCAAGATATTTACTACGATGGAAGGAAAGTGTCGGTGGAAATTTTATTGTGGCTGTACATTCCTGCAAACTGTTCCTACTGACGTCACACTCCCTCCCTCTAGCCTAACCCGGTAAAATTCTTCTGCGAGAAGCTGGTAAATCCCCCAATCGTCATCATGCATGTGGTAAATCCCTAATCATCAGCAGGTAAATGTCCCAATCGTCCTCATCCTCAATCAGCCTTTCTCAACAAATCTCCACTCCACTCTGTTTGCTGTCACCACTAAGACTATATATGCCATGTTAGGCTTGATTGATATTAGGCGCCGCAACAGCGAAGTCTTTTTGGTAGTGATCAGTCTCGTGTCGGTAAAAATTGTAGTGTAAATCGTACAAATAGGCCTAGTAATAGTATAAATAAAGAAATTGAGGATGAAAGAAGACTGCCCTAAGCCTGAATGACCCTGTATGTATGTGTGGTATGACGAGAGAGAGGGTGATCGAAAGGTTGGGATGGCAAGCACGAAATGAAATGGCAGGAAGTGAGGTACAGTCGGCCTCAGGAATTCATATACACCACTAAATCACATCAAGTGTTCGTAACAAATAAAAAACTTAGTACAATTATTTCCTAACAAAACTTTTCTAGGAATGTTATTTGGCTAATACTTGAATCAGTCAGCAGAACAATCCCTACAGTATGTGCAGAATAAAGACCCATTTTTACCAATACTCTGTACGAATTCCTGTGGCCGACTGTACAACTGAAGAATTGAAAGGGCGTGACTGGGGCAATATAATGAGGAAATTGTTTTTATATTCAAGAACACAATATTAAGAATGGTAAGGTGAAGCTGCCTCCTTCACTCTCGCCTCACAACAAGCACCAAGGGAATAGAAGGAAGGGAGGGAGGGACAGGAATAGTATTGAATGACGGGGTAATAATTATAATGAGACATTAATTATCTTTTGTATTCGTGAATGCAGTGTATAAATCATGAATGGTATGTGGAAGTGGCCACTACTCCTCCCTCCTGTCAGCAAACACGAAGGAAATACATTAGAAAGAAAGATGGGACTGTTGAAGAATCGTCTATGTTTCGCTCTCCCTTTCCCTCCATTACAACTTTTCATGCCTCTCTCTCTCATGGACAAGTGTGTGGTTAAGGGAGTTGTCTGTTGCTATAGTTACTGAAGGCCTACTGATTCCTGTAAACGATGCTACAAAACAATGATCCTCCACACGTACAATAAGGCACTGTTCCCGTCGTAGTGTGGAGAAACCACTGCAGTAAATAGCTCTCCAAATTACTCACAACAGTTAATGACCCTGTGATCGTGTATGAGACTTGGTGGCTTCTGATTCCTCCTGACTATGCCACGAAACAAACTTCTTCAATCCACATAGGGGGTGTTTCGTGGCAATGTTTGAAGGACTCACTAACCTCCAATTTTCTGACTACAACACGGGGTCCCTTAAGGTGGTGGTAAATCTAGAGCCACTAATTCCTTCAAACTATTCTAAGCAACAGGCCACCAATAGTTTTGTTAATCTGGTTCTGTTTCCTGGCATATTTTGGAGGAATCAAGGTGCTCTAAAGTACCAAAAGTATACTACCACCTAACTACCCCTACCAAGACAGCAACAAGGATATACTGTATGTACTACCGACAGTAAAGACATGATGATAACATATTATTTAATTTGCTTTGCTATTCATATTCAACATTAATATATCATCGTAACTCCAGTAAGATAAGATACTACACCCATTCTTTTGTAATCACCAAGGTCAAGTGACTCATAAGCCTCTATTATTTCATTATTATATTCCTACATTTCTGAACACCGATCTTTTGTCCGTATTGAAGTTTAGCAGACCCTGACAAATACAGATATTCTCTCTCTCTCTCTCTAAACCTGTGTTGTTGTTATTTACTCGTCACTACTCCTTGGAATATTAGACTTGTTTGAAAATTATGTATCTAGTCATGCTTAGGGGAAAAAATAACAGACGTATGCCAAACTACAAGCCCGGCCCGGTGAATACACTGACCTCTGGTGGCAACAGGCTAGTCTTTTGAAGGGGAATACATTATACACACCAGTAGTGAGGTCGAACCATCTACTGTATTAACCTAAATAGTCTGGTGGCCCTTAGTAACTGTGGCAACCAGCCTTGGTAACAGTCTCTTAGATAATGAATGAATGACCGGCCGCTATGCAATAAATAAATATATAATTAAATAAACAAGTATATAAATACTGTAAGTTAATTCTGAAGCACAGCTGATGCTAAATACGTCATAAGACCATTAATCTTTATGTGCCCAATGATCATACCGTCGAGCACACCAATACTTTCTTCTTAAAAATGTTCCTTAAGCTAATATTATGTGTTATATCACCCTTTTTGTCTGACACTATTGGATCGACTACTGACACATGTCCCATCAACTCATGTTTCTCGGTCTCTGTTCTATCCTTAATTAACTCTCTTCCTGTTCATCACATCTGATCTGAAATCAGTCTATCTCTGTCCACCTTTATACTGATGTCAGCCTTCACTCCTCCTCCTCCATCCATAACATCTTTCTACCTTAAGACCTAGACAACTCCCCCACTGCTGCATTCATCCCAGTAGTTTCAGATTTAAGAGTCAAATGCGGAGTGGGAACAATAATTATGTAAAATTTAACTCCAACATAACCTAGTTGTCTTTTTTGTTTGTTTCCCTGGAAATACTGTACTGTATTTTTGCATACTGCACAACCTAGTTACTGTATACCATTGCCAGATGATTTAAAGTGTCACAGGAAAATTTCTACTGTCTAATGGTTCAGAGGCTGTCCATAGTGTACCGAGTAGCTAATCAACTACTGTAATATTATACATGTAAAGAACAAAATGTGGTACAGACAATGGAGGTGGACAAGAGGATACTGATAAACCTGGTTCAACATAATTATTGTTATCACCATCTGGTGCTGTACAGACACAGTTTTATATCCTCTCCTGTCTGATTAGATTTCTACTTCATTATGAACTTTCTTCACTGGCTTACACAGGGATTATTCTCAATGACCCAATGATTCCCAGAGTTTGGGGATCACATAAGATGCAACAGCACTTTAGGTGACTCTACTTCATTACACTAGTCACTCCCTTACAACTTATCTCCTCAAACATTAAGTAGTTTAATCATATAAAACAATAGAAGGATATGTTAAAATTTGTGACCCTACAATTCCCAGTGTAATTTACTAGTAGGCCTATTTTAAGCAACAAGTAGCTGGGTGCAGCTATTGAGGTGCATGACATTTCATTCTTATAATACTTTTATATATATATATTTTTTTTTTTTTATTATTATTATTATTAGAGTACTTATACATTACACTCTGTCTACTGGTTCTATATTAATCAAGGATTACTTATTACCTGATACCATGATCTGTACTGGGTGGCCTGGAACAGCCTCCAAGCCATCTTATTGTAATTCAGCAGAATTTTCACTACAGTATTATCTCGTAGCTAGCTATACTGGTACCGTACTGTTTTTGTAATGACTAATACTGTAGTTCAAGAAAATATATATATATATATATATCAGTACTGTAGTACCGAAGGGTTGTGGAAGCACAATTTCTAAGTAAATTATTGCCTGGCCTAGAACTCAATTTATTTTGAGTAAATAGTGAAAAACAAAATTGCACAGCTGTACTGTACCAATGAAACAAGTGTTATTTCCAATAAGTTGAGCAAGTCTGACACTTTCCTTCAGTACAGGCATGCCTGGTTGTACATTCGGATTATATTTTTGGAAACGAACCCATTTCATATAAAAGACAAGCCAATCTGGTCCTCTAAGCCTCCCAACCCCTTACCCACTAAACCATTACTCTCAACCAACCAACCTCCTCCTTACCCCAAACATACCAACCTCTTGCTACTAACTCGCCAACCCCTGACCCCTCTATGTAACCCTGCTGATTAACATGAGTATCAATATAGTTCACAATTTGCCAACTCGGAGAACTTTATGGTTACAGATTTTGGCCTTCAAGGAAATAAACTTGCAAATTGTACTGTAATACACAGCAGCAGATTCTTAGTGAAATGTAGCATTTTTGGACCAACTGCTGAAGAAATACAAACTTTCTTATATAACCTACAGTAAGATATACACAACATTAGATTATGTACAGTACTGTGCTGCTAAATGCACATAATTGCCATGATGGCTGAGTAGTAAATGCTACTTACTGCAAGGCCCCTGCACTGTCAAGGGTTTGAATCCATCTACCCTCATGAGGTAGGACTAGGTCGGTAAAATGAGTACCATTTTACCCGTGGATGGTACGGTACCGGCCGGGTAACTGAAGTAACCTGGATGATACAGTGACCTTGTATCCCAGGATTGTGAGTTACTATAACCTGCCACAGGCTCAGAGATTGATGTGACAGATATGAGCACCACAGTAAAGCATTGTAATGGAGGAGACCACCCACTTTATCTTTATAAATGAGGGTATATTCCTTGAATCTAAAGAATACCATCATCAACACAAACATTTTTTGTTTTCCCACTCAAAATTAAAGCCAAAAGAGCCTTATGTACAACTCTTTCAAACACTAACCACTCAGCCACCTCCCCTTAGTACTAACCACCTCAGAGACCAAAGATAATATACAACACTTGGCCTCACTAATATAATGTATTAAGACATGCAGTATTTTCTATGAAACTTTTATCAGCCATGTTGCAGTTTTGAACAGCTACAGTACTAAATTTACTATGGAAAGCATGTTAGGTCAAGGTTGGCTAATTTTAGAAAATAATTTCCACAGATAGCTATATAACTATTTAATATGATTTTGTGCATTCTCTTCATGTGAAGCAGCTCTATATCAAACAAAAAATACCCTGTTTGGCTAATTTTCATTGTTATGGGAAGGTTGTCGTGTACCTCAAAAATGGGCCAATTCCTTGGGGATTATTTCTGAAACACAGATCCATCTGCTATTTTTTTTTTTTTTTTTTTTTTTTTCATTTTAGTTTTGACCATATAATTATGAAGAAATAAACTTTTAACCTGATCTAAATTTTCCTTGTAGACAAATTGGGGAAGACCCTGATACTTTACCTTCCCTAACCTAACCAGGGTGTAATTATGAGAGGCGCAAATATCTGGGGTTAGGTTAGGTAGCTTAGATTAGGTTAAAGGTTATCGGTCAAACTGAAACGAACAACCAATCATATATATAAAAAAATATATATATATAACATACAACACAAGAATTCATTACATTCATAAATAACTTGAAAAATATATTGTACAAAACAAAAAATTGAGGGCTGTATGCAAGAACATTCACGGCACCACGCCATCGTATACACCATGGAAGTTCTTGCATAAGACGCAGAGTCTTATATTGCTTCCTCATTATATATAGAAAAAAAATGGTATTTATTGAAAGAATTGCCATTTTGTAGCAGTGTTGCCAGATCCGGCTAGGTCCCAGTATTTTGCCCCGGTCATTTCCTGTACTTTACCACGGTTATTTCCCGGTAGTTTGCCCAGGTTAGGTCCCGGTAGTCTGATGTGGTCTAGGTTAGTTAAGGTTAGGTAAGGTCAGGCTAATTTCAAAATGCCCCATTTGAATATCTTGGAAATGGGGCATTTGTGGAGGAAATGCCATACAAGAAAATAGTCTTAAAATGGTCTAAATAAGTGGGTAATGAAGGTAGAAAAACCGTACGCAATAACGGTAATTCTTTCAATATTTACCAAAAATTATATACCGGTACCGTATATTCAACCAAAATAATAACAATAATATTACAGTAATAATAATAATACGGTACCAGTAATAATAATAACAATAATAACAATAGTAATAATATGGCAATAGTAATAATAATAATACCGGTACAAATACTAATAATAATAATAATAATAAGTTTTTACTCACCACTTGTCACTCATGGCGATGGATTGGTGGATAACTATTAATATATTATCTTCTTTCTTTTCCTCCCACACACACACACACAAAACAGGTAGAAAACTATAGTCTGACTAATAAAAAAACACTACCACCACCAGGAGACCGTGTTGTTATGGTGAAGAACTGACGGTAAGTGTTGATGATGGGTGTCTGTCTGACTTTTGGGGGGTGTGTGTATGTGTGTGTATGTATGTTGGTGGTGGGTAAGGAGTTTATGAGTGTGATAAGGATAGTTCACTTACTCACTCACTCCATGTTGTTGTTGTTTTGGTGTGCTGGTGCTGGTGGTGGTGGCGCCTCTAGCGGTCAATGGGAATCAACACTCTACTGTGACTCCAGCAGCTCTCGCCTGTTTTCCTTTATTCTGGTTTTCTTTATCAGATTTTTTTTTATTTCATTGCATCGTGGCGTCAAGTAACAGGCAGACAACAATACATAAGGGTTATTTACTAGTAACACACAACACCTTTGGTAATCATTATTTGGCTATATAATGAATAGTCATATTCGTTGTGGTCAAATTACATAATAAATTACGATAATGTCTACGACAAAGCCCTAATATATTGCTAAAAATGACATACTGTACAGTCGTGGTCAGAACTTGTGTCCCGATTACCTGACACGATGAATTGCAACCAGCTGCAGACGAGTTCGATGTTCTGGAACAAAGGTACACATTGCACCTCTCTACACACAACATACCGTTGTTCGAACCTTCCAACTTCGCCTGGTTAAAAGAATCATCGTTGCAGGGTATTGGGACAACTTCTGACCGCGAGTGTACCCAAGATCTAGAATATCTTTTCTAGATCTTGAGTGTACCTACCATTTACGTACAGTACGTAACTATAATGTGCTATGATTCTTACCTGTTTATGACCTCTACAATTATGTTTCTCAACAATATTTTGATGTAAAAGTACCAAAAAATAGACATACATATAGTTCATTCTTAAACGTATAAAGCAATGAGCTAATTAGTACTGTACAACACTGTTACCACCACTATGTGAGAGCATTCTTGCTTTCTATATTCAAACTTGCTGTGAGAACATGTACTTGAGAATAAATAAAATCTGGTTTGGTGTAGAACTGTAGGCTATGTATTAAAGACATACTGTACTTATATATCCATTTCCTAAAATCAACGACAGAGACTTAATTACTAAAGCATCCATACTTTAATAACATTGATGCATAATACAGTATCTAAAATGAGTAATTATTACATGTTTATTTATATCTACAATATCGTTTCTCAATAGTATTGTGATGTATATATAATTGAAGAAAAAGACTGCCATACAGATTTTATAAACCATACTCAGATACAAATTAATGAACTATAAGTACTGTACAGTATCGTATTGTTATCACCAGTAGCCTATATGAGAGCATTAATATGAGAGCCTAAATAGAAGACGCTTTATATAGGATATTATTTTTAAAAATTACTTTATGAGGAGCTGTTAGATATATATTTTAGAAACAATTATTTCATGATTTCTTTCTTAGCTTGAGAGGTTCATTTTATCTTGCTGTCTGCAAGCCTAGTCATAATTTCAGTCTGGGTGTAAGGAAAATATAAATGTAATACTTCATCCCAACAGTAACAAATAGATATACAGACTTAAGAAAATAGGAAACATAAGATAGGTTATTATAAACATAAGATAGGTTCATATCAATGTCATTACCACCAATATAAATACTGTATAACTATAGAACGCATAAGGCATCATCATAACTCCCACCGATCCTGTGTAAGTATAGGCAAGAGAAAGTAGTCAGCTGTTAATGATTCCCCGTTGCCGGTAGGTGGCTCTGTTGTACCGACACCACCAAAACCACCATAAGAGTGGTCTATCCTTCTTCCAGTACTAATTTAAAATCCTTGTGGTGGGTAAAAGGAAGAGGGTACCATGTAGTTATTTAGTGTGTTATACCCGTGGTTTATTTGTTAGGTAGAAAGTATTTGTGGTGTATATTGATGCATGTTATTTTTGTGTGTGTAGATGGAATAATAATGAGTGAGAATACTGATGGTGTGGTGTGGTGTTGGTATGGGAGTACAAATGTATTATGTATGTTTTATCTGGATACTATGGCAACTTTTCCAGTGATATGGCAACATCTATCCCCACCCTCCACCCCTAACTTATTATTCTCCTCTACTCTTTATCTCACTCGTTATCACCTCCCTCCTTCCCTTCCGGAGACCTTGACTTTGGGATTTTTTAAATATTAATGTTCATGTGTAGTAAGAAGTCACGAGGCTTTCATTTTTATTAAGTTCTCATGGTGGACGGGCAACTTTTTCGTGGCAACAACAGGCAGCCACTGTTAGCTGTATAATAAAACTGTTAGCTGTATAATAAAACTGTTAGCTGTATAATAAAACCGAAACTGTATGGATTAATATATTATTTCCGTCAACAAGAGTGGGTTTAATTCCCCGTTAATAAAACTGGTAGTTGCATACTGGGCTGTGTGTTGTTCAACTTCACATATCAATATATCACACAGTCAATAACACTTATCATAGCCATATTAGCTAACTACATCTACAGCAAATAACTATTGTAGTTAACGTTACTGACTTACTGTAGTAGGTTAGAGGTACAGCTCCGGACAGATCAAGGGTCCACACCCCATCCACCAGCGACTTGGTTTATTCCTCGTCGGATCTGGTAACAGTTGCAGGTGGAGGGAGGGGGGATGTTAGTGGGAGAGGAGGAGAGAAATGTGGGCGGGGCTATATAGGAGGTAATGTAGAGAAGACGTGTGTCAGGAGGAATGAATGAAGCATACACTGTGTACGGTATCGAATCACCAATAGTTTAAAGCAGGGATCTTCAAACTTTTTCAGTCATGACCCAGTTTTTACTATGACAACATTCTCGCGACCCATACAGAAAGATCTTTTACAAATGACCAGAATTATCAACCTAAGAAAATACAAGGCCAGAAACTGAAACGCAATCATTATGATAAAAAGGCATTCTAACCAGAATTATAAACACTGCCTCAACTACCCCTCCCTCTCTCTCTCTCTCTCATTCTCTCTCAAGAAGGCGAATATTTGTGAAATGATTTTGTTTTATTGATAATTAAATATATGAATATTCGATTATAAAAATATGTTAGGTGGATTCATGTATGAACTTCATATTTATTTTATTGTCACGAACATTATTATTCTATTTTATTCATGTATTTATTTTTGTGAGCCTGCGACCCAGTTTGGAGGAATTCGGGACCCGTAATTTGAAGAACCCGGGTTTAAAGAAGTGCAGACTGCATTAACGTAAGTGGATATAGGAGAGAAGAAATGTGATGATTTGAGGCAAGGGTGAGGGGGAAGAGGGCAAGACAAATGAAGGTGATTAGTTGAAAAGTAATAACAAACAAATATAATTAGAATATCTGTTACATTATATCCTTTAAATAAAGGCCCTGTCTTTTGTTCACCATCACAGTGGGATAGACTACTGATTATTTTCCTTTGGATATTAGACAGCTATCCCTGTATTCCTTTTATCTCTCTTGCTTCTCCCGTAGGGGGGTATTGCCTGTAATGATGTGGGCAATACTTTAAGGGTTTTGGCGCCCCTTCGGCCCCAGCCACTAGCTTACATTTCTTTTACTGACCCTCCTTTCTTCCTATTTCCTTCTTGCTTGCTGTCACACCTCTTTATCACCTTTTCCTGGTGCTGTATGACCTCGCTGTTGCGCCACCTAATATCAATCAAATCCCTTGTGCTTGTAGTCCACCCTATTTATCACCTTCTCCCAAGCCCAGCTGTTTTTTTTTTTCGGCAAAAGACGGTTTAATTTTCTAAGTTTTTTAATAATCATATTTGCCAATAAATTCATTAAGCTATTTACCTGGATTTTTTCTTCTAAATATGCATTTCCTTAAAAATAATCGATGTTAAACTTGAATAGGCGCCGCTATATGGCGTTTTCAATAAACTTGGTCTAATTTTATGCATAGGCTATATATATTACAGTATCTCTCAAGTAACTGGCAACCTTACACATCCTCCCTACTGACTTATCCCTCTCTCGCTTGCCCTTCCCTCCTTTCTTACCGTTTATCTTTTCTTTCTCATATTTTTAACCTTCTCATTCGTTCTTAAAAAGTTTTAATGACATAGGCCTTTCTCCCTTATCACTTATAGTCCAATGATATGATTCGAAAAACTACGGCTGAGATTATGTTGTAGATCGCATTTTGGTTCTCAATATGTAGAGGTTGATTGATTGATTGAAATTAGGCGGCGCCGCAACAGCGAGGTCATATAGCGCCAGAAAACGGTGATAGAGAGGTGAGACAGCAAGCAAGAAGGAAATAGAAAGAAAAGAGAGATAGTTGAAGAACTAAAAGCTAGTGGCTGGGGCCGAAGGGGCTCCAAAACCCTTAAAGTATTGCCCACATCATTACAGGCAATACCCCCCTACGGGAGAAGCAAGAGAGATAAAAGGAATACAGGGATAGCTGTCTAATATCCAAAGGAAAATAATCAGTAGTCTATCCCACTGTGATGGTGAACAAAAGACAGGGCCTTTATTTAAAGGATATAATGTAACAGATATTCTAATTATATTTGTTTGTTATTACTTTTCAACTAATCACCTTCATTTGTCTTGCCCTCTTCCCCCTCACCCTTGCCTCAAATCATCACATTTCTTCTCTCCTATATCCACTTACGTTAATGCAGTCTGCACTTCTTTAAACCCGGGTTCTTCAAATTACGGGTCCCGAATTCCTCCAAACTGGGTCGCAGGCTCACAAAAATAAATACATGAATAAAATAGAATAATAATGTTCGTGACAATAAAATAAATATGAAGTTCATACATGAATCCACCTAACATATTTTTATAATCGAATATTCATATATTTAATTATCAATAAAACAAAATCATTTCACAAATATTCGCCTTCTTGAGAGAGAATGAGAGAGAGAGAGAGAGAGGGAGGGGTAGTTGAGGCAGTGTTTATAATTCTGGTTAGAATGCCTTTTTATCATAATGATTGCGTTTCAGTTTCTGGCCTTGTATTTTCTTAGGTTGATAATTCTGGTCATTTGTAAAAGATCTTTCTGTATGGGTCGCGAGAATGTTGTCATAGTAAAAACTGGGTCATGACTGAAAAAGTTTGAAGATCCCTGCTTTAAACTATTGGTGATTCGATACCGTACACAGTGTATGCTTCATTCATTCCTCCTGACACACGTCTTCTCTACATTACCTCCTATATAGCCCCGCCCACATTTCTCTCCTCCTCTCCCACTAACATCCCCCCTCCCTCCACCTGCAACTGTTACCAGATCCGACGAGGAACAAACCAAATCGCTGGTGGATGGGGTGTGGACCCTTGATCTGTCCGGAGCTGTACGTACACTCGTGATACGTAATCCCTGACCAGAGATGAACGGGAGGCACCACACACATACCCTGCTTTTTTTTTTTTTTTTTTTTTTTTTTTTTTTTTTCTGGCCTATCGACCTTGGTGTTGGTCATTAAGGCCTTTAATCTATTTTATTTTATTTATTTTTATTTTATTTTATTTTTTATTTTTTTTTGTTATTTTATTTATTATTATTATTATTTTAAATTGAACTTCTTGCATATTATTTGATGCATTTATTTTTATTATTATTATTATTATTATAATTATTTATATTACATTTAAACTTAAAATTAATCTTATATACTAATTGTTTTTCTTTTCTTTTTGTAACTTTATACAAAATTTAACATCCTAGCTAATAAACTAATCTATGTACTCCTACTCAACCAATAGCTAACTAGACTAATACCTATACCAGCCAATCGCTAAACCTAGACAGACAAATCGCTAAACCTATCTTAGACAATCGCTAAACCTAGCTAATACATCATAATTTACAATATATACAACACATAATTTATAACATTCATAATTGACAAAAATACGGACAAAATAGTAACAATAGTAATAAAAAGTCACATCACTCTGATCAGTTCGGTCTCCCTCAAGAAAATCATCAATATACCAGTCACACCACCATCCCCATCACCTAAGAGAGCTGAGAGTGTGAAGGGGACTTTTACTGCATCGCAGTAACTTATGAGGGAAGCACGTTCCCCCACAAATCGCCGACAATGCAGGATGATATGACTGATAGATAACACCGCATTGCAGGTGTTACAATGCGGTGGAAAACGTTTGTCTATATATGGTTCTAGGTGTGTTATCCTGGTGCAGTTGGTTCGCACTCTTGCGAGGATTCTTTCTTCTAAACGATTGGGCCGGTTGGCAGTGGCCCAATTACCAATTTGGCCCAATTTGGTACCCAGTTGAGGCTTGATGGTAGAGATGTTAAGTCTGGTCCACTGACCTTGCTACAGAAGATTAATTGATTTCTTTCCGAGGGATAGACACGACTGTAGATCACGAGGGACGTCCCAAGTAACCTCGAGCTCTACAGCCGATTTCGCAAGTAAGTCTGCCCGTTCATTGCCATAAATACGACAATGCCCGGGCACCCAGATCAGAGTGAAGGACTTAAGTGCAACTTATTAATGATGCGACCCTGGATTTCATTGGAAATAGTTTGACATGAGTCAATTGCCTGAAGGGCTGACTTGGAGTCTGAGAAAATTACTATTGAATTATGACGAGAATTTAGTGCATAGTCTATAGCTTTGTCTATAGCAAAAAGTTCGGCTGTAAACACAGATGTATGTATCGGCAATCTGTACCTAAGTTCACATTCACACGAACCCACACATTCATCTGACTTGGAGCCGTCAGTGTACACGTGATGAGACCCCAGGTGACTGCGGATGATACCACCAAACAGGTGGTGTATCTCCAACTCCGGCGCCTTTTCCTTCGATGATGATAACCACGATGTGTTGACGCCGAAGTTGGGTGTCTCCCACGGTGGTATCTTGCTGATGGTAAACTTGTCGCAGTCCCCGAGGTCTATTTGTAGTTCTTCGGCTAGCTGGTGGAGGCGTACAGCCAGTGGCCTCCGTCTTCCATGGTAGAGATAATGGTGTTGTTGAAGGGAGGCACTGGCCACGTTTCCGATCTCCGACTTCCTAATGGTGGTCATATCGGTGTTAAGGGTGAGTTGCTCCCGTCGAAGTCGGAGAGGAGGTATGTTCGCCTCCACCTCCATCCTAGCTACACGTGTACACTTCAGAGCTCCCAAACACACACGTAAACATTTATTCTGGTACACATCCAATCTCCCTAGCGTTGTATCTGATGCCGATCCATACACCTGTGAGCCATAGTCTAGCTTTGTACGAATAAGGGTCTTATATACCATTAATAAAGATTTCCTGTCGGCTCCCCATGTGGTACCTGATAGGTACTTAAGGACATTTAAAGGTTTTTCACAACGAACAAGCAAATTATTAACATGATGTGTAAAATTTAATCTTTGGTCAAAATGAATTCCTAAAAATTTAACAGAATTATGAAATGGTACCGGTTGGCCATCTAACGTTACGTTAATTTGAGGTACTCTACGTTTACTAAAAATTACTCCGGTACACTTAGGAACGGAAAACTTAAAGCCCCACTGTAAGGCCCATTGGTGGACAGAATCAAGCGCTGCTTGAATCCGTCCTACTGAAAACTGTGCATTACGTGACGAGTGCCACATTGCACAATCATCAGCATACAACGAGTCTTTAAGATTCCTGGGAACTAGAGCTGATGACAGAATATCATTGATCATGATGTTAAAAAGTGTTGGACTAAGCACGCTTCCCTGTGGCACCCCGTTCTCTTGGACAAAAATGTCCGATGTTACGTTACAGGGAAGGGTGACAGAAAAAGATCTGTCACGCAAAAAGTTGTTGATGAAAATGGGCAAATTACCTCTTAAACAATAACCGTGAAGCTTCATCAGAATACCGTGTTGCCATGTGATGTCATAGGCTTTATGGATGTCCAAGAACACCCCTACCATGAATTCTTTATTGGCAAAAGCCCTTGAAATGCAATGTTCCAGGTTCATCAAGTGATCAACTGTGCTCCGGTGTTTCCGGAAGCCACATTGTCGATCACTCAATAAACCCTTCGCTTCTAAAACAAAAAGTAGCCTATTATTTATCATTCTTTCCATGACTTTACAGAGGCAAGAAGTCAACGCAATAAGTCGAAATGAACTGGGATTCACAAGACGACCAGACTGTTTAGGTATCGGTATGACCCACGCAAAGTGCCATGAGTTTGGGAAGGTGTTAGACACCCAAATCTCATTATACACTGGTTGCCAACCCGGGTTGATCGAGTGGCATAAATAGAAGACGCCTGTGAGCATATAATCTCTCTAAAGTTAGCTCAAGTCTAACCTAACCCAAAACATATTTGTGAAACTGTACTCATTCGGGATATCAATAAATTGTGCAAACTACAGACGCTTGCTACCTCTCCTACACCATATAATTATAGAAAACCATATAATTAAAATCAAACTCCGAAGAGACGCCAAAGACTAATAAAAAGACAAAGACCACGAACCAGTCACCAGCTAACACACATCATCAATCATCACGTGTCTGAAGTAAGTAAGGTCTTTCTTGCCCCAGAACATGGATACATATTTTGGATTGCGAGTGTACAGTCACGGGCATAAGTTTCTTTACCCCCATGGAGAGAATGAGGTCGAAGTTGTGGTTGGAGAAGGGTTAGGCAAACCCTGAACACCTCTAATGACATGAAGCATCATCCCAACATTATGAACTGGTCCATTTTTGTTCGTCTAGCGGCTCTAGTCCATATCCAACTACGACTTCGACCTAACTCTCGCCAGAGGGGTAAAGAAACTTATGCTCGTGACTGTACATATTACTATCTCACCAAAGTATATACCTTCTTGAATTCGATACTGTATCACAATAGCTGCGTGCTACAACTTCACATACTACACTAAAGAATAAATTACCTTTTTTTAAATACACTATAATTACATTTTGTTATATTCCATACTTACCTTTCAGTGTTGACAGACTGAGGGTATGGATTGCATCATCCAATAATGAATACAGGTGGGCTGGTACTGTACACTCAGATACCATAATAGTCTCTAGCCCACCTGAGTCGAAGCCCGAGACCTGAAGCATGCGGTTTCTGGATGACAGCCCACACAAACCATCAAAGGCCACACACATCTCGAACCAATGGAGGTTTTGGGTGGGCTGTCATCCAGAAACCGCCTGATTCAGATCTCGGGCTTCGACTCAGGTGGGCTAGAGACTATTATGGTATCCGAGTGTACAGCGCACAGTACATTATATAGTATCCTACATAAGGTGTCTCTAATGAGGAGTTGATTCATAATGTAGGCTACAGATCCATGCAATATTAACATAAATAGTAGGTTTACTTTTGCAACCATCGATCCACTTATTATAATTATCTATTTATTTATTTATGTCCTCATTTTTAGGGAAGCGGTGAAACTTGATAGCCTTATTTTTTTTCACCTTCTTAGACTGAACAATCCTCTTACTGAAGAATGGGCTATGACAGCGTGCATAGTGAGGGAGATCCAATGTTGCTAAAATATTCGTTGCTCAGTAGGCGGGCCAGATCGAAAATAGACTGGTTTCATAATAGCATACCTTGGCCCCCCAGCCAATGCAGCAGGGTTGCATAATATTTCCTACGTTTGGATGATTCGAGCCAAAACCGTACGTGGTTAGGGTAGGTCAGGTCTGGCAAGTTAGGGTGACTTACGAGTCAAATGAGCTGGTAAAGACAATGAGACTATTTTCAAGACTATCATATGGCTACTTTTATCGCTATAATCTAGGCGCAAATTTCCTTCATTTTGGCCCAGCACTTCTGTCTGCTGAGCTGCCAATAAAAACTCGTATCATATTATATAAAATTATTCCAAGGGTTTGCTGTTAGCTTCTTAAATCATATACCATTGCACTACATGTATAAAACCAGGCCTTCTCTCTAGGTGGCACTGACCCAATCTGCTGGGCCAATCATTTCCCAGATTTATTGTGACGTCACTCTAGGTGAGCGGCCGAGTGACCATGAAACTAACTTGTGAAGCTATATTTACCTTGAAATATACAGCCGGGATACGTGGTCCGCTAAGTGGTCAATATTTAGTCAGATGCTGGCTAACCATGTATACTCTATGAATCCTGCCTGTAACATTGTATAGCCACAATCAAATAACCAACGACACTTTCCTTCCATCGTGCAAATAAATTAGTATCATATCAATATATAATCATACAACACCTTACGTCAACTCAACCCCATCAAATATTATTATGAGGTGTTGTAAGATCATACATGTGTTGTTGTTTATTACCAAGATATTTACTACGATGGAAGGAAAGTGTTGGTGGATATTTGATTGTGGCTGTACTGTACAGTATTTAACCAGTGGACTGTCAGCGTAAACTATATTGTATGCACACTTTGGGACAAAAGTCATGTCCCTTGCCACCAGAGGTCAGTGTAATATCTTTGTATGGTTGTGGTGCAGCGTTTATATTATTGTTATACATGACAATGAAGTATAAGCCCGTCTAGAGTTCCCACGAGATACTTTATATTTTGTGGAAAGTAAACCAAAACTCCACATACAAGCCAAACAAGTGATTACAGTAACCTCTGGTGGCAACATAGACAACTTTTGTTAAACATAATCTAACAGTCTTAGGTCGGTCTTCTGTCATTCTCAAATCGAATTTTTTTTTTTTTTTTTTTTTTTTATATACAGGAGCAGCACGATGGGTGGTGTTGAGGCAGAGTATGGCAGCTGGAAGTCCCCCATCAGTAGCCACCTTGTGACCAGAAGTGGCAACAAGGTGGATGAGGAGCCCCAAGTGGACCCCGTCACTGGTACTACTTCATACTTAAATATACATATTTATGTTATACTTTTTTTTTTTCGGACTGCCAATGGAAGTAGAGTGTAAATGTCAAAATGATTTCTTTGTGTATCTCTTTGTTTTATATTCTGCATGAATCATGAAATTTTGTATAGTAAGAAAGTTTTTATAGTTATTCATGATGACAGAGAAGTGTTTATAGTCATTCATCATGATTATAAACTAAATGGAAGCTGCACAGGAGAAAAATTACACTGGGGTGCAACATTCCTTTATCTTGATTGTGAAGTAAAAGCAAAGAACATTATTTTCTTCTCCTTGAGCATAAATAAAAAGCAATAGAGATTCAGTTTCAACAAGGGATATTCATAAAATTTGTGTTATTTATATGGAATCTACTTGTTTCTTCTAATATATCAATTGGTAAGATTTATTATATGGTTCTCACTAGACGATCACGTTACAATGGGTGTCTATGAAGTCATCACAGAGGTCATTCATTGCCTTATTAATTACACTTACATCCTCTCAGTGGTGAATTGAAACTCTTCCTTCCCGCAGGCAACGTGTTCTGGAGTGAGTCTGTAAATACTGAGGAGGGTCGAAATGCCGTCTTCTACGTCACCCCAGGTAAGTGTGTAGATACATGTACAGTACATACCAACCTTCATGAAATGTGACTTGTTGAACACATCTCTTCAATATTTGTCGTACATCACATCCAGCACCGATACTTTCTGGAGGGAGTGTACATCAGATTTGGGAATGTGTGATAACCAGTGTGTTTTACACGTGCAGGTAAAAGTGAGGTGATGAGGTGGACTCCCCCTGGCTATGATGTTCGTACAAGGGTAAACGAGTACGGTGGACGAGCCTTCACCGTCTACAACAATACTGTTTTCTTCTCCCAAGTCATCGACGATGCCCTCTACAAGCAGGACGGACCAGGGTCAGTTTTGTATTCATAAATCGTATAGGTATAAGGATTGTCTAGCCTGCAACACCGTCTTCTTTCTTCCCCTTTCATTCATTATTCACATATTCGACACCAGACCAGACACCCAGCCTTCTCGTCTTACTTCTCCGTCCAAGAAGAGGTATGCTGACGGTGTCTACTGGCCACTGAAGAAGGCCCTGGTGATGGTGGTGGAGGATCACGAACAAGGGGGACGCGAGACAGTGACGGCCCTGATGGCAGTGGATATCAACACTGGTATACTGGGCCTGAGTGGGTCCTCATAAGGCTGGAGATGGATATGAACATTGCAGCAGGAAAAGAGAAGGTGATCGAGAGGAGGGACAGCAAGCATGAAGGAAATAATAAAAGGAAATGAGGGACAGTGTAAGAGCCAAAAGGGATTGACTCAGGACTGGTTGACGAATTGCCGTGTTTAAATTAATTATACTGGTGAAAAATCTGCTCAAAACTGCCACCGTTTCCATTTAACTAAGCATATACTGTATTATACTTTCTTCCTTAGCCATACATCCGAAGGTATTTGCCATTTATGGTAATGTTTTATCAATAATAGAGCCTGCTTGACTTTCTTCAGTGAACTTGAGTTGAGGAGAAAAGATAGAGAAAGAAAGAAAAAGAACAATTTAGCTACAGCCTACTGGGCTCAGGCCCTAATAAGGCTGGAAATATAGAAGTAATAAAAAGAAATATGCATAAACTAAAGATGGAAGAAGAAAATAACAAACACAGTTGGAAATCTAAAGATAGAAGAACAAATTACAAAGCAGACAGCAAACACAGAAAACCATATACAGAGTAAGAGACACAAGCAAGAGATGATTCCACTGAGTGCCTCTGGGGACATCATGCCAGTCTTCATCACTGTCCAACACAACTTTTCATACAAAAGACCCTTGAGCCAAGACCCTCGTAAGGCGGGAGGCAGGACGAAGTACAGTTACGGAGGGACGGCCGAAGAATCGAAAAGAACTGACTCATGATCACTGATTGATTTATTGATAATTGGCGCCGCAACAGCAAGGTCATATGGCACCCGAGAAAGAAGGTGACTGAGAGGTGGGACAGTAAGCACAAAAGGTAACATGAAAAAAAGGGACAGTTGGAGAAATTAAAACCCCTTTTAGTCGCCTTTTACAACAAGTAGCGATACTGGGGAGGTATTCATAGCCCCCTACCCCAGGGAGTGACTCAGGATCAAAGGTGTGTCAGACAGACAGAATAACAGAACCACTATCATGGCTGTGAAGGTGAACACATCACATACAAATAGTCTTATAACTCTGCTCTGTAATCTCATTCAAACTCAAGGGAATAAAAGGATATGTCCAAATGTGCTATACCAATATGATGCTTTTTTTTTTTTAACCATTCTGTTTTGCTGTAGCTAATGGTATTGTTCACAGCCATTCTTACTGAGGCCAAATGTGATTATTGGAAGGGTGCCAACAAGGTGTTATGAGTACATCATCCAATCAGATGCAATATCGAATATCGTGGACTAACTTCCCATCATCTTCACTCTCTTCCATACTATCCTCTGCTGCCTCAAAGTCTAGAAACCCAACTTCCTCCTCTTGCTCACTATCTTCCTTATCCTTGTTACTGTTATCTCCTTCCTCTTTACTATCTTCTTTATCCTTGTCACTGTTATCTTCTTCCTCTTCACGATCTTCCTTATCCTTGTCACTGTCATCTCCCTCCTCATCTTCATCATCCTTATGACCATATTCTTTACTTAAGTATTTTCTATTTTTCATGAGTGGTTTACTAGTCTGCTCATCTTCACTATCATCAACAATATTCTCCTCTAAATCACTTATCCCCTCCTCTATTTCATCATCATCTATCCCTCCACATTCATCAGTTCCTTCATCATCCATCTCTCCATACTCATACCCATTTTCCTCAATGTTGTTCTTATCCATCAGCTGTTTATCTTCTTCGGTGTTGCTATCTTCCTTCTGCTTGCTGGCATCATTAGTTACAATCTCCTTTCCTTCCATATGTTTCCGACTTCCTTTACGGTCCACCTCCTCTGTTTTCTTGCTGTTCCTTATCTTCATTACTACTTTTCTTGACTTCTTTCTCCTCTTCCTGTTCTCCATCATAATTTTTTCTTCTTTCTTTTCTTTATCATGTTTCTTTTCTGCATTATCACTGACTTCCTTTTCTTTTTGTTTCACCTCAATGTCCACATTCTGATCACTTTCCTTCTCTTCCTTACAATCTTCTGCATCCTCTTTATCAGCTGTAGTTATTATTGTATATAATATTGTACAGTATATGCAAAGATAAGGTGATACTCTCTAGTAGTCAAATTGAGCTGCTACAGTATACTCCCAACTAGAAAACACACTACTTTAGTAAATGAGTAGGGGATTTGTTTTTTTGGCACAGTTTGGAAAAATCAATAACCATCCAATCAGACCATTTCCTTAAATTATTTGAAAAAACATAAACCCATTCCCAGCAGTTGGCCCAAAAAGTGATGACATAGTTTCCCCAAGATAATTATCACTACTTGCACTGGTCATTATAGATAGTGATGGTCCTGACCTTAGTTTTGTTTTAATTACCTACCATCTATGAAGATTGTAACCATCATCCTTATGCTCACATATCTAAACATTTTGAATGCCTGCCATCAGTTGTCAAGATAACCGTTCACTCTAAGACTAAAGTTAACTTTAATGTTCATTACCATCAGAGGGCACTGTGATCACATGGCTTGCTTGACGACTTTCTGCTTACATGTACTTTTCACACACAAACATTATCATGGTTCTTGTTGGAACTCTAGATGGGTTTATGCTCCACATTCATGTATGGATAATGAAAACAATGAGCATACTGCAACACAAACCAAGCAATTATACTGACATCTGGTGGGAATGGACAGAACTTTAGTCCTAGACTATATATGACGGTGGTGTGAAATTACAGTCTCTTGTTCTGTAGTTCTGTTCTGGCATAAGGGGATAATCTCATTCTGATTTCTCCAACTACATCAGGAAATAAATGACCCCAATGTTAATAATAGGATATCTGTTTCATGGCATAGCATCCCCTGAAAAGTGACTCCTAATTCCTGGATGGCAAACTGTTACCAGGCAACACTGACCTTAATGATATTGTCTGTGGACCTTTCCTGCCAGACACACAGAAGGAGAATCTAGAGCAGCTCTACTGGCATTATAAAGTAAATGGTACTGCTGGGGTGGTGACAGGAGTTGTATTACCATGTACTATGGGGAGGTCATATACTTTTGGTACATGAAAGTGCCTTGATTCATCCAAAGTATGCCAGGAAACAAAACTACAGTATATGAACAAAAATAATGGTGGCTCGTTACTTGGAATCAATTGGAGGAATCAGGTGCTCCAGATTTACAACACTGTATGACCCACTCAAGTTCATTCGCCTTACAATATTTGATTTACTTTATACAGTACACCTCGGTCTCGTATAGAACGTCCAATAGGTCGATAGAAGACGTCGTTTTATGTGAAATCGTTCTATGTGATACACGTATCCTATGGGGAAAACGACAATTGGTCGATCAGTCACCAAAATTGTCCCTGAAATTAACATAAAATACTTTTCAAGGTTTTTCTTGCCTTAATCCTACAGGGATGTATGTAAAATGCATTTTACAATTCGTATTAAGGTTTTCGCAGGCGACTCATGTAACTGAGACCGTGAGACGAGTCGGCGGCATCCGTGGTGGTGGAGGTGGTAGGGGGGGAGATAGCGTGTGATCATCGTTTGTTTTCTTTTATTAACCATACGCTGGTGTTTCCTTCTCCTTTCTCTTTCCAAGAAATAACTTCTTTATATCGAAGGATATGGCCTTCCGTTTTGTAAATGCAGGACCTGGCATGATTGAGTGTTGAAGCTGGTGGTTAACTCGTAATCACTAAAAACGAGCGAGTCAAACACGAAATTTCCCTAACTTCAACTTTAGAATGTCCCATTATGCCTCAATAATTCCCTGTTTACTCTTGAACATTGACGGTCTTTTTGGTATTTCTTCTGGTAAGACTTTCCCTGTTTACTTTTGAACAATCTTTATATAATTTCCCCGTGTGTATTTCAAAATTCCCTAAAACAGAGAAATTTCCTTGCTCCTGGCAACACTGGGTAGGGGGAAAGAGCGGGAGAAGTGGTGGCAACACATTCACTCACACTGTGCAGACGCCAGTGATATCATTTCCTGGCACGTTCATTATAATTTCGCTCGTTTTGTATAAGAACTCCTCGGATTTGCTTAACTTATTTTCGCCACCCGTTCTATATGGATGCAATCGTTTTATAAAATAATTTTAAGCTAATATTTTGGTCGCTCGTTCTATACGAGAATCGTTCTATGTGAACACGTTCTATATGAGACCGAGGTGTATATGGACCTTAAAATAAATATCATCTCATTAATACAGAGGTACAGACATTGATAACTTTATGAGAGTAAATTCAGCAAGAAGTTTTTCATCTCAAATTCATTCAATTGATCTTTATGAATCATAGATAGAGGAGAAAACAAGGGCAGTGACTGGACTTTTGTGCATGACAGTACACAGGGACTTGTAAGGCTGTGATTACAACAGATAAAAGAAAACTATTAGAAACTTTGTGGATGTCACTCTTAGCTGAGGAGGAATTCATTAACAATACAGAGGGGAAAAGACTTAAAAGTAAGAGGGGAGTTAATTCCCTCCTTCATAATCTTGAAAGGAGTTGCCAGATTCACCAGATGAATTCGATGGGTGAAGGGTTGCAATAAGAACAATTCCATTTTTTTTTATAATTTTCTTAAACTAAATATAAAAGGCTGAGGTCCATTCATTTCTTCATTATTTTAATAGATAGTTGAGCTACTTTCCAAAGTATGATTTTGTGCAATAAGGTGGTTTATAACAATTGTAAAGCCACATATGTACAGTAGAGTCATCCCGACAGTCATATCTGAATTATTTTCAGTGTTCATACTTAACACATCTTGGAACCGACATGCCAGTCGTTGCATATCGAGTTAATGAATGTTTTTGCAGGTCACAAAACAATTGTATTATTAGGTCACATAAAAAGATGAAAACGCTGTTCGCCGAAATTGAATTACACCGAAATTGACGAATGAGATTGGATAGGGCCGATGAAAGTTCCAATTTTCATACTAATTTTCATATTAATACTTTATACATATTTTCAACAGCCACATCCTAAGTATTATGATAGCAGAGGTTATTGAAAGTCATACTAATAAATAAATGATATTAGATTGCCTATTGTATTACAAATATGAGACTGTCCCAAAGCTGAGATCATTCTCTCGGTGTCTCGGATACAAAATATTTTTTAAATAATTTTGCCGATATATTGCTAAACACAAAGTGGAAATTTTTTCTAAAAATGGTAATAATTAGTTCAGCTACACAAAATATTGTATATATTTACTTTTTCTAGTATACCCATAACATGTTCTATAAATCTTTTCATCTGGTGAATCTGGCAACACCTTTCAAGTTTGCGAAAGAGGGAATTATAAAATTCTGAAAGGTACGAGGATGTAATGTACAGTAGAATGTATAGACAGATTATTATAAATGCACCATATAAGGTGGAACCTATACTGATAATGTTCAATTACTGCTTTCTCAAGTCAAAATATCAGAGAATTAAAGTACAGTAATGTACTTGGGCAATGTGTTGAATAAAGATGAAACCAATGATGGAGAATTGTTGGAGCTGCAGACATATGCAGTTAGTACAGGCTATTCCTCATATGGTGTTTATTATATACAAGTTGTAGGATGTGGCTGCTGTTAGACAAGGCATATATATGGGAGGGAGAGAGGGAAAGGTATAAAGAGGGTGTACTAGGAGGTGGGTCCATTGGTTTGGAGGTGTGGGGAGGTACTGTGGGTCAGCTGCTGCAGTTGGCTGGTGTGCACATCAAAAACTTCCTGAATACCATTACGGAAGCACAGGAAGTTGTAGTCTATCAGGCCTGTGAAATAGAAAATTAAGTAACGGTCACAATCAGTGATGCAGGAAACCTACATTACACACAAACTAACTTATGGCATATACAGTACTTTGAATATCCAGACACACCTATCTCAGTACTCAAGATATGCTCAAGAACTCCTCATACATGATACATTATCTATTTTACACCCAAAATATCAGTGTATATTGAAGGTTTACTGTAATTAAGGGGTTCACCCGTTGTCGACAAAATGAAGGGCTACTGATTACTGTATTACTAATTAGATTCCCTACTGGTATACCGAGGTACAAGTCTGTTTCTGTTATAGTTTGGAAGAATCAGTAGTCCTTCAATTTACTAATAATGATGACCAAACAGACAACAAATATAAAAGAAAACCCAATAAGGAGTGTAAAGGCATGAATATCATGCAATAACTTAATCAGTGGGGAAAAATCAAACATGGGGGACTCAGGAAACAGCTGTGATGCTTGGAGAACAAATGAAGAGGCAAGCACACACATTACCACCACACTCTAGGGAATTCAAAGTATTTGCACACTCCTCTCCACAAAGTAAACCTGTAATATAAATAAAATAGATGCAATGGTACCCACCTTGTCTATCAAAATTATCTTCCCTCAATATACAGACGAGGGCGAGGTAGCGACTAACTTCTCTTAGATATAATACAGTTGCATTGTTTAACTTGATGATGCTGGAGCTGTCCTTGTCAAATGGTACCTGCATCCCATCAGCCTTCCTGTCACAAATACACACAAATCAGTCATACAAATTATGACTCACAATAGCAGCAATAGTAAAAGAAAGAAAGAACAAACTGCCTACAGCTTACTGGGCCAAAGCAATCAATATGCTGGAAACAC
The DNA here is from genome assembly GCA_033782935.1 of Petrolisthes cinctipes. Classification (NCBI taxonomy): domain Eukaryota; kingdom Metazoa; phylum Arthropoda; class Malacostraca; order Decapoda; family Porcellanidae; genus Petrolisthes; species Petrolisthes cinctipes. The sequence goes on from JAWQEG010002439.1 coordinate 36,063, forward strand.
AGAAGACGAGGCAATAAAATAAGAAACATGTATGTACACTTGGCCACAGGAATTCTTACACAGGCTATATGGAAAGAGAGGTCATCATTATTCTGGAAGTACTACAATGAATGGTCTACCAAATGACTCGGTTATTACAAAACAACAAATCTAATAATAATTTTGTATTACAGTTACGTAGTTTTACATTATCTATATGTTGTACACCCTTGAAAATGACAGCTTGTGCAAGAATTTTTGTGGCCAACCGTACATAATGGAGAACATACTGTAAGTAGGCTGGAGGAATCACTCTGGCGTGATTGTCTGCCAGTGTGGATTTTCGTCTTGTCATACTGTAAGTAGAAGCCTGTACAAGGCTTTTGTCTGAACACTGCAAAATCTCACTACAGTAAACCCTCGCTAAGTCTGATACATATAAGTAGGATATCGGATAACTCGGACGCTGTCAGTGTCTCGGACACTTATAAATAACTCAGAAGTATATCCGGCATATGCGGATAATTTCCTGGTGCATCATCACAAAGGCCTATAGCCTGAGAAGTGACACATGTTGATTTTATACAAAACTCAAATTACCATCTCTATGCCATACATTTATACCCTATGTCAATTGACCATATAATAATATATACCGGTAGTTATGCTTTTATCACAACAGGTATTTATAAGAAACTCAATGTTTTGAATTAATTAACTTTATTACCTGAAAATGGTGATGTACTGATATATAATTGGCCGCATCACTGTTAAGCGAGCCACAGAGCCACATATGCATCGGTCATGACGGTATCACCAGTGACTCCACGTAGTGTTCCATTATTCATTAACAAACTTGATCTTAGCTCTGCTGTTATTATAGTTGACTGCATAGGAGATGCAACTTTAACGTGAGATACGATGCAAAATGCGTTCTTTGTCTATAACTATGATGGCTATAGTTATTTGTATCAACCCTAAAGCATGGCCAATTGTCGCCACCTTTTCTCCTTTCTCTTAAAAATATTGACTTTTTCATGTAATGTGATGATCTGTCTTTTCTTTGCATCACTACTAATATCACTTGAAAGCTTTCTCTTCAGCGCCATTGAAAGAAGATTACTGTACGAGAAGTAAGCAAAAAAATATCACAAAAATTGAAGAAATAATGTGTCTGTGTGGCAACAAGTACACCATGACTGATAAACTGACCGATACCAACTCTGTGATTCCCACACTACCACCACACCACAATACCTTATTTCATGTTAATATACATTATTAGATATATTTCTCCAGTATTATATCCTATTTTTGTGAAAGTGTCATGTTTTTGTGTGTGCACGGCTGTGTAAGGGAACCAGAGATAAGAGTGAATGCACATATAGTTTTGAGGGCAGGTGTGCATGAGGCCAGTAGTAGTACGCCTCAATATTAAGCCCTTGCATATCGCGGATCTTCAGATAACTCGACATGGGTCTTCCCCCAATTGATCCAAAATAGCGAGGGTTTACTGTACTGTATAAAAACATATACTGTAAACAACTTACCCATATATGTCTGAGATATCAATAACAACATCAATCATCTCACAGCACAGCTCATAACTTTGCATATCTACTGGCGAGGAGTCCGTGGCAATGTAGATCTTGGATAAAACATCAAACAGGAAGGCCTTTTCAATGCCTGAGTTCTGAAAACAATAAAAACACTTCAATTGCAACATCTTTTATTCTTTAAAGTAAATTTAAGATTAGAATGAACTGTGTTGCTATCTTTTACTTTCACTTCAAACTCCAAAACTTAAAAAAAAAAAAAAAAAAAAAGTTCCCGACATAATGAGGCAAAACACAGTAGGGAAAATATTGAGAAAAACAAGTATGGAAACGAGATAATTAGTACTTTCTAATTTAAAAAAGTATCATTGTTAAACAGATTCTTGCAGAAATCAGGTATAAAAACTTCAACAACATCATAGAAGAAAGTGTAAAATATATAGCATTCCATGTGATGGCTGCAATAATATTTACCGTATAATGTATTGTGTAGGTACTGTTTTCAAAAAGAGTGTTTGAACACAGTGCCCATGTAAGCAAGAATAACTCTTCCAGCATACTGTATAGATCAACACCAGCGTTTCCCCAGAAGTGGCGCACATCAGGTATACAGAGGTGATAAATCACATAGAAGTGTTCATGTATTGGTCTAAGGCAGTTATTTTTTTTATATGAACCCCAACCTCAGGATTATAGGCCATCAGTAGCCTGTTATTCTTGCAAGGCCCCAAGGTTATTGAGTGAAGCTACAAAGTGTTGGGTGTTTCACATGTGTCACACTAGATGGAGACAGTGGAGCACCACAAGATGATGACACCTAATAAAAATTCAATGAGTTTTGGTGATAACTGAACTAACCATCCCACTATCACCCTCACACTTGCTTGTTACAATCGTGATAAGCCTAACCCCTTTATAGTGAACAACTTTTCACCCTCCCGCTCCCTTGTTACACTAGCGATAAGCCAACCCCTTTATAGTGAACAACTTCTCAAAACATGCATTTTTCATACTTTTAGCACATATCCTGGTAAAGACATTTGATATGGTGAAAAGTGCAAATGATTGTAAGAGAAAGTAACAAAGAATACTGAACATAAACTAAGGAAATGTATTTGTACGAGTAGAAACTCATGGATTATTGGCGATAACTGAATTTGTCAACCATCACCCTCACTCTTCACTCACTACACTCAGCACCTACCCTTTTAGAATGAACAACCTTACAAATCATACATTTTCCATACTTTTGGCTCAAGTTTAGAACTAATTCACTAGAGAGAGAATCTGGGGTTGAGTGTACATATTATAATGGTCAAGAATGGTTAGTTTTTGGAATCACCAGTACCGAACCTATTTTTCCCCCTTTATTTATCAATTCCAAGTAGACGATTTCAAAGTATACAGCTCCTATTTGGTACATAACCCCTGTCTACTTGGGGGGAGTACTGTAGTTACAAAAATTCACATGCTAGACAATTATCCAATTATTCGACAAATTCAATGTTTCGGCACCTACTTGGTCCCGAAGGTGCCGAAAGACAGGACTTGTACTGTACTGTACTGTACAGGTACTACAACACAAGAACATCAGACAAAAACAAACTGGCTATAAACATACGCAACAAAAGATAAACTCACAGATATGAAGATGTTTAATAGGTTCTCGAGTGTAGGCAGCTGGGGTATCAATTTCTGGACAACTTTACTAAACGCCTCAAATATACTGTGGTCGTAGATGGATGTCAAGTAGAAGCTGAGGTGGATCTGCTCCATCCCTGAAATGCAAGCAGATTATTGAGTAAATGAATGAATGAATGAATGACAACAATCTGGCTATAGCCTACCGAGTCCAAACCTCATAAGGCTACAGGTAACATAATGCAATAAATAGGAAGAGAGAAGAAAACCGAAAGGAGGGACAGCAAGCACAAAGGAAAAAAGAAGGGAAAGGATAGACAGTTAAACTGTACAATGGAACTGCTTTGGGACTAAAGAGGCATTAAAACCTTTTCAGCATAGCCCACATCTCTGCAGACCATACCTCACAATGGGAGTGTGGGACAGAATGAAGAACATGGGATTAAAAGGGTAAAAGAAAGTTGAATAAAAAAGTAGACAATAGTACTGGTGGTAGAAAGTGTGTGGGACAGAAGGAGGAGGAGGAGGGGAGGCAGAGATTATAAACAATGGACAATAAAATAGATTTTAGAGTTATCTCACTATGCAGAGATGTGGTATGGTGACGTGTCCTTCCGTACCTGCATCACTAAGCTCATCATTGACACGTTGGTGAATGTCTCGCTGTGTCTCAATCTTGGTGTCGTCGGACAGACCGTCCACTTTGTGTATAAATACTTCAAACCTTAAATGTGGGTTGACCTTGTGGGCTCGTAAGACTGTCTGGTGTAACCGGGTGAGGGCCTCCATGTAGTCATCCTGCCAAGTAATATACACTATTAGAAGAGAATATCCATCCTATTTGTTTTGCAAGCAGTCAAGCCCCATTCAGCTGAGAGTATCACCACCACATCCAGTGTCAAAGATTTTGCATTGTGAGGGTTCACCATACACACAGTACATTTTCTGTAATCAAAATAACAATAGTGTATACATAACAAATCAACTCTAATGCTTTAATAAATACTACAGTAAAAACTAATTATCAATTCAGAAATTGACAAAGCCAATACATTGACAATTGTAAATACAACCCACCTGTGCATCAATGACAAACACCAGCGTTCCATGTCCACCAAAAATCTTCTCCGAGTCAAATGATGGTTCAAAGAAGTCAATCTGACCCGGGAAGTCGAGGATCTTGAACTGTACAAAGGAGGAGTTGGAGATGTTCTCAGATTCTATCTTGTTTGTTGACTCCAAGAAGAGGGTCTCATTTGGTGTCATTTTGTGGAAAACAACTTTCTGTATTGAAGACTTACCACTCCTGTCATAAAGAAAGAAATTTCTTAATGATATACTGTACCATGAAATAGTTTCACTTACATGTCCAGATCAACATTAAGAGTCAATGCCATTTCATTCTTTATCTTCTTGTAGCAATTACCTGAAATGTACAAAGTATAATCTTGTGTAATTTGTTTCATTCCCTGGATAATGGTAGAGTTATGCTCTCTACCTATTCCTCACCGTCATTACAGGTTATGAAGCAAATATAAGCTTCGTCCATGTCTGAGTATGCTTTCCTTCCAATTAGAGTATGCTGTATGTTACTGATAGAAATTAACAAAGTATACATATTTTCCTAAAATACAGCAACAGTAAAAATTGGAATTATTTCACTAGAAATAATATAAATTAACCCTCAAGTCACTGAAAACATGATAATGACCTACATATATGAATAAATTATAAATGTTCTCTCACTTGGATAGATTATGAAGCGACCGAAAAAAGCTTAGGTACCGTATATGGCTGGATTAAGTGGGAGCTTAGGATGTCAAGTGAAGACGTGGCAATGAGGTGTGGGGTGGTAAAGCTCGGAGAGAAGGTGAGGGAGAGGAAATTCAGATGGTTATGTCATGTGAAGAGGAGAGAAGACAAATCTTGTGAGAATGGTGGTGGAAATGGAGATGGAAGGATGTTGGCCCCTGGGAAGACCTAAGAAAACTTGGAGGAATTGTGTCAGGTAAGACATAGAATAGTTGGGTATACAACAAGGTTGGGCAACCTTTTGATGCCTCGGGCCACAGGTCAAGTGAAATGCCCAATATGCAATATATATATTTTTATTTCCTGTCCAAAAATAAACTACTGTATAAAAAATAAGGAATGTAGTTATTTCCTTACATAACAAAAAATAAATTAATACAAATTTACAAACTAAGCAGTAAAAAGCTTGAAATCGCCAGTCAGCACCTTGACTCCTATGAAACGCACGAATTTCTTGCGCAGAGAGGCAACAACACTAAACACAAGTTACCCATGTTGAAAAAAACAAAACAAAAACATGTAACTTAAATACAGTTAACGAGACATGTACCGTTTCATATCCTTTTAAGGTAACCTTAATAACAAATTCACTCTCTTCACACACACAGAGCCACTCTGACATAGTACAGAAATCCCTTTCCAATGTATCTCCACTGACTCCACACTCATCATAACCCTGCAACTATCCTTAAACTTTCCAACCCCCTACCAAATGATTGGAGGGAGGTCTGCAGAATTAACAAGCTCTTACCACTCCAGAAAATTAACCAACATTGATAAAGCAAACAGAGTTACAACTAATGTTGTATATGTACACTCGATCAAAAAAGTATCGCGCATTTCCCTCGTGAAACATTCTGACACCTAAGACGATGTCTACTGAAAACGAGCTTGTTTATCATGAGCTGTAGCGATTATTTACAGAACCATCGGACCCCACCTGCGCGATACTTTTTTGAGCCAGTGTACACATAGGCAATTAAATTTTTATTTCTATATTGTGAATGATGAAGACAAAATGCTGAGAGCCCGCTTATTGTGAAATAAAACGAGAGATGTCTAGAAACATTGCATTTGAAAGAGCATAAGTCACAGTAAGGGGAAAAGATGGATGGAGGTAGTGTTCCTGAGCTGATGGTCAACTCTTGCATTAGGGAACTGGACAAAAACGAGGTGAGAGCAACTAGTTTGGAAGGTGTTGCATGCTCTCCAGAGGATAGGAAGCATCCAATGAGAGAATTCAGAAGAGCAATGTCCAGTTTAATTGCAACAGAGGAGTGAGTAAGAGGGACACAGTTGATGAGACGAAAGGTCTTTGATCCAACCCTAATCCACATTATATATGGTACTTGTAATTATACATAAACATAACCTTCAGGACCTGTAGATTATGACAGAGTAAAGAAGTACATATAAAAAGTTATACAGTATTACTATACCTGCGGAGTCCCATGAGGAGAATTTTAGGCTTCTGGTCGGGCGCAAATATTTGTGTCAGGTCCTGGTCTGGGTCGTCTGGACCATATACAAAGTCTTTGGGGAAGGAGCCAACTTCATACCCAGCACCAAATTCCCCTCGGTAATGTTCGTCATCCTCTTGAGTGTAGGATGTCTGTAAGGTGGCAAGTTAAAAGGATTTTCATACAAAGGCTAAATGAAATAAGGAATAAAGTTTAAGAAAGCAGCAAAGAAACATACCATGTCATGGATAAATACTGAATATGAGCAAGTACAATATAGTAATGCAAAAACCAGTACCTTTACTTGGGGAAAAAGGACATAACATACTAAGACATGATAAGAGAATGGACAAATAAAAGGAAATAACTAAGACTATAATAATAAAAAACTACACATACCGGTACACACAAGAAACACAGTTATCAAGAACAATAAGGATTAAGTTGTCACAACTGGAACAAACACAATACATAGATACACATAGGCCTAAATGGGATACACCTTGGAATCAAATAGTGGCACTATCTCTCTCTCTATTGTACTGCCAACACCCTATAGGAATTCCTACCATGGGGTGGCCATAACAGAAGATTCTTTAATTTTTCTTTTTTTAATGTTCCTTCCTTCCAACTCATGTTCCTCCCCTTCATGTAGGCTACTCTTGCACTCTGTTCACTCACCTGACTTCTTAATCCAAGCTTTTGTACATTCTCATTCCTAACTCCCCATATAGCAAGTTGTCTATGTGCACAACCCATCTCAAGTGTACTACATTTAGTAGTCAAGTAACATTCATCACAATAGCCTTCATATCATGGCATACCACACCTCTCATGTAGGTTACCCATCTATTGATATACCCATGCCACCTCATGAAGCCACATGCTCCTCTCAAGAAACTCATTTAGGCCTACATTACATCTATTCTTGATTGTTATGCCCAGTTTCATGTCCATGTTTTAAATCCATAATTTGCCTAGGTCAGAATGATAATACTTAATCCCCATATATGGGGATAGGGTAAATATTGAAAGAATTACCGTTATTGCGTACGATTTTTCTACCTTCATTACCTACTTATTTAGGCCATTCTAAGACTATTTCTTCTATGGCATTTCCTCCGCAAATGCCCCATTTCCAAGATAGGGCATATTCAAATGGGGCATTTTGAAATTAGCCTAGCCTTACCTAACCTAACCTGGGCAAACTACCGGGACCTAACCTGGGTAAACTACCGGGATAACCGTGGTAAAGTACAGGAAATGACCAGGGCAATATACTGGGACCTAGCCGGATCTGGCAACACTGCTAAAAAACGGTAATTCTTTCAATAAGTACCGGGGTTAGTATATATCTTTGATACATTAGAGAACTTTGATTCCTCCGAAGTATGATAGGAAAAGGGACCAAAATAACAAAAATAATGGGTGGTGTGTTGTTTGAAATAGTTTGGTGGAATCTTCAGATTTTCTTCAAATTTACCAACACTGTACCACCTCCTTGACTTTGAATTTGGTGGACAAACTTGCTTGCTTAAATGAAACCCAACCCATTATGGTAAAAATGTAATTTGATGTATGGACGAGTCCAGCTTTTGGGGTTAGACACAATTTCTTTCAATACCCCCAGCCATTGGGACATTAATAATCCTGCAATATAGGCTATAGGGTAAATGTTATTTTTTCACAATATTATGGTAAAACATGAATACAGTAGCCAACAATATGTATAAGAAAGTACAGCATGCTGCAGAAAAAGATAAGAAAATCCTGTTTTTCTGAATTACTTACAATTTTACTAAGCTTGTCAAAATAAGCTAAAATAAATGGTATTTATTGAAAGAATTACCATTTTGTAGCAGTGTTGCCAGATCCGGCTGGGTCCCAGTATTTTACCCCTGTCATTTATTGTACTTTACCACGATTATTTCCCGGTAGTTTGCCCAGGTTAGGTCCCGGTAGTCTGATGCGGTCTAGGTTAGGTTAGGTCAGGTCAGGTCAGGCTAATTTCAAAATGCCCCATTTGAATATGCCCTATCTTGGAAATGGGGCATTTGCGGAGGAAATGCCATAGAAGAAAATAGTCTTAGAATCGTCTAAATAAGTGGGTAATGAAGGTAGAAAAAACGTACGCAATAACGGTAATTCATTCAATATTTACCAAATAAATCAGCTTCGTCAATTCGTGGGTGTCCTAGCCATTTTCTGAACAACTGTATCATTTGTAACAGTAGCAAGTTTCTAGAGCAACCATTATACTATACATGATTATAAATTTCCAACATGAATAGTATTAACATAAGAAAAGTGTTAGGGATAAGTCTAAATCAGAGGTGCTGATAACATGGATAAACAGTCGCACACAATATATATAATAGTTATATTATACCATTATGCCCTGGATGATGTTACTCTTATTCTGTACATATTTCTAAGGCACTAATTAACTTCCACACTCGTGTATATAAAGTATGAAATAATAATAATCTTACCATAGCTAAGAAGGACGTACCCTGCTGTGTCCCAAGTCATATGACTATGATGGCACCAAAAAAGTAAACAATAACAATCAAATGAGAGACTATTTTTTTTCTTTTATAGAAGGTTGTATTATTATTATATTATTATTATTATCATTATATCTTTCTGTCTACAATAATGTGGTTTCTTACAAGTGTTCATTCCCTCACAATGCATTAAATACAAACAAGGATTTTATTAGTGTGATAACTGATAAGGATAGGCCACTCCATATTATTTTGGTGTGGTAGTGGTTGTGATGGTGGCGCCTCTATAGGGGCTATGGAGCATCAACATTCCAGCAGCTCTCGCCTGCTTTCCATTATCCTGTGATTATTTTTTAAGTCTGATTTTCTTTACTAGTAACACACAGGACGTTTGATACTAATTATGGTTATAGAATAAATATCTATATTAATACATACTACTGTAATAATGAAAATACAGAAAGTTACCAATCTGCTGGGCCAGATACTCAAAACAACTTAGGACATCATCTTATCTCTTGTTACTTGTTACTTGTTGTTGGATATTCTATGCCCCGCTCCACCAGCAGATGGTGCTCCGCAGGGCCTCTCTCAATATTACTAAACACTATAATCACTTGTAATACTCTTATCATCCGTGTCGTAAGACTCAGCGAACATATGTGTTTTCAGTCTTTTCTTAAAAATCGTGCAATTTTCACTACTCCGGACATGTAATGGCAATCCATTAAAGAGCCTTGGTGCACACCTTTCAAACGCTCTGAAACCCATTGTCAGAATACTCCTTGGCTCATTTTAACCTGTATTGTTCGTCACTATGCCTGAGTTCCATAGAGGTCTTTATGGTATTTATTGAAAGAATTACCGTTTTGTAGCAGTTTTGCCAGATCCGGGGACGGTTAGGTCCCGGTAGTCTGATGCGGTCTAGGTAAGGTCAGGCTAATTTCAAAATGTCCCATTTGAATTGGAAATGGGGCATTTGCGGAGGAAATGCTATAGAAGAAAATAGTCTTAGAATGGTCTAAATATGTGGGTAATGAAGTTAGAAAATAGTCTTAGAATGGTCTAAATAAGTGGGTAATGAAGGTAGAAAATAGTCTTGGAATGGTCTAAATAAGTGGGTAATGAAGGTAGAAAATAGTCTTAGAATGGTCTAAATAAGTGGGTAATGAAGGTAGAAAATAGTCTTAGAATGGTCTAAATAAGTGGGTAATGAAGGTATAAAAACCGTACACAATAACAGTAATTCTTTCAATATTTACCGTATTTATCATTTGGAGTATATTGGTCTTGATTGCTCGTATCGACTTACTTTTGTTCCCTTTCCAATTGGGCACACGTACACACAGTATCCTTCCCAACCAACCACACTTGTCTTTTGGTTCGTTATGATCCTTCCCAACCAACCACACTTGTCTTTTCGTTCGTTATGATCCTTCCCAACCAACCACACTTGTCTTTTCGTTCGTTATGATCCTCCCCAACCAACCACACTTGTCTTTTGGTTCGTTATGATCCTTCCCAACCAACCACATTTGTCAGTCGTAATTATATCCAACAACAAACTCAGTCTCCATATCCACGTACTAAATCTGTCAGGTAGTTCCATTATTACCATAGTTTGTTTGGATGCTCCCCAACCACACTGTCATAGTTTCATAGTAGAGTCATCCAATCCATAGAAACACGTGTCGTTTTAGTCCTCACCACCAAACAATGACATTCACCCTTCACTGAAAAGTGGCCACACATAATTTGTCAGTATATTATTCATCATATTATCAATGTTTTAGTGCAGCCAAAGACTAAAATAATTAATGACATCGAGTGTGATCATGACTAATAGTTCAATTCATGTTAATGAAAATAAATTAAACTACAAATGAAACCGATATAAAAATTACATACATATAAGCAACCTTTAATGGTATGTGCGTAGGTTACACACTCAGTGTACAGACACACATACGGCTAAAAATAAATAAATTACACACACACACACACACACACAGACACACACACACAATCTATACATTCTCATACACACAGGTACAAATCTGGGGAAAGTGTTAAGCATTCCAATTATTTACTTAATATTTTTTCACTGAAAGAGACAATAGGGAGTTTTCATGTGACGTCACGGTGTGCTCGGCAGCCATTTAGTTAAATTTGGTAGTACAGTATACCTCTATGTATACAAGCAGAGGATAGTGGTTAGGTCTACCACGTTTCATTTATTTTACTATTAGGTTCAGCACCGGACAGACGCTGTTTTTCGCAAATATCTCCTAAATGAATCGTTGTATAAGTATAATATTTCAGCACACTACCTATAACATCCGGACCTAATTTATGGCTGACATACCATATTACTATATGTGTTATGTTAGGAGTTTACTCGTGAAAAATAACACAAAGCTGCCACTGGCCAGTCATATTGATGCATTCGAAGGAAAGTGTGCCCCCCCCCCCACACCCTCCCAAACCATTCCTAACCACAACTACTTCTCCCACTTCTCACCCTCGTTATCCCTCCTCTTCTCCCCCTACCTCCTCACCTCCCTCATCACCCGTGTACCTCATACCTCAGAGAGGGGGAGGGGATACGGGAGACTGTGGATATTCAATTAAGGCATAAATTGCTTATTTAAAAAGGTAAAGAACACATGAAGCAACCATGAACGATTTTATTTGGTTGGCCAAAAGCCAAACTGACTTCATTCTTCTGGTGGCCTTAGACACGTGGGTTATTATCCGGCTATACGGCCATTAACAACGGGATTAGCTAATGCTTTAATGGTCGTTTGACCCACTCTGGTTTTCATGTCCACACACAACAGTAACTGTATTAAACAATATTACTAATGAACGATACGTATATACATACTGTCATATGTAACTATTATTTATGTACGTAATTAGAATAAGAAAAAAAAATCAAAGATGGAAGGTGGATGGTGTATATATATAGTGGGGTGAAGAGTGAAACGGGGAGGGGGATAATGTGATATTGGGGTAGGGAAGGAAGGAGTGGTGTGGGGGGTGTTGGTAGAGGGGTTACACGAGTACCCCACACTCGTCCCATTCACTATAACACCTTAGATATGATGATTGGATTAGGCTTAATATCACTCAGTAAACTCCTAACATAACACATACAGTAATATGGTATGTCAGCCATAAATTAGGTCCGGGTGTTAAAGATAGTGCGCTGAAATATTATATTGATACAACGATTCGTTTAGGAGATATTTGCGAAAAACAGCGTCTGTCCGGCGCTGAAACGAATAGTAGACGAATGTTAGACCTCCTTTAATTAAGGGGATATTTAAGAATGTCACGGTTTTGCTGCATGGTGAGATGTTCTAACACAGACAAACTTCCTGGTTTGTCCTTCTTTTGGATCCGTAAGGTGATAAGAAACCAAGGAGAAGCACACCAGAAACTCCTGCTGATTAAGAGAAGGAATTTATGGTTCTCCCGAATATCCAACTGCTGTCTGTCATGATGGCGGTGGTACTTATTTCCCAGTACATACTATGTCTTAAGACTTATTCTCTACAGTTTCGACACACATTATACCACTCATACGCATAACGTGGTGTTTTGTTTCGTGTTTACTTTTGTCAGCTGATCGAGCTTGCTTTTGATTGGCTGGAGTCAGTCCAGTCACTTGAAAGACGCCACCCTGATTGGCTGAACGACATAGGGCCCCCGGGAAGATTTAGGACTCCCTAACTACTTTGGAACAGGATAGGACGCCCTAAAAAAATTTTGAGTATACCAACTTAGGGCATGAGATAGGATGTCCTAACCTATTCCTATCTTAGGACTCCCTAAGTCAGATAGGACGGCGTGGCTGCCCTAAGTTAGGATACGTTTGAGTATCCGACCCCTGAACCATTTTTTAAAGACAGATCCGTTCCTGAAGGAAGGGATAACCATATTACATCTCTTCTATAATTCCGTTGCCAGGTTGAAAGGCAGCTTGAATGATTTTTGTTGCCTGCATCATGGAGTTATAAATACCTCCATGGGATAGAGGTGTAAATCTTGGAGCAAATAGATACTCCGGCTCAAAATACGCCACCTTTGTGGATCCGGCCCTGTCAGTCTGTAGATAATCTGACAGGTCTCCTTCCTGAATGAACTGGCGGTACGGAGGAAAGGGTAGCTATTTTATATGGCAATGCTCTATATCTCAGTGCTGAAAGAGAATTGACTGTGCATTGGTCATAATGAGGTCATTGGTGGACAGGTAGGATATAGCTACTATAGTTCTTGGGTGCTGCGACGGTCGAGTTGATAACTAGACCGTGGGTGCTACAGTCATGTGGGAGATGTGTACAGTACATGTCCACATAGGTGTGGAGCTTGTCAGGGGGTGTAGACGATTTCGAACTTGTCGAAATTATTCTTCGTGGGTGGTGAGTGATGATAGTGGCGTGTGCGTTAGTAATGTATGCTGTAGGGTTCAAATTGTGAGAAGTCCTTAAATCCCTGTTTAATTATAAGGCGACGTACCATACTGCACAGCCCAAAGCTCCTCGATCCTTCTATCTTTGCCGAGTCGCCAATAGTTACATGTTTATGCCCTGATAAGTCCTGATCCAATCCACTTGGGTGACGGGTGCGGGGGGCCAAGGGGCGGAGATTGTTTTTCTCTCCTGCTGAGGCTCTTGGGTATGCCATTAAAATGTCCGTCCATTCCAAACTATTCTGGGTTTATTCCTCCATCCCCGCTAACCTCGACTGACCTACTCATGCATGTTTGGCATTAGAATCTACAATTGAATGGATTCGATCTCCCGTTGTTTTCATTATACGAGTCCGGTGTGCTAGCCATTCACTCACCACCCTGCTTGATTGGTTGGTTGGTTGGGAAGATGGAACATGAATCAGGTGTTTGTCGTCCATGCCAGTACAGGTGTGCATGGAGTCCCAAGGTCAGCTTTTCTTCTTTCAGTTGTGTGTGTGGTTATTTCTTGTACACTTTCTTTGGGTTGTAAATTAAGTTTAGAGTGTCTTTCCATCTTCCTCCCAGCAGCCTATTTATTGTATTGTTGGAATGGTGTGTGTTGAGATATGTTAGTGAAAGACTGCTGAGTGTTATAACAAGATCTAGAATACCATTTTAGATCTTGCATGGGTTATAAGATACTATGTGAGATGTGCTGTTTGTCGGTCAAAAACTGGGGAGTTATAAGGAGCTGTGAATTGTATTGATATATGTTGCTGAAAGACTGGTGAAAGTTTTAATTTGCAATGAGTTATGTTGTGTTGTGTTGCTGAAAAACTGGTGAGAAATTCATTGCCTTGTGTTGTGTTTTGTTGTGTTGTGTTGCGATGGTGAAATATTGGTCCATGGGAGTTTTAAGCTGAGACAAGTTTTTCCACTGTAAACAAGTTAACCCCCTTCGTCTATAGAGAATTATAAGATGCTATGATTTGACTTAATACTCTCAGACGAACGGAAGAACACATGTATGGATTTTTCAGAAGTGGTGAGTTGCTTTAAGTTGACGTTATCTATCATAAGCTATTAAGAGGTATATAGTACAATGTTGGAAAATGTGGAGCAAGTGATTCCTTCAAACTATTCCAACTAAAACAGGCCACCATTATTTTATGTTAATCTGATCCTGTTTCCTGCATGGCATACTTTGGAAGAATCAAGGCGCTCTAATGTACCAAAAGTGTATTACTATTACCCCTTAAATCAAGTGAACCAACTGCTTTTTTTACCAGTGAGTGAAGAGAAATATTCAGTGTAATATATCGTCTTTTTCTATAATCAGATGTTATACCTTCTGAGTATATATTGCAATCCCTTTCTAAATAATCAGAAAGTGTATCCAAAACAAAGACTGATGGCATCTTGACTATACCATACGTCACAATCATATATTATTATAACCGATTGTATTGTTATTATGACTTGTGGTGGTGGTGGTGGTGGTGGTTGTTGTGTTGGTAAGGTGGGTTATGGGGTTCACAATATCCAGTAAGCTTATTATGTTATCTTCTTCTTTCCTCGTGACATCATAATGGCGGTGTATGTATGTGTGTGTGTGTGTGTGTGTGTAGTTTACATGGACAATAGGAAACATTGTACAAACAAGTATAATATTTTCTTGCATGAAAATATGTAAACAAAACCTTGAGATTTAATTCCATATAAGGTAAATTTCCACTTGAAATGAAATCTCTTACCTCTGAGCCTCGAGGGGTTCCAAAACAAGACGGGATGAATGATAATTAAAAATTAAAAATTAAAAAAAATACACGATTAAATGACCTAATTAGAGTCATTAGACTGTCACACAACGTAATAATCATTACTGCAGGCACCCCGTCCACCAACAACAGAATAAATAGATGTTGTTCCATTACACACACACACACACACACACACACACACACACATATATATATATGACTTGTTAAGGTACACAATAAACCATCTGACTTACCACTTTCCAGAAACAGGTGCAAACTAGTATTATGAAATGTTATAGCAGTATGTTTTCAATAAAGGAACATTGTGACCAAAGGCTACACAACACTGACCTTTACTTATTACTCCTTCATCACAATACATCTCCATAATGGCTGATGGGCTTGGCTTTATGGTCACGTGACTTTTATTACACTTTTCACATTGTCACGAATAAACACAACAATGTTTGTTTTTTACTCCTCACGACTCAAGAGGACTACTGTACCTTATACCTATACCAACCAAAGCAATAATATGGGTGAATAAACTATTTGAACTTATTTCATTATGTTAACTACCAGTCTGTAATTAGTAATAGTCTACAGAGCTAATCGGAATAAGTAAATAACACATGACCCGAGTCGTGGGCAAGAATTGAACCTGTACACCTGTGACCTTTGATAGTGATGGAGTGTTGGGCCACGTTGGGTGTCACCAAGCAGAAAAAATACTTTCATTTTCTTCATATTCTAAAACACCACATGTGTCTTGTAGGGACAATGTGTACAGAACTTGAGAATACTAGTTACAAAGCTACAGTTCCATGTAGGGAGACCTCACACAATGTAATGTAATGATCATATACAAAATTCTGGAGTCAAGCAGCGATATTGTGTGTGACGTCTAAAGCCTACTGTACTGTATATACTGTACATGCATAACATAACTAATAAATATAGGGGCGGTATGTATCAAACAGTGGGTAACACCTGTGTCTTCAAGGACACTATGGAGGTTATATGTGATATTATCCACAAGCAGAATGTAGGAGGTCAGTCTGGTGATATGACGACATTCAGTAAAGTCACACTACCTGTCTTACTGATTGTGGTATACCTTGCCAAACCCTGCACGCTGTACCAGGTAAACAATACTGTACAACCACACTGTCATAATATAGACTACAACTATATATGTAACATACACTAAGAAAAATTACAGAATTACCTTTTACCGAGTTAGACCACAAACTGAGAGCCGTGTAGCCAACTCAGATTACAGATGGGATATATATATATATATATATATATATATATATATATATATATATATATATATATATATATATATATATATATATATATATATATATATATATATATAAGGTACAGTAGGTATTTGAGTAAAGGTAATATGTAATTGTGAACCCCCGATGTACAGGTTAGCGATGATGGTGAGTTGAGAGTTAAGTGTGTATACAGTGATGACTGTATAACACCAGTGGACAGGTCATTGTGTCAGTCCTGTCCTCCCTTGACACACTGCTGCCTCATCCATATCAATGGTAAGTGTACAAATCTCATTCTTACTTTATTTTATATGTTCTGAATGTAACTAACAACTCTTATACTAGAAGACCCTAATGGATTCCTTTTACTGATTCTCAGGGTTGGGTGTGTATAAAAAAAAAAAAAAAAAAAAATGTACACAAATACAAAATACCACTGATCGAAAATAAATAGAAATACCAATGACATTACCAAAAACTGAAATGTAATATAATACACATCTACGATTTGGATTCTCAACTTGAAAACCTAATGAGAAAAGCTATGTGTTGATAGGCTAATGTGTGATCAGTATTTATATTTAACAACTGAGACAACACCTTGTAAATAACATCTGTAACCCCATCATGATTAAATTTGTGATTACTCTCGTCAGTAGAGTTGGAGCTCTATAAAAATAAATCACCTAAAATCATATGAAAATGAATTTATAAGGTATATATTAAATCTCTTTATTTCATCGGATAATTCTATGTTATTATGAATGTCTGTGGAGTCTGTAGTGTGGCGAAGTCAAGTGAAAAAAAAAACAATAAAACAAACAAACAAAATCACACACAGAACAAATATTTTTACAATTTTGTCTTTCAACAGGAACCCGAGTCAAGCGCATGGCAACACTGGAGGAAGAGGAAGAAGGAAAGAAAAAGAAGAGGAAAGGGAAGAGAAACAAGGGAAGGGAGGCAGTAGGCAAAGGTTTAGCAAATGGAGGCAAGAATGGAAGGAGTTATAATAATGATAATGATGAGGAGGAGGGGAGTGAAAGTCCAGGGAAAGATGAAGAAGACGGGAGTGGAAGCTACGAAGAGGAAGAGGAGGAAGATACAAAGGAATACAAACACGAGGAGGAGAAAGAAGGAGAGGAAGGAAAGTTGAGGATACAAAACCGAACCAGGAAGATGGGTAAAAGCAGCAGCAACAACAACAACAACGACGACGACGAAGGCAAGAACCAAGAAACTGTGAGAGAGAAAACACGCAAACGAAAAAAGAGTAAGAAGCAGAAAGTTGATAAAGAGAGCAAAAGGCGGAAAAAGCAAGGGAGGAAGTCGGATGGAACAAAAACAAAACAAGACGAGAAAGTGAAGAAAGGAAAATCAGATAAAAATGTGGATAGGACGAAAATGACAAGAAAGAGGGAAGGGAGGAAGTCAGATGGAACAAACCCAACCAAGAAAGTAGAGAAAGGAAAATCAGATAAAAGTGTGGATAGGACGAAAATGAAGAGAAAAGGGCGAGAGAGGAAGTCAGATGGAACAAAACCAACCAAGAAAGTGATAAAAAATAAAAAATTGAATGGCAAAAAACTGACCAAGAGGAAAAAGTCGGTAGGTAAAGACAAAACTGAAGAAGGGAAGAGTTCTACTGACCACAAAGACCAAACGGTGGACGGAGATGGAAAGAAGAGACCAAAAACAGGCACGGAAAATTCAGACAAGAGAATGATTAAAGAGATACAGAAATCACAGAAAACCAAATTAAAACCAGGTGATAACAAGAAGGTTGGGTCGGATGGGAAGCAAATGGAATTGTCAAAAAAGAAAGAAAAGACGAGCAAGAATAATTCCAAAAATGGGGGAAATAAGAAGGCAACTGCTGAGGAATCCAAAAGTAGAAAAATATCTAGAGAGGGAAAGAAAAAAATAAATTCGAAATCACAAGTTAAAAAAAGGAAGTCTAAAAAGGGAAAGAAAGAGACAAAACCGAAATCTCAAGATAAGAGGAAATCCAAAAAGGGGAAAAATAACACAACACCGATGCCACTAATTAAAAAGAAATCCAAAAAGGGAAAGAAAAAGACAAAACCGAAAACTCAGAGTAAAAAGAAGTCCAAGAAGGGAAAGAAAAAGACAAAACCGAAATCTCAAGGTAAAAAGAAATCCAAGAAGGGAAAGAAAAAGACAAAACCAAAATCTCAAGGTAAAAAGAAATCTAAGAAGGGAAAGAAAAAGACAAAACCGAAAACTCAGAGTAAAAAGAAGTCCAAGAAGGGAAAGAAAAAGACAAAACCGAAATCTCAGAGTAAAAAGAAATCTAAGAAGGGAAAGAAAAAGACAAAACCGAAGCCACTAAATAAAAATAAGTCCAAAAAGGGAAAGAAAAACAAACCTGCTGGGTCAAAAGCCAAAAGCAGAAAGTCGTCCAAAACTTCAGGAAAAAAGGACAGTAAAAAATCCAATAAGAAACTGAAGAATACAGAGGAGAAGAAGAAGAAAAACAATGGGAAGAAGGAGAAGAAAAAAGATAAACAAAAGAAAAAAGACAAACAAAAGAAAATAGACAAACAAAATAAGGAAGGGAAACTCAAAAATAAGGAAAACAATAAAAACAGTAGAAAGAAGCAGAAGGAGAGGAAACTAAAAGGTACAAAGAAGAAAGACAGCGGGACGAAAAAGAAGGAGAAGGGAAACAAGAAAAAGGACAAACAAAAGCAAGAAAAGAAGGAGGAGGAGGAGGAGGAGGAGGGTTTGGTAGCAGTCAGACAGGGTAAGTACAGTAGGCTATAATAGTAGGCTTTATGGATAGGTTAGTCAAGTGTGTAAGAAGATCACCACCTCAGCTAGCCTAACATAGAAGGAGCTTGTTTGGTAGCATAGTCAGGAGGAATCTGCAGAAGCCTCTTATTGTTATACACGATCACAGCTAGGGTCCTTAATATGCCATCAGGCTATTCAAACCAGACAGATCAGCTGTGATGGATACTTTTGATGGCTATAGTGACTGTACATCTAAAATACCGACATACAGTTGCATTCTCTAAGTATTACTACAATGGTGTTAAGGGGAGTTGCTGTTTTTGATAAATTGGAGGGCTACTGAATCCTTCTAACTATGCCGGAAAACAGACGCCCTCAATTGTACTAATAGGTGATCTGTTTCGTGGCATAGTTTGGAGGAATTAAAGACCTTTCAATACACCAACAAGATAATCTCCCCTTAATTAATTGCCATAACTTTAAACCTCCCTTTCCTTTGTGGCAATTATCTTCTCTCTCTCTCTCTCTCTCTCTCTCTCTCTCTCTCTTATATTTTGTCTTTCCTTAATCTCTCCTTAATTGCATCATCCAAGTAGAAGGTTGTCAAGACGTGAACTTTTTGTCAATGCTCCCTTTTTCTTCCACTGTATTTGGCACAGGAGCAGCAGCAAAAATCTATTCACAATATTATTTTAAATGTTCTAACACTTTCATTTGACCAACTAGATGTATGCAGACAGATGAAGAAATGTAAAGGACTGTGCCTCCCTAACAAGAAGACGTGCTATCAGCTGAGAAAAAAACAAACACACAGGTTCAGGAAGAAGGCAGGCTGTAAGGGCACATGTGGATGCTGCACAAGTAAGACAAAACAGTGTGTGTGTGTGTTATTATTATTTTTTTTTTTTTATAGGAATACTACAAAAGCAGTAACATTTGTCTATATTTACCATTACAGAAGGTTATTTTAAAGGTTATGTGTGTGTGTGTGTGTATTATTATTTTTTATGATAGAAATACTACAACAACAGTAACATTTGTCTATATTTACCATTACACAAGGTTATTTCAAAGATATTCTATTATTATATAGGTGAGTTTGATCACTTGAGATTTATTTTTGCCCACATCTGAACAATGCATGCTTCCATATAAGTGTGTGTGTGGGGGGGGGGGGAGGGGAGCCAATAGTGATCCTTGTGGAATATTAATGGTTACTTCTTTCCAGCCTCACAATTTCCTCTTTACTGTAGTTAGTTTTCATTTTCCCTAAATAATGAAGTTTGTCATGGTCTATACTATAAAGGGTGGGAAGGAAAATTGTAGAAATTACAGAACTTGTGTATATAATGCAGCTTAAATATATGTATTGAATATTGACTTGATCTAAGGCTGAAAGAAGATTGCCCTATGCCTGAAAGACCCTGTTGGTCGCGGGTGACAGAGGTTGAGAGGTGGGTGTTGAATTTTGATTTTTTTTTTTTTTTATGGGAATATTGTACTGTACTGTAGCTCGCTGTAACAACTCTCTCCATTATATGATATTAAAAAATTCTCTCATTTTACCAATTAGAAAAATGTATACAGAAAAGGAAATGTAAAGGAACGTGTCTCTCTAACAAGAAGGAGTGTTTTAAGCTTGGAAGCAAGGCAACACACAAATTCAAGAAGGAAGGCTGTAAGGGAAGGTGTGGATGCTGTAAAGTTAGAGGTATGTTAAGGAGGAAGTTTTGTGTTGGTAAATCTGGAGCAACTGAATCCTCCAAGCAATTCCAAGCAATAGAACAACGTTATTTTTGCTCTTCTGGTCCTGTTTCCTAGCATACTTTGGAGGAATCAAGGCACTCCAATGTGCCAAAAATGAATTATCACCTTAAGTGTTAAATAATGTAGTATACAGTGCATATACAACATAATTGTAGACCACAATTTGAGTAGTTCATTATTACTAATATTTTCAGAACCAATATTTCAGAGCTTTAATTTAGATAACGAGTTAACAAGAACATGTTCGTTCAATTTTCTTTTACACAATAATATACTAATGAGACACTGGCACTGAACTCTTCGTTGATCGGCTGAAATAAATCCTTACATGCATATAATGCCAATAAAAGTGACAATAGTTTATACTTCCCTCATAATATTATGTCATAAAACTTTTGCATGTTGCAGATAAAAACGTCTGTACTCCAACTAAATTCTGCGATAGGGCGAATGGGACAGTGGAGGCCTTTGGCAGGTGTAAAAAGAACCAGAGAGAGATCACCAATGGAGCAAACCCAATTGGTTGTATATGTTGTGCTGACCAATGCATCATACGGCCAAGGTGTACAGCTGCTGGGGGAATCTGTCTCACCAAAATAGATTGCAAGAAGTTATCAGGCGTTAAAGTACCTGGATGTAAAGGAAAGGATTGTGTTTGTTGTGTTATTGGTACAGTTACAGGTTAGTAGTGTCTCCAGTATTTACTGTATTTAAAATAGTGATACAATATGAGTTGTCTATGAAATTAGCAGCAGTGGCTGATAATAAATTTGTGTGTGAAATACTAAAATTTTCTGAGTGAAATACTAACAGAAAATAATGAGATATATTGATGTACAGTCGGCAAAAAAAGTTTCGTTACCACCCCTACATTAATTTTAACATGGGTAAGCCCGGTAGGGTTGGTACTCCACCAACTGGGTAGCTGTGACTCGTGTCATCCGGGACATGCTGGACGGGAATTGTCATTGCCCCGGCAGTGTCAACTTTTTTTATATCAAAAGTTTAGCTGATTTTGAATAAAATTTTGTGTGTTGAAGAACTCTTACTATTTAACTATTCATTATTAAACATAAGGAAATGAGTTTGAGTATTTTAGAACAAGAATAACCATGAAATACCAAGAAAATATAGCACTTGGTGAAAGAACTTCATTCCTGCTTGGCTGCCCATGACACACTGAGGGGCATTGGCCAGGGGCACGGACTTATAGAGGCCGGAGGGTGGGGGAGGTACCACACTCACCAGTCAGGCGTACCAACATTACATCAATCTGTTTTAGGGATGGTAACGAAACTTTTTTTGCCGACTGTACAGTACTGCTTGTCGCGCGCTCTGAATTATAACGGTATAACCTCATGTCACGTGACTCGATGGCATCTCCAAAGGATTTAACAAACACTAAGATTAGAAACATAAAAAATAATGATTGGTGATACGAGTATGGTACACATTCTGACGTTGACAATCATTTTTAATTCCAACCAGTTCATTTGGTTGTTAACATTAATTTACTTGGGAGAGACATTAGATGATTATTATGTAGTGGACTGGGATGGGTAATGTTCTCTGTATGTGACGTCATTATAAATTTTACTTATGTTGATTATATTTCTATAATATTCGCAAAAGAGACCCTATATACAGTAATAGTATATGACATCTTAACATCTTGAGTGAATAGAAAAAGGGAAAAATGAAATGTATTGTGCTACCCACTCAAACTCTGCATAGTGTGCCAGATTGGAGTCCTTGGGGTATTATTGAATCCAGTCTCTTCTTCTGGCCATCATATCCATATAAGAGGCTTTGTTATAATACCATAGACACTTACAGATAAACAAGGGGCATATTATGTCCCAGAATGGGATGATGCTCACTGTTAATAATGCATGAGAGTGAGAGACAACGCCTGTACAAACAGCTGCAAAGGCTAGAAGTAACTGAGTGCATAAATCCATTACAGTGTCATCAGAAAAAAATGGCAGCTACGACAATGCATTGTTGTTAAAATAAAGTACCATGAAAATTACTGAATGTTTATCATCTTTGCAGGGTCAGAAACCACCGTGGGAAGAAGTACAACAACTACCCTGGCGTATTCCAATATAACCACTGACAACAACGTGATTACAACCTCTCCCAACATGAATATGAAAACTACACCTGTTAAAACCATGAGTGTGAACCCGATGACACATGCTGTTACCGCGACCACAGCGTCTCCTGTTACTAAAAACGTGACAACAGACCTTCTTGTTACAATGACCATGGACACACTCCCTCCTGCTACCATGAACAATATATCCTCAACCAAAAGTCAAAGCACAACTAAAACCATAGATACATTCACAATCAAACCTACCAGTACAACAACCATTATAAACAACACATCAATATCACAACAAGGCATCTCATCCATAACCATCAGTACATACACTACCAAAACCACTACCACACCTTCCAGTACAACCACTACTACACCTCCCAGTAAAAACACTACCCCACCTCCCAGTCAAAACACTACCACACCTCCCAGTAAAAACACTACCCCACCTCCCAGTAAAACCACTAATACACCTAGTAAAACCACCAGTACACCACCTCCCAGTAAAACCACTACTACACCTACCAGTACAACCACTACTACACCTCCCAGTACAACCACTACTACACCTACCAGTACAACCACTACACCACCTACAAGTACAACCACTACCACACCTCCCAGTACAACCACTACTACACCTACCAGTACAACCACTACACAACCTACCAGTACAACCACTACTACACCTCCCAGTACAACCACTACTACACCTACCAGTACAACCACTACCACACCTCCCAGTAAAACAACCTCAACTAAACCTTCCAGTAAAATAACCTCTACCCCACCTCCCAGTACAACCACTACCACACCTCCCCGTAGAACCACTACTACACCTCCCAGTACAACCACTACTACACCTACCAGTACAACCACTACCACACCTCCCAGTAAAACCACTACCACACCTCCCAGTAAAACCACTACTACACCTACCAGTACAACCACTACCACACCTCCCAGTAAAACCACTACTACACCTCCCAGTAAAACCACTACTACACCTACCAGTACAACCACTACCACACCTCCCAGTAAAACCACTACTACACCTCCCAGTAAAACCACTACCCCACATCCCAGTACAACCACTACTACACCTCCAAGTACAACCACTACTCCACCTACCAGTACAACCACTACCACACCTACCAGTACAACCACTACCACACCTACCAGTACAACCACTACTACACCTACCAGTACAACCACTACCACACCTACCAGTACAACCACTAACACACCTCCCAGTACAATAACTACTAACATCAATACAACCACTACTACACCTCCCAGTACAATAACTACTAACATCAATACAACCACAACTACACCTCCCAGTACAATAACTACTAACATCAATACAACCACTACTTCACCCCCCAGTACAATAACTACTAACATCAATACAACCACTACTACACCTCCCAGTACAATAACTACTAACATCAATACAACCACTACTACACCCCCCAGTACAATAACTACTAACATCAATACAACCACTACTACACCTCCCAGTACAATAACTACTAACATCAATACAACCACTACTACACCTCCCAGTACAACCACTACAACACCCCCCAGTACAATAACTACTAACATCAATACAACCACTACTACACCTCCCAGTACAATAACTACTAACATCAATACAACCACTACTACACCTCCCAGTACAATAACTACTAACATCAATACAACCACTACTACACCCCCCAGTACAATAACTACTAACATCAATACAACCACTACTACACCTCAAAGTACAATAACTACTAACATCAATACAACCACTACTACACCCCCCAGTACAATAACTACTAACATCAATACAACCACTATTACACCTCCCAGTACAATAACTACTAACATCAATACAACCACTACTACACCTCCCAGTACAACCACTACAACACCCCCCAGTACAATAACTACTAACATCAATACAACCACTACTACACCTCCCAGTACAATAACTACTAACATCAATACAACCACTACTAAACCTCCCAGTACAATAACTACAAACATCAACACAACCACGAACACACCACCCAGTACAATAACTAATAACATCAATACAACCACTACTACACCTCCCAGTACAATAACTACTAACATCAATACAACCACTACTACACCTCCCAGTACAATAACTACTAACATCAATACAACCACTACTACACCTCCCAGTACAATAACTAATAACATCAATACAACCACTACTACACCTCCCAGTACAATAACTAATAACATCAATACAACCACTACTACACCTCCCAGTACAATAACTACTAACATCAATACAACCATCACAACACCTCCCAGTACAATAACTACTAACATCAATACAACCACTACTACACCTCCCAGTACAATAACTACTAACATCAATACAACCACGAACACACCTCCCAGTACAATAACTACTACACCTACCAGTACAAAAACTACTGACATGAATACATCTACGAACACAATTCGCAGTACAATAACTACTAACATTAATACAACCACGAACACACTTCACAGTACAATAACTACTAACATCACTACAACGACGAACACAACTCCCAGTACAAAAACTACTAACATCAATACAACCACTATTACACCTCCCAGTACAATACCTACTAACATTAATATAACTTCGAACACAACTCCCAGTACAATAACTACTAACATCAATACAACCACTACTACACCTCCCAGTACAATAACTACTAACATCAATGCAACCACTACTACACATCCCAGTACAAAAACTACTAACATCAATACAACAACTACTACACCTCCCAGTACAATAACTACTAACATCAATACTACGACGAATACACCTCCCAGTATAATAACTACTAACATCAATACAACAACTACTACACCTCCCAGTACAATAACTACTAACATCAATACAACCACTATTACACATCCCAGTACAATAACTACTAACATCAATAAATCCACTACTACACCTCCCAGTACAATAACTACAAACATCAATGCAACCACGAACACAACTCCCAGTACAATAACTACTATACCTACCAGTACAATAACAACTGACATCAATACATCCACGAACACAACTCCCAGTACAATAACTACTAACATCAATACAACGACGAACACACCTCCCAGTACAATAACTACTACACCTACCAGTACAATAACTACTGACATCAATACATCCACGAACACAACTCCCAGTACAATAACTACTAACATCAATGCAACCACTATTACACCTTCCAGTACAATAACTACTAACATCAATACTACGACGAATACTCCTCCCAGTACAAAAACTACTAACATCAATACAACCACTATTACACCTCCCAGTACAATACCTACTAACATCAATACAACCACTACTACACCTCCCAGTACAATACCTACTAACATCAATACAACCACTACTACACCTCCCAGTACAATAACTACTAACATCAATAAAACCACGAACACACCTCCCAGTACAATAACTACTAACATCAATACAACAACTACTACACCTCCCAGTACAATAACTACTAACATCAATACAACCACGAACACACCTCCCAGTACAATAAATACTAACATCAATATAACGACGAACACACCTCCCAGTACAATAACTACTACACCTCCCAGTACAATAACTACTGACATCAATACAGCCACGAACACAACTCCTAGTACAACCACTACTACACCTCCCAGTACAATAACTACTAACATCAATACAACTACTACTACACCTTCCAGTACAATAACTACTAACATCAATACAACCACAAACACACTTCCCAGTACAATAACTACTAACATCAATACAACGACGAACACAACTCCCAGTAAAATAACTACTAACATCAATACAACCACGAACACACTTCCCAGTACAATAACTACTAACATCAATACAACCACAAACACACCTCCCAGTACAATAACTACTAACATCAATACAACTACTACTACACCTACCAGTACAATAACTACTAACATCAATACAACCACGAACACACCTCCCAGTACAATAACTACTAACATCAATACAACTACTACTACACCTTCCAGTACAATAACTACTAACATCAATACAACCACTACTACACCTCCCAGTACAATAACTACTAACATTAATACAACTTCGAATACACCTCCCAGTACAATAACAAGTAACATCAATACAACAGTTACTACACCTCCCAGTACAATAACTACTAACATTAATACAACTTCGAATACACTTTCCAGTACAATACCTAATAACATTAATACAACAACAAACAACCCTCCCAGTACAATAACTACTAACATCATTACAACCACGAACACACCTCCCAGTACAATAACTACTAACATCAATGGTACCACTACTACACCTCCCAGTACAATAACTACTAACATCAATACAACCACTACTACACCTCCCAGTACACTAACTACAAACATCAATACAACCACGAACACAACTCCCAGTACAATAACTACTAACATCAATACAACCACTACTACACCTCCCAGTACATTAACAACTAACATTAATACAACCACGAACACATCTCCCAGTATAATAACTACTAACATCAACACAACCACGAACACACCTCCCAGTACAATAACTACTAACATCAATACAACCACTACTACACCTCCCAGTACAATAACTACTAACATCAATACAACCACGAACACACCTATCAGTACAATAACTACTACACCTACCAGTACAATAACTACTGACATCAATACATCCACGAACACAACTACCAGTACCATAACTACTAACATCAATGCAACCACTATTACACCTCCCAGTACAATAACTACTAACATCAATACAACAACGAACACAACTCCCAGTACAATAACTACTACACCTCCCAGTACAATAACTACTGACATCAATACAGCCACGAACACAACTCCCAGTACAATAACTACTACACCTCCCAGTACAATAACTACTGACATCAATACAGCCACGAACACAACTCCCAGTACAATAACTACTACACCTCCCAGTACAATAACTACTAACATCAATACAACGACGAACACAACTCCCAGTACAATAACTACTAACATTAATACAACCACGAACACACCTCCCAGTACAATAACTATTAACATCAATACTACGACGAATACACCTCCCAGTACAAAAACTACTAACATCAATGCAACCACTACTACACCTCCCAGTACAATAACTACTAACATCAATACTACGACGAATACACCTCCCAGTACAATAACTACTAACATCAATACAACCAATACTACCCCTCCCAGTACAAAAACTACTAACATCAATACAACCACTACTACACCTCCCAGTACAATAACTACTAACATCAATACAACCAATACTACACCTCCCAGTACAATAACTACTAACATCAATACAACCACTACTACACCTCCCAGTACAATAACTACTAATATCAATACTACGACGAATACACCTCCCAGTACAATAACTACTAACATCAATGCAACCACAAACATACCTCCCAGTGCAATAACTACTAACATTAATACAACCACTAATACACCTCCCAGTACAATAACTACTAACATCAATGTAACCACGAACACTTCTTCCAGTACAATACCTACTAACATCAATACAACCACTACTACACCTCCCAGTACAATAACTACTAACATTAATACAACCACTACTACACCTCCTAACACAATAATTACTAACATCAATACAACCACGAACACAGCTCCCAATACGATAACTACTAACATCAGTACAACCACTACTACACCTCACAGTACAATAACTACTAACATCAATACAACGACGAACACACCTCCCAGTACAATAACTACTACACCTACCAGTACAATAACTACTGACATCAATACAGCTACAAACACAACTCCCATTACAATAACTACTAACATCAATGCAACCACTACTACACCTCCCAGTACAATAACTACTAACATTAATACAACCACTACTACACCTCCTAACACAATAATTACTAACATCAATACAACCACGAACACAGCTCCCAATACGATAACTACTAACATCAGTACAACCACTACTACACCTCCCAGTACAATAACTACTAACATCAATACTACGACGAATACACCTCCCAGTTCAAAAACTACTAACATCAATACAACCACTACTACACCTCCCAGTACAATAACTACTAACATCAATACAACTACTACTACACCTCCCAGTACAATAACTACTAACATCAATACAACCACGAACACACCTCCCAGTACAATAACTCCTAACATCAATACAACAACAAACAACAATCCCAGTACAATAACTACTAACATCAATACAACCACGAACACACCACCCAGTACAAAAACTACTAACATCAATGGTACCACGAACACACCTCCCAGTACAATACTTACTAACATCAATACAACCACGAACACACCACCCAGTACAATAACTACTAACATCAATGGTACCACGAACACACCTCCCAGTACAATAACTACTGACTACAATGTAACCACGAACACTTTTCCCAGTACAATAACTACTAACATCAATACAACCACGAACACACCTCCTAGTACAATAACTACTGACATCAATACAACCACTATTACACCTCCCAGTACAATAACTACTAACATCAATGCAACCACTACTACACCTCCCAGTACAATAACTACTAACATCACAACATTCACGAACACAACTCCCAGTACAATAATAACTAACATCAATACAACTGCTACTACACCTCCCAGTACAAAAACTACTAACATCAATACAACCACTACTACATCTCCCAGTACAATAACTACTAACATCAATACAACCACTACTACGCCTCCCAGTACAGTAATTATTAACATCAATACAACCACTAACACGCTTCCCAGTACAATAACTACTAACATCAATACAACTACGAACACACCTTCCAGTACAACCACTACTACACCTCCCAGTACAATAACTACTAACATCAATACAACCACTACTACACCACCCAGTACAATAACTACTGACATCAATACAACCACTACTACACCTCCCAGTACAATAACTACTAACATCAATACAACGACGAACATAACTCCCAGTACAATAACTACTAACATTAATACAACCACGAACACACCTCCCAGTACAATAACTATTAACATCAATACTACGACGAATACACCTCCCAGTACAAAAACTACTAACATCAATGCAACCACTACTACACCTCCCAGTACAATAACTACTAACATCAATACTACGACGAATACAACTCCCAGTACAATAACTACTAACATCAATACAACCAATACTACCACTCCCAGTACAAAAACTACCAACATCAATACAACCACTACTACACCTCCCAGTACAATAACTACTAACATCAATACAACCAATACTACACCTCCCAGTACAATAACTACTAACATCAATACAACCACTACTACACCTCCCAGTACAATAACTACTAACATCAATACTACGACGAATACACCTCCCAGTACAAAAATTACTAACATCAATACAACCACTACTACACCTCCCAGTACAATGCCTACTAACATCAATACAACCATTATTACACCTCCCAGTACAATAACTACTAACATCAATGCAACCACAAACATACCTCCCAGTGCAATAACTACTAACATTAATACAACCACTAATACACCTCCCAGTACAATAACTACTGACATCAATGTAACCACGAACACTTCTTCCAGTACAATACCTACTAACATCAATACAACCACTACTACACCTCCCAGTACAATAACTACTAACATTAATACAACCACTACTACACCTCCTAACACAATAATTACTAACATCAATACAACCACGAACACAGCTCCCAATACGATAACTACTAACATCAGTACAACCACTACTACACCTCACAGTACAATAACTACTAACATCAATACAACGACGAACACACCTCCCAGTACAATAACTACTACACCTACCAGTACAATAACTACTGACATCAATACAGCTACAAACACAACTCCCATTACAATACCTACTAACATCAATACAACCACTACTACAACTCCCAGTACAAAAACTACTAACATCAATGCAACCACTACTACACCTCCCAGTACAATAACTACTAACATCAATACTACGACGAATACAACTCCCAGTACAATAACTACTAACATCAATACAACCAATACTACCCCTCCCAGTACAAAAACTACTAACATCAATACAACCACTACTACACCTCCCAGTACAATAACTACTAACATCAATACAACCAATACTACACCTCCCAGTACAATAACTACTAACATCAATACAACCACTACTACACCTCCCAGTACAATAACTACTAACATCAATACTACGACGAATACACCTCCCAGTACAAAAACTATTAACATCAATACAACCACTACTACACCTCCCAGTACAATGCCTACTAACATCAATACAACCACTATTACACCTCCCAGTACAATAAATACTAACATCAATGCAACCACAAACATACCTCCCAGTGCAATAACTACTAACATTAATACAACCACTAATACACCTCCCAGTACAATAACTACTGACATCAATGTAACCACGAACACTTCTTCCAGTACAATACCTACTAACATCAATACAACCACTACTACACCTCCCAGTACAATAACTACTAACATTAATACAACCACTACTACACCTCCTAACACAATAATTACTAACATCAATACAACCACGAACACAGCTCCCAATACGATAACTACTAACATCAGTACAACCACTACTACACCTAACAGTACAATAACTACTACACCTACCAGTACAATAACTACTGACATCAATACAGCTACAAACACAACTCCCATTACAATACCTACTAACATCAATAAAACCACTACTACACCTCCCAGTACAAAAACTACTAACATTAATACAACCACTACTACACCTCCCAGTACAATAACTACTAACATCAATACTACGACGAATACACCTCCCAGTACAAAAACTACTAACATTAATACAACTACTACTACACCTCCCATTACAATAACTACTAATATTAATACAACCACGAACACACCTCCCAGTACAATAACTCCTAACATCAATACAACAACAAACAACAATCCCAGTACAATAACTACTAACATCAATACAACAACAAACAACAATCAAAGTACAATAACTACTAACATCAATACAACCACGAATACACCACCCAGTACAATAACTACTAACATCAATGGTACCACGAACACACATCCCAGTACAATACTTACTAACATCAATACAACCACGAACACACCACCCAGTACAATAACTACTAACATTAATGGTACCACGAACACACCTCCCAGTACAATAACTACTGACTACAATGTAACCACGAACACTTTTCCCAGTACAATAACTACTAACATCAATACAACCACGAACACACCTCCTAGTACAATAACTACTGACATCAATACAACCACTATTATACCTCTCAGTACAATAACTACTAACATCAATGCAACCACTACTACACCTCCCAGTACAATAACTACTAACATCAATGCAACCACTACTACACCTCCCAGTACAATAACTACTAACATCAATGCAACCACTACTACACCTCCCAGTACAAAAACTACTAACATCACAACATTCACGAACACAACTCCCAGTACAATAACAACTAACATCAATACAACTGCTACTACACCTCCCAGTACAAAAACTACTAACATCAATACAACCACTACTACATCTCCCAGTACAATAAATACTAACATCAATACAACCACTACTACGCCTCCCAGTACAGTAACTACTAACATCAATACAACCACTAACACGCTTCCCAGTACAATAACTACTAACATCAATACAACTACGAACACACCTTCCAGTACAACCACTAATACACATCCCCGTACAATAACTACTAACATCAATACAACCACTACTACACCACCCAGTACAATAACTACTGACATCAATACAACCACTACTACACCTCCCAGTACAATAACTACTAACATCAATACTACGACGAATACACCACCCAGTACAAAAACTACTAACATCAATACAACCACTACTACACCTCCCAGTACAATGTCTACTAACATCAATACAACCACTACTACACCTCCCAGTACAATAACTACTGACATCAATACAGCCGTGAACACAACTCCCAGTACAACCACTACTACACCTCCCAGTACAATAACTAATAACATTAATACAACCCCTACTACACCTCCCAGTACCATAACTAATAACATCAATACAACCACTACTACACCTCCCAGTACAATAACTACTAACATCAATACAACAACTACTACACCTCCCAGTACAATAACTACTAACATCAATACATCCAAGAACACAACTACCAGTACCATAACTACTAACATCAATGCAACCACTATTACACCTCCCAGTACAATAACTATTAACATCAATACATCCAAGAACACAACTACCAGTACAATAACTACTAACATCAATACAACCACTACTACACCTCCCAGTACATTAACTACTAACATTAATACAACCACGAACACATCTCCCAGTACTATAACTACGAACATCAACACAACCACGAACACACCTCCTAGTATAATAACTACTAACATCAATACAACCACTACTACACCTCCCAGTACAATAACTACTAACATCAATACAACCACGAACACACCTCCCAGTACAATAACTACTACACCTACCAGTACAATAACTACTGACATCAATACAACCACTACTACACCTCCCAGTACAATAACTACTACACCTACCAGTACAATAACTACTTACATCAATACATCCAAGAACACAACTACCAGTACCATAACTACTAACATCAATGCAACCACTATTACACCTCCCAGTACAATAACTATTAACATCAATACTACGACGAATACACCTCCCAGTACAAAAACTACTAACATCAATACAACCACTACTACACCTCCCAGTACAATAACTACGAACATCAATACTACCGCGAACACACCTCCCAGTATAATACCTACTAACATCAATACAACCACTACTACACCTCCCAGTACAATAACTACTAACATCAATACAACGACGAACACACCTCCCAGTACAATAACTACTACACCTACCAGTACAATAACTACTGACATCAATACAGCTACGAACACAACTCCCATTACAATAACTACTAACATCAATGCAACCACTATTACACCTCCCAGTACAATAACTACTAACATCAATACTACGACGAATACACCTACCAGTACAAAAACTACTAACATCAATACAACCACTACTACACCTCCCAGTACAATAACTACTAACATCAATACAACTCCTACTACACCTCCCAGTACAATAACTACTAATATTAATACAACCACTATTACACCTCCCAGTACAATAACTCCTAACATCAATACAACAACAAACAACAATCCCAGTACAATAACTACTAACATCAATACAACCACGAACACACCACCGAGTACAATACCTACTAACATTAATGGTACCACGAACACACCTCCCAGTACAATACTTACTAACATTAATACAACCACTACTACACCACCAAGTACAATAACTACTAACATCAATGGTACCACGAACACACCTCCCAGTACAATAACTACTGACATCAATGGTACCACGAACACTTTTCCCAGTACAATAACTACTAACATCAATACAACCACGAACACACCTCCTAGTACAATAACTACTGACATCAATACAACCACTATTACACCTCCCAGTACAATAACTACTAACATCAATACAACCACTACTACGCCTCCCAGTACAGTAACTACTAACATCAATACAACCACTAACACGCTTCCCAGTACAATAACTACTAACATCAATACAACTACGAACACACCTTCCAGTACAATAACTACTAACATCAATAAAACTGCTACTACACCTCCCAGTACAATAACTACTGACATCAATACAACCACTACTACACCTCCCAGTACAATAACTACTGACATCACAACATTCACGAACACAACTCCCAGTACAATAACTACTAACATCAATGCAACCACTATTACACCTCCCAGTACAATAACTACTAACATCAATACTACGACGAACACACCTCCCAGTACAAAAACTACTAACATCAATACAACCACTACTACACCTCCCAGTACAATGTCTACTAACATCAATACAACCACTACTACACCTCCCAGTACAATAACTACTGACATCAATACAGCCGTGAACACAACTCCCAGTACAACCACTACTACACCTACCAGTACAATAACTAATAACATCAATACAACCACTACTACACCTCCCAGTACAATAACTACTAACATCAATACAACAACTACTACACCTCCCAGTACAATAACTACTAACATCAATACAACCACAAACACACCTCCCAGTACAATAACTACTAACATCAATACAACAACTACTACACCTCCCAGTACAATAACTACAAACATCAATACAACCACGAACACAACTCCCAGTACAATAACTACTAACATCAACACAACCACTACTACACCTCCCAGTACAATAACTACTAACATCAATACAACTACTACTACACCTCCCAGTACAATAACTACTAACATCAACACAACCACTACTACACCTCCCAGTACAATAACTACTACACCTACCAGTACAATAACTACTGACATCAATACATCCAAGAACAAAACTACCAATACCATAACTACTAACACCAATGCAACCACTATTACACCTCCCAGTACAATAACTATTAACATCAATACTACGACGAATACACCTCCCAGTACAAAAACTACTAACATCAATACAACCACTACTACACCTCCCAGTACAATAACTACTAACATCAAAACTACCACGAACACACCTCCCAGTACAATACCTACTAACATCAATACAACCACTACTACACCTCCCAGTACAATAACTACTAACATCAATACAACAACGAACACAACTCCCAGTACAATAACTACTACACCTCCCAGTAAAATAACTACTGACATCAATACAGCCACAAACACAACTCCCAGTACAATAACAACTACACCTCCCAGTACAATAACTACTGACATCAATTCAGCCACGAACACAACTCCCAGTACAGTAACTACTACACCTCCCAGTACAATAACTACAAACATCAATTCAACCACTTACACACCTCCCAGTACAATAACTACTAACATCAACACAACTACTACTACACATCCCAGTACAATAACTACTAACATCAATACAACCACGAGCACACTTCCTAGTACAATAACTACTAACTTTAATACAACGACGAACACAACTCCCAGTACAATAACTACTAACATTAATACAACCACGAACACACCACCCAGTACAATAACTACTAACATCAATACTACGACGAATACACCTCCCAGTACAATAACTACTAACATCAATACAACCAATACTACCCCTCCCAGTACAAAAACTACTAACATCAATACAACCACTACTACACCTCCCAGTACAATAACTACTAACATCAATACAACCAATACTACACCTCCCAGTACAATAACTACTAACATCAATACAATCACTACTACACTTCCCAGTACAAAAACTACTAACATCAATACAACCACTACTACACCTCCCAGTACAATAACTACTAACATCAATACTACGACGAATACACATCCCAGTACAAAAACTACTATCATCAATACAACCACTACTACATCTCCCAGTACAATGCCTACTAACATCAATACAACCACTATTACCCCTCCCAGTACAATAACTACTTACATCAATACAACCACGAACACACCTCCCAGTACAATAACTACTAACATCAATGGTACCACTATTACACCTCGCAGTACATTAACTACTAACATCAATTCAACCACGAACATACCTCCCAGTGCAATAACTACTAACATTAATACAACCACTAATACATCTCCCAGTACAATAACTACTGACATCAATGTAACCACGAACACTTCTTACAGTACAATACCTACTAACATCAATACAACCACTACTACACCTCCCATTACAATAACTACTAACATCAATACAACCACTACTACACCTCCCATTACAATAACTACTAACATCAATACAACCACTACTACACCTCCTAACACAATAATTACTATCATCAATACAACCACGAACACAGCTCCCAATACGATAACTACTAACATCAGTACAACCACTACTACACCTCCCAGTACAATAACTACTACACCTCCCAGTACAATAACTACTAACATCAATACAACGACGAACACACCTCCCAGTACAATAACTACTACACCTACCAGTACAATAACTACTGACATCAATACAGCTACGAACACAACTCCCATTACAATAACTACTAACATCAATGCAA
The DNA here is from genome assembly GCA_033782935.1 of Petrolisthes cinctipes. Classification (NCBI taxonomy): domain Eukaryota; kingdom Metazoa; phylum Arthropoda; class Malacostraca; order Decapoda; family Porcellanidae; genus Petrolisthes; species Petrolisthes cinctipes. The sequence goes on from JAWQEG010002439.1 coordinate 73,550, forward strand.
CCACTACTACACCTCCCAGTACAATAACTACTAACATCAATACAACTACTACTACACCTCCCAGTACAATAACTACTAATATTAATACAACCACGAACACACCTCCCAGTACAATAACTCCTAACATCAATACAACAACAAACAACAATCCCAGTACAATAACTACTAACATCAATACAACCACGAACACACTACCCAGTACAATAACTACTAACATCAATGGTACCACGAACACACCTCCCAGTACAATACTTACTAACATCAATACAACCACGAACACACCACCCAGTACAATAACTACTAACATCAATGGTACCACGAACACACCTCCCAGTACAATAACTACTGACATCAATACAACCACTACTACATCTCCCAGTACAATAACTACTAACATCAATACAACCACTACTACGCCTCCCAGTACAGTAACTACTAACATCAATACAACCACTAACACGCTTCCCAGTACAATAACTATTAACATCAATATAACTACGAACACACCTTCCAGTACAACCACTACTACACCTCCCAGTACAATAACTAATAACATCAATACAACCACTACTACACTTCCCAGTACAATAACTACTAACATCAATACAACCACTACTACACCTCCCAGTACAATAACTACTAACATCAATACTACGACGAATACACCTCCCACTACAAAAACTACTACACCTACCAGTACAATAACTACTACCCCTACCAGTACAAAAACTACAGATATCAATACATACACTAACACAACTCCCAGTACAATAACTACTAACATCAATACAACCACTACTACACCTCCCAGTACAATAACTACTAATATCAATACTACGACGAATACACCTCCCAGTACAATAACTACTAACATCAATGCAACCACAAACATACCTCCCAGTGCAATAACTACTAACATTAATACAACCACTAATACACCTCCCAGTACAATAACTACTAACATCAATGTAACCACGAACACTTCTTCCAGTACAATACCTACTAACATCAATACAACCACTACTACACCTCCCAGTACAATAACTACTAACATTAATACAACCACTACTACACCTCCTAACACAATAATTACTAACATCAATACAACCACGAACACAGCTCCCAATACGATAACTACTAACATCAGTACAACCACTACTACACCTCACAGTACAATAACTACTAACATCAATACAACGACGAACACACCTCCCAGTACAATAACTACTACACCTACCAGTACAATAACTACTGACATCAATACAGCTACAAACACAACTCCCATTACAATAACTACTAACATCAATGCAACCACTACTACACCTCCCAGTACAATAACTACTAACATTAATACAACCACTACTACACCTCCTAACACAATAATTACTAACATCAATACAACCACGAACACAGCTCCCAATACGATAACTACTAACATCAGTACAACCACTACTACACCTCCCAGTACAATAACTACTAACATCAATACTACGACGAATACACCTCCCAGTTCAAAAACTACTAACATCAATACAACCACTACTACACCTCCCAGTACAATAACTACTAACATCAATACAACTACTACTACACCTCCCAGTACAATAACTACTAACATCAATACAACCACGAACACACCTCCCAGTACAATAACTCCTAACATCAATACAACAACAAACAACAATCCCAGTACAATAACTACTAACATCAATACAACCACGAACACACCACCCAGTACAAAAACTACTAACATCAATGGTACCACGAACACACCTCCCAGTACAATACTTACTAACATCAATACAACCACGAACACACCACCCAGTACAATAACTACTAACATCAATGGTACCACGAACACACCTCCCAGTACAATAACTACTGACTACAATGTAACCACGAACACTTTTCCCAGTACAATAACTACTAACATCAATACAACCACGAACACACCTCCTAGTACAATAACTACTGACATCAATACAACCACTATTACACCTCCCAGTACAATAACTACTAACATCAATGCAACCACTACTACACCTCCCAGTACAATAACTACTAACATCACAACATTCACGAACACAACTCCCAGTACAATAATAACTAACATCAATACAACTGCTACTACACCTCCCAGTACAAAAACTACTAACATCAATACAACCACTACTACATCTCCCAGTACAATAACTACTAACATCAATACAACCACTACTACGCCTCCCAGTACAGTAATTATTAACATCAATACAACCACTAACACGCTTCCCAGTACAATAACTACTAACATCAATACAACTGCGAACACACCTTCCAGTACAACCACTACTACACCTCCCAGTACAATAACTACTAACATCAATACAACCACTACTACACCACCCAGTACAATAACTACTGACATCAATACAACCACTACTACACCTCCCAGTACAATAACTACTAACATCAATACAACGACGAACATAACTCCCAGTACAATAACTACTAACATTAATACAACCACGAACACACCTCCCAGTACAATAACTATTAACATCAATACTACGACGAATACACCTCCCAGTACAAAAACTACTAACATCAATGCAACCACTACTACACCTCCCAGTACAATAACTACTAACATCAATACTACGACGAATACAACTCCCAGTACAATAACTACTAACATCAATACAACCAATACTACCACTCCCAGTACAAAAACTACCAACATCAATACAACCACTACTACACCTCCCAGTACAATAACTACTAACATCAATACAACCAATACTACACCTCCCAGTACAATAACTACTAACATCAATACAACCACTACTACACCTCCCAGTACAATAACTACTAACATCAATACTACGACGAATACACCTCCCAGTACAAAAATTACTAACATCAATACAACCACTACTACACCTCCCAGTACAATGCCTACTAACATCAATACAACCATTATTACACCTCCCAGTACAATAACTACTAACATCAATGCAACCACAAACATACCTCCCAGTGCAATAACTACTAACATTAATACAACCACTAATACACCTCCCAGTACAATAACTACTGACATCAATGTAACCACGAACACTTCTTCCAGTACAATACCTACTAACATCAATACAACCACTACTACACCTCCCAGTACAATAACTACTAACATTAATACAACCACTACTACACCTCCTAACACAATAATTACTAACATCAATACAACCACGAACACAGCTCCCAATACGATAACTACTAACATCAGTACAACCACTACTACACCTCACAGTACAATAACTACTAACATCAATACAACGACGAACACACCTCCCAGTACAATAACTACTACACCTACCAGTACAATAACTACTGACATCAATACAGCTACAAACACAACTCCCATTACAATACCTACTAACATCAATACAACCACTACTACAACTCCCAGTACAAAAACTACTAACATCAATGCAACCACTACTACACCTCCCAGTACAATAACTACTAACATCAATACTACGACGAATACAACTCCCAGTACAATAACTACTAACATCAATACAACCAATACTACCCCTCCCAGTACAAAAACTACTAACATCAATACAACCACTACTACACCTCCCAGTACAATAACTACTAACATCAATACAACCAATACTACACCTCCCAGTACAATAACTACTAACATCAATACAACCACTACTACACCTCCCAGTACAATAACTACTAACATCAATACTACGACGAATACACCTCCCAGTACAAAAACTATTAACATCAATACAACCACTACTACACCTCCCAGTACAATGCCTACTAACATCAATACAACCACTATTACACCTCCCAGTACAATAAATACTAACATCAATGCAACCACAAACATACCTCCCAGTGCAATAACTACTAACATTAATACAACCACTAATACACCTCCCAGTACAATAACTACTGACATCAATGTAACCACGAACACTTCTTCCAGTACAATACCTACAAACATCAATACAACCACTACTACACCTCCCAGTACAATAACTACTAACATTAATACAACCACTACTACACCTCCTAACACAATAATTACTAACATCAATACAACCACGAACACAGCTCCCAATACGATAACTACTAACATCAGTACAACCACTACTACACCTAACAGTACAATAACTACTACACCTACCAGTACAATAACTACTGACATCAATACAGCTACAAACACAACTCCCATTACAATACCTACTAACATCAATAAAACCACTACTACACCTCCCAGTACAAAAACTACTAACATTAATACAACCACTACTACACCTCCCAGTACAATAACTACTAACATCAATACTACGACGAATACACCTCCCAGTACAAAAACTACTAACATTAATACAACTACTACTACACCTCCCATTACAATAACTACTAATATTAATACAACCACGAACACACCTCCCAGTACAATAACTCCTAACATCAATACAACAACAAACAACAATCCCAGTACAATAACTACTAACATCAATACAACAACAAACAACAATCAAAGTACAATAACTACTAACATCAATACAACCACGAATACACCACCCAGTACAATAACTACTAACATCAATGGTACCACGAACACACATCCCAGTACAATACTTACTAACATCAATACAACCACGAACACACCACCCAGTACAATAACTACTAACATTAATGGTACCACGAACACACCTCCCAGTACAATAACTACTGACTACAATGTAACCACGAACACTTTTCCCAGTACAATAACTACTAACATCAATACAACCACGAACACACCTCCTAGTACAATAACTACTGACATCAATACAACCACTATTATACCTCTCAGTACAATAACTACTAACATCAATGCAACCACTACTACACCTCCCAGTACAATAACTACTAACATCAATGCAACCACTACTACACCTCCCAGTACAATAACTACTAACATCAATGCAACCACTACTACACCTCCCAGTACAAAAACTACTAACATCACAACATTCACGAACACAACTCCCAGTACAATAACAACTAACATCAATACAACTGCTACTACACCTCCCAGTACAAAAACTACTAACATCAATACAACCACTACTACATCTCCCAGTACAATAAATACTAACATCAATACAACCACTACTACGCCTCCCAGTACAGTAACTACTAACATCAATACAACCACTAACACGCTTCCCAGTACAATAACTACTAACATCAATACAACTACGAACACACCTTCCAGTACAACCACTAATACACATCCCCGTACAATAACTACTAACATCAATACAACCACTACTACACCACCCAGTACAATAACTACTGACATCAATACAACCACTACTACACCTCCCAGTACAATAACTACTAACATCAATACTACGACGAATACACCACCCAGTACAAAAACTACTAACATCAATACAACCACTACTACACCTCCCAGTACAATGTCTACTAACATCAATACAACCACTACTACACCTCCCAGTACAATAACTACTGACATCAATACAGCCGTGAACACAACTCCCAGTACAACCACTACTACACCTCCCAGTACAATAACTAATAACATTAATACAACCCCTACTACACCTCCCAGTACCATAACTAATAACATCAATACAACCACTACTACACCTCCCAGTACAATAACTACTAACATCAATACAACAACTACTACACCTCCCAGTACAATAACTACTAACATCAATACATCCAAGAACACAACTACCAGTACCATAACTACTAACATCAATGCAACCACTATTACACCTCCCAGTACAATAACTATTAACATCAATACATCCAAGAACACAACTACCAGTACAATAACTACTAACATCAATACAACCACTACTACACCTCCCAGTACATTAACTACTAACATTAATACAACCACGAACACATCTCCCAGTACTATAACTACGAACATCAACACAACCACGAACACACCTCCTAGTATAATAACTACTAACATCAATACAACCACTACTACACCTCCCAGTACAATAACTACTAACATCAATACAACCACGAACACACCTCCCAGTACAATAACTACTACACCTACCAGTACAATAACTACTGACATCAATACAACCACTACTACACCTCCCAGTACAATAACTACTACACCTACCAGTACAATAACTACTTACATCAATACATCCAAGAACACAACTACCAGTACCATAACTACTAACATCAATGCAACCACTATTACACCTCCCAGTACAATAACTATTAACATCAATACTACGACGAATACACCTCCCAGTACAAAAACTACTAACATCAATACAACCACTACTACACCTCCCAGTACAATAACTACGAACATCAATACTACCGCGAACACACCTCCCAGTATAATACCTACTAACATCAATACAACCACTACTACACCTCCCAGTACAATAACTACTAACATCAATACAACGACGAACACACCTCCCAGTACAATAACTACTACACCTACCAGTACAATAACTACTGACATCAATACAGCTACGAACACAACTCCCATTACAATAACTACTAACATCAATGCAACCACTATTACACCTCCCAGTACAATAACTACTAACATCAATACTACGACGAATACACCTACCAGTACAAAAACTACTAACATCAATACAACCACTACTACACCTCCCAGTACAATAACTACTAACATCAATACAACTCCTACTACACCTCCCAGTACAATAACTACTAATATTAATACAACCACTATTACACCTCCCAGTACAATAACTCCTAACATCAATACAACAACAAACAACAATCCCAGTACAATAACTACTAACATCAATACAACCACGAACACACCACCGAGTACAATACCTACTAACATTAATGGTACCACGAACACACCTCCCAGTACAATACTTACTAACATTAATACAACCACTACTACACCACCAAGTACAATAACTACTAACATCAATGGTACCACGAACACACCTCCCAGTACAATAACTACTGACATCAATGGTACCACGAACACTTTTCCCAGTACAATAACTACTAACATCAATACAACCACGAACACACCTCCTAGTACAATAACTACTGACATCAATACAACCACTATTACACCTCCCAGTACAATAACTACTAACATCAATACAACCACTACTACGCCTCCCAGTACAATAACTCCTAACATCAATACAACAACAAACAACAATCCCAGTACAATAACTACTAACATCAATACAACCACGAACACACCACCGAGTACAATACCTACTAACATTAATGGTACCACGAACACACCTCCCAGTACAATGCTTACTAACATTAATACAACCACTACTACACCACCAAGTACAATAACTACTAACATCAATGGTACCACGAACACACCTCCCAGTACAATAACTACTGACATCAATGGTACCACGAACACTTTTCCCAGTACAATAACTACTAACATCAATACAACCACGAACACACCTCCTAGTACAATAACTACTGACATCAATACAACCACTATTACACCTCCCAGTACAATAACTACTAACATCAATACAACCACTACTACGCCTCCCAGTACAGTAACTACTAACATCAATACAACCACTAACACGCTTCCCAGTACAATAACTACTAACATCAATACAACTACGAACACACCTTCCAGTACAATAACTACTAACATCAATAAAACTGCTACTACACCTCCCAGTACAATAACTACTGACATCAATACAACCACTACTACACCTCCCAGTACAATAACTACTGACATCACAACATTCACGAACACAACTCCCAGTACAATAACTACTAACATCAATGCAACCACTATTACACCTCCCAGTACAATAACTACTAACATCAATACTACGACGAACACACCTCCCAGTACAAAAACTACTAACATCAATACAACCACTACTACACCTCCCAGTACAATGTCTACTAACATCAATACAACCACTACTACACCTCCCAGTACAATAACTACTGACATCAATACAGCCGTGAACACAACTCCCAGTACAACCACTACTTCACCTACCAGTACAATAACTAATAACATCAATACAACCACTACTACACCTCCCAGTACAATAACTACTAACATCAATACAACAACTACTACACCTCCCAGTACAATAACTACTAACATCAATACAACCACAAACACACCTCCCAGTACAATAACTACTAACATCAATACAACAACTACTACACCTCCCAGTACAATAACTACAAACATCAATACAACCACGAACACAACTCCCAGTACAATAACTACTAACATCAACACAACCACTACTACACCTCCCAGTACAATAACTACTAACATCAATACAACTACTACTACACCTCCCAGTACAATAACTACTAACATCAACACAACCACTACTACACCTCCCAGTACAATAACTACTACACCTACCAGTACAATAACTACTGACATCAATACATCCAAGAACAAAACTACCAATACCATAACTACTAACACCAATGCAACCACTATTACACCTCCCAGTACAATAACTATTAACATCAATACTACGACGAATACACCTCCCAGTACAAAAACTACTAACATCAATACAACCACTACTACACCTCCCAGTACAATAACTACTAACATCAAAACTACCACGAACACACCTCCCAGTACAATACCTACTAACATCAATACAACCACTACTACACCTCCCAGTACAATAACTACTAACATCAATACAACAACGAACACAACTCCCAGTACAATAACTACTACACCTCCCAGTAAAATAACTACTGACATCAATACAGCCACAAACACAACTCCCAGTACAATAACAACTACACCTCCCAGTACAATAACTACTGACATCAATTCAGCCACGAACACAACTCCCAGTACAGTAACTACTACACCTCCCAGTACAATAACTACAAACATCAATTCAACCACTTACACACCTCCCAGTACAATAACTACTAACATCAACACAACTACTACTACACATCCCAGTACAATAACTACTAACATCAATACAACCACGAGCACACTTCCTAGTACAATAACTACTAACTTTAATACAACGACGAACACAACTCCCAGTACAATAACTACTAACATTAATACAACCACGAACACACCACCCAGTACAATAACTACTAACATCAATACTACGACGAATACACCTCCCAGTACAATAACTACTAACATCAATACAACCAATACTACCCCTCCCAGTACAAAAACTACTAACATCAATACAACCACTACTACACCTCCCAGTACAATAACTACTAACATCAATACAACCAATACTACACCTCCCAGTACAATAACTACTAACATCAATACAACCACTACTACACTTCCCAGTACAAAAACTACTAACATCAATACAACCACTACTACACCTCCCAGTACAATAACTACTAACATCAATACTACGACGAATACACATCCCAGTACAAAAACTACTATCATCAATACAACCACTACTACATCTCCCAGTACAATGCCTACTAACATCAATACAACCACTATTACCCCTCCCAGTACAATAACTACTTACATCAATACAACCACGAACACACCTCCCAGTACAATAACTACTAACATCAATGGTACCACTATTACACCTCGCAGTACATTAACTACTAACATCAATTCAACCACGAACATACCTCCCAGTGCAATAACTACTAACATTAATACAACCACTAATACATCTCCCAGTACAATAACTACTGACATCAATGTAACCACGAACACTTCTTACAGTACAATACCTACTAACATCAATACAACCACTACTACACCTCCCATTACAATAACTACTAACATCAATACAACCACTACTACACCTCCCATTACAATAACTACTAACATCAATACAACCACTACTACACCTCCTAACACAATAATTACTATCATCAATACAACCACGAACACAGCTCCCAATACGATAACTACTAACATCAGTACAACCACTACTACACCTCCCAGTACAATAACTACTACACCTCCCAGTACAATAACTACTAACATCAATACAACGACGAACACACCTCCCAGTACAATAACTACTACACCTACCAGTACAATAACTACTGACATCAATACAGCTACGAACACAACTCCCATTACAATAACTACTAACATCAATGCAACCACTACTACACCTCCCAGTACAATAACTACTAACATCAATACAACTACTACTACACCTCCCAGTACAATAACTACTAATATTAATACAACCACGAACACACCTCCCAGTACAATAACTCCTAACATCAATACAACAACAAACAACAATCCCAGTACAATAACTACTAACATCAATACAACCACGAACACACTACCCAGTACAATAACTACTAACATCAATGGTACCACGAACACACCTCCCAGTACAATACTTACTAACATCAATACAACCACGAACACACCACCCAGTACAATAACTACTAACATCAATGGTACCACGAACACACCTCCCAGTACAATAACTACTGACATCAATACAACCACTACTACATCTCCCAGTACAATAACTACTAACATCAATACAACCACTACTACGCCTCCCAGTACAGTAACTACTAACATCAATACAACCACTAACACGCTTCCCAGTACAATAACTATTAACATCAATATAACTACGAACACACCTTCCAGTACAACCACTACTACACCTCCCAGTACAATAACTAATAACATCAATACAACCACTACTACACTTCCCAGTACAATAACTACTAACATCAATACAACCACTACTACACCTCCCAGTACAATAACTACTAACATCAATACTACGACGAATACACCTCCCACTACAAAAACTACTACACCTACCAGTACAATAACTACTACCCCTACCAGTACAAAAACTACAGATATCAATACATACACTAACACAACTCCCAGTACAATAACTACTAACATCAATACAACCACTACTTCACCTCCCAGTACAATAACTACTAACATCAATACAACAATAAACAATCCTCCCAGTACAACCACTACTACACCTCCCAGTACAATAACTAATAACATTAATGCAACTTCGAATACACCTCCCAGTACAATAACTAATAACATCAATACAACCACTACTACACCTCCCAGTACAATACCGACTAACATCAATACTACGACGAATACACCTCCCAGTACAATAACTACTACACCTACTAGTACAAAAACTACTGACATCAATACATCCAAGAACACAACTCCCAGTACAATAACTACTAACATCAATGGTACCACGAACACACCTCCCAGTACAATAACTACTAACATCAATACTACGACGAATACACCTCCCAGTACAAAAACCACTAACATCAATACAACCACTACTACACCTCCCAGTACAATACCTACTAACATCAATATAACCACTACTACACATCCCAGTACAATAACTACTGACATCTATACAGCCACGAACACAACTCCCAGTACAACCACTACTACACCTCCCAGTACAATAACTACTAACATCAATACAACCACTACTACACCTCCCAGTACAATAACTACTAACATAAATACAACCACTACTACACCTCCCAGTACAATAACTACTAACATCAATACTACGAAGAATACACCTCCCAGTACAATAACTACTACACCTACCAGTACAATAACTACTGACATCAATACAGCTACGAACACAACTCCCATTACAATAACTACTAACATCAATGCAACCACTACTACACCTCCCAGTACAATAACTACTAATATTAATACAACCACGAACACACCTCCCAGTACAATAACTCCTAACATCAATACAACAACAAACAACAATCCCAGTACAATAACTACTAACATCAATACAACCACGAACACACTACCCAGTACAATAACTACTAACATCAATGGTACCACGAACACACCTCCCAGTACAATAACTACTGACATCAATACAACCACTATTACACCTCCCAGTACAATAACTACTAACATCAATACAACCACTACTACACCTCCAAGTACAATAACTACTAACATCAATACAACTGCTACTACACCTCCCAGTACAATAACTACTAACATCAATACAACCACTACTACACCTCCCAGTACAATAACTACTAACATCAATACTACGACGAATACACCTCCCAGTACAATAACTACTACACCTACCAGTACAATAACTACTGACATCAATACAGCTACGAACACAACTCCCATTACAATAACTACTAACATCAATGCAACCACTACTACACCTCCCAGTACAATAACTACTAATATTAATACAACCACGAACACACCTCCCACTACAATAACTCCTAACATCAATACAACAACAAACAACAATCCCAGTACAATAACTGCTAACATCAATACAACCACTACTACACCTCCAAGTACAATAACTACTAACATCAATACAACTGCTACTACACCTCCCAGTACAAAAACTACTAACATCAATACAACCACTACTACATCTCCCAGTACAATAACTACTAACATCAATACAACCACTACTACGCCTCCCAGTACAGTAACTACTAACATCAATACAACCACTAACACGCTTCCCAGTACAAAAACCACTAACATCAATACAACCACTACTACACCTCCCAGTACAATACCTACTAACATCAATATAACCACTACTACACATCCCAGTACAATAACTACTGACATCTATACAGCCACGAACACAACTCCCAGTACAACCACTACTACACCTCCCAGTACAATAACTACTAACATCAATACAACCACTACTACACCTCCCAGTACAATAACTACTAACATAAATACAACCACTACTACACCTCCCAGTACAATAACTACTAACATCAATACTACGACGAATACACCTCCCAGTACAATAACTACTACACCTACCAGTACAATAACTACTGACATCAATACAGCTACGAACACAACTCCCATTACAATAACTACTAACATCAATGCAACCACTACTACACCTCCCAGTACAATAACTACTAATATTAATACAACCACGAACACACCTCCCAGTACAATAACTCCTAACATCAATACAACAACAAACAACAATCCCAGTACAATAACTACTAACATCAATACAACCACGAACACACTACCCAGTACAATAACTACTAACATCAATGGTACCACGAACACACCTCCCAGTACAATAACTACTGACATCAATACAACCACTATTACACCTCCCAGTACAATAACTACTAACATCAATACAACCACTACTACACCTCCAAGTACAATAACTACTAACATCAATACAACTGCTACTACACCTCCCAGTACAATAACTACTAACATCAATACAACCACTACTACACCTCCCAGTACAATAACTACTAACATCAATACTACGACGAATACACCTCCCAGTACAATAACTACTACACCTACCAGTACAATAACTACTGACATCAATACAGCTACGAACACAACTCCCATTACAATAACTACTAACATCAATGCAACCACTACTACACCTCCCAGTACAATAACTACTAATATTAATACAACCACGAACACACCTCCCAGTACAATAACTCCTAACATCAATACAACAACAAACAACAATCCCAGTACAATAACTGCTAACATCAATACAACCACTACTACACCTCCAAGTACAATAACTACTAACATCAATACAACTGCTACTACACCTCCCAGTACAAAAACTACTAACATCAATACAACCACTACTACATCTCCCAGTACAATAACTACTAACATCAATACAACCACTACTACGCCTCCCAGTACAGTAACTACTAACATCAATACAACCACTAACACGCTTCCCAGTACAATAACTACTAACATCAATATAACTACGAACACACCTTCCAGTACAACCACTACTACACCTCCCAGTACAATAACTAATAACATCAATACAACCACTACTACACCTCCCAGTACAATAACTACTAACATCAATACAACCACTACTACACCTCCCAGTACAATAACTACTAACATCAATACTACGACGAATACACCTCCCACTACAATAACTACTACACCTACCAGTACAATAACTACTACCCCTACCAGTACAAAAACTACAGATATCAATACATCCACTAACACAACTCCCAGTACAATAACTACTAACATCAATACAACCACTACTTCACCTCCCAGTACAATAACTACTAACATCAATACAACAATAAACAATCCTCTCAGTACAACCACTACTACACCTCCCAGTACAATAACTAATAACATTAATACAACTTCGAATACACCTCCCAGTACAATAACTAATAACATCAATACAACCACTACTACACCTCCCAGTACAATACCGACTAACATCAATACTACGACGAATACACCTCACAGTACAATAACTACTATACCTACCAGTACAAAAACTACTGACATCAATACATCCAAGAACACAACTCCCAGTACAATAACTACTAACATCAATGGTACCACGAACACACCTCCCTGTACAATAACTACTAACATCAATACTACGACGAATACACCTCCCAGTACAATAACTACTAACATCAATACAACCACTACTACACCTCCCAGTACAATACCTACTAACATCAATATAACCACTACAACACATCCCGGTACAATAACTACTGACATCTATACAGCCACGAACACAACTCCCAGTACAACCACTACTACACCTCCCAGTACAATAACTACTAACATCAATACAACCACTACTACACCTCCCAGTACAATAACTACTAACATCAATACAACCACTACTACACCTCCCAGTACAATAACTACTAACATCAATACTACGACGAATACACCTCCCAGTACAATAACTACTAACATCAATACAACCACTACTACACCTCCCAGTACAATAACTACTAACATCAATACAACCAATACTACACCTCCCAGTACAATAACTACAAACATCAATACAACCACGAACACAATTCCCAGTACAATAACTACTAACATCAATGCGACCACTACTACACCTCCCAGTACAATAACTACTAACATCAATACAACTACGAACACACCTTCCAGTACAACCACTACTACACCTCCCAGTACAATAACTACTAACATCAATACAACCACTACTACACCTCCCAGTACAATAACTACTAACATCAATACAACCACTACTACACCTCCCAGTACAATAACTACTAACATCAATACAACCACTACTACACCTCCCAGTACAATAACTACTAACATCAATACTACCACTACTACACCTCCCAGTACAATAACTACTAACATCGATACTACGACGAATACACCTCTCACTACAATAACTACTACACCTACCAGTACAATAACTACTACCCCTACCAGTACAAAAACTACAGACATCAATACATCCACTAACACAACTCCCAATACAATAACTACTAACATCAATACAACCACTACTTCACCACCCTGTACAATATCTACTAACATCAATACAACAATAAACAACCCTCCTAGTACAACCAATACTACACCTCCCAGTACAATAACTAATAACATTAATACAACTTCGAATACACCTCCCAGTACAATAACTAATAACATTAATACAACTTCGAATACACCTCCCAGTACAATAACTAATAACATCAATACAACCACTACTACACCTCCCAGTACAATACCGACTAACATCAATACTACGACGAATACACCTCCCAGTACAATAACTACTACACCTACTAGTACAAAAACTACTGACATCAATACATCCAAGAACACAACTCCCAGTACAATAACTACTAACATCAATGGTACCACGAACACACCTCCCAGTACAATAACTACTAACATCAATACTACGCCGAATACACCTCCCAGTACAAAAACCACTAACATCAATACAACCACTACTACACCTCCCAGTACAATACCTACTAACATCAATATAACCACTACTACACATCCCAGTACAATAACTACTGACATCTATACAGCCACGAACACAACTCCCAGTACAACCACTACTACACCTCCCAGTACAATAACTACTAACATCATTACAACCACGAACACACATCCCAGTACAATAACTACTAACATCAATACAACCATCACAACACCTCCCAGTACAATAACTACTAACAATAATACAACTTTGAATACACCTCCCAGTACAATAACTAATAACATCAATACAACCACTACTACACCTCCCAGTACAATAACTCCTAACATCAATTCAACAACAAACAACCCTCCCAGTACAATAACTACTAACATCATTACAACAACGAACACACATCCCAGTACAATAACTACTAACATCAATAGTACCACTACTACACCTCCCAGTACAATAACTACTAACATCAATGCAACCACTACTACACCTCCCAGTACAATAACTACTAACATCAATACAACCACTACTATACCTCCCAGTACAATAACTACTAACATCAATACAACCACAAACACACATCCCAGTACAATAACTACTAACATCAATACAACCACTACTACACCTCCCAGTACAATAACTACTAACATCAATACAAACACTACTACACCTCCCAGTACAATAACTACTAACATCAATATAATCCCTACTACACCTCCCAGTACAATAACTACTAACAACAATAAAACGACGAACACACCTCCCAGTACAATAACTACAACACCTACCAGTACAATAACTACTGACATCAATACATCCACTAACACAACTCCCAGTACAATAACTAATACCATCAATACAACCACGAACACACCTCCCAGTACAATAACTACTAACATCAATACTACGACGAATACACATCCCAGTACAATAACTACTAACATCAATACAACCTCTACTACACCTCCCAGTACAATACCTACTAACATCAATACAACCACTACTACACCTCCCAGTACAATAACTACTGACATCAATACAGCCACGAACACAACACCCAGTACAACCACTACTACACCTCCCAGTACAATAACTACTAACATTAATACAACTATGAATACACCTCCCAGTACAATAACTAATAACATCAATACAACCACTACTACACCTCCCAGTACAATAACTACTAACATCAATACAACCACTACTACACCTCCCAGTACAATAACTACTAACATCAATACAACCACTACTACACCTCCCAGTACAATAACTACTAACATCAATACAACCACTACTGCACCTCCCAGTACATTAACTACAAACATCAATACAGCCACGAACAGAACTCCCAGTACAACCACTACACCACCTACCAGTACAACCACTACACAACCTACCAGTACAACCACTACACCACCTACCATTACAACCACTACCCCACCTACCAGTACAACCACTACACCACCTACCAGTACAACCACTACACCACCTACCAGTACAACCACTACCCCACCTACTAGTACAACCACTACCACACCTCCCAGTACAACCACTACCCCACCTACCAGTACAACCACTACACCACCTACCAGTACAACCACTACACCACCTACCAGTACAACCACTACCCCACCTACCAGTATAACCACTACACCACTTACCAGTACAACCACTACCACACCTACCAGTACAACCATTACCCCACCTACCAGTACAACCACTACACCACCTACCAGTACAACCACTACCCCACCTACCAGTACAACTACTACACCACCTACCAGTACAACCACTACCCCACCTCCCAGTACAACCACTACCCCACCTACTAGTACAACCACTACCACACCTACCAGTACAACCACTACACCACCTACCAGTACAACCACTACTACACCTCCCAGTACAACTACTACTACACCTACCAGTACAACCACTACCACACCTACCAGTACAACCACTACCCCACCTACTAGTACAACCACTACCCCACCTACCAGTTCAACCACTACTACACCTCCCAGTACAACAACTACTACACCTACCAGTACAACAACTACTACACCTACCAGTACAACCACTACTACACCTACCAGTACAACCACTACCCCACCTACCAGTACAACCACTACCACACCTAACAGTACAACCACTACCACACCTACCAGTACAACCACTACACCACCTACCAGTACAACCACTACCACACCTACCAGTACAACCACTACCCCACCTACCAGTACAACCACTACCCCACCTACCAGTACTACCACTACCCCACCTACCAGTACAACCACTACCACACCAACCAGTACAACCACTACCCCACCTACCAGTACAACCACTACCCCACCTTCCAGTACAACCACTACCCCACCTACCAGTACAACCACTACCCCACCTACCAGTACAACCACTACACCACCTACCAGTACAATCACTACCACACCTACCAGTACAACCACTATACCACCTACCAGTACAACCACTACACCACCTACCAGTACAACCACTACACCACCTACCAGTACAACCACTACTACACCTACCAGTACAACCACTACTACACCTACCAGTACAACAACTACTACACCTCCCAGTACAACCACTACCCCACCTACCAATACAAACACTACCCCACCTACCAGTACAACCACTACACCACCTACCAGTACAACCACTACACCACCTACCAGTACAACCACTAAAACACCTCCCAGTACAACCACTACCCCACCTACCAGTACAACCACTACACCACCTACCAGTACAACCACTACCACACCTACCAGTACAACCACTACTACACCTACCAGTACAACCACTACTACACCTACCAGTACAACAACTACTACACCTACCAGTACAACAACTACTATACCTCCCAGTACAACCACTACTCCACCTACCAGTACAACCACTACACCACCTACTAGTACAACCACTACCCCACCTACCAGTACAACCACTACCACACCTACCACTACAACCACTACACCACCTACCAGTACAACCACTACCCCACCTATCAGTACAACCACTACCCCACCTACCAGTACAACCACTACACCACCTACCAGTACAACCACTACCCCACCTACCAGTACAACCACTACACCACCTACTAGTACAACCACTACCCCACCTACCAGTACAACCACTACCACACCTCCCAGTACAACCACTACCCCACCTACCAGTACAACCACTACACCACCTACTAGTACAACCACTACCATACTTACCAGTACAACCACTACTACACCTACCAGTACAACCACTACTACACCTACCAGTACAACCACTACCCCACCTACCAGTACAACCACTACCACACCTACCAGTACAACCACTACTACACCAACCAGTACAACCACTACACCACCTACCAGTACAACCACTACACCACCTACCAGTACAACCACTACCCCACCTACCAGTACAACCACTACCCCACCTACCAGTACAACCACTACCACACCTACCAGTACAACCACTACTACACCTACCAGTACAACCACTACACCACCTACCAGTACAACCACTACACCACCTACCAGTACAACCACTACCCCACCTACCAGTACAACCACTACCACACCTACCAGTACAACCACTACCCCACCTACCAGTACAACCACTACACCACCTACCAGTACAACCACTACACCACCTACCAGTACAACCACTACTACACCTACCAGTACAACCACTACCCCACCTACCAGTACAACCACTACACCACCTACCAGTACAACCACTACCACACATCCCAGTACAACCACTACTCCACCTACCAGTACAACCACTACTACACCTCCCAGTACAACCACTACCCCACCTACCAGTACAACCACTACCCCACCTCCCAGTACAACCACTACCCCACCTACCAGTACAACCACTACCCCACCTACCAGTACAACCACCACACCACCTACCAGTACAACCACTACCACACCTACCAGTACAAGCACTATACCACCTACCAGTACAACCACTACACCACCTACCAGTACAACCACTACTACACCTACCAGTACAACCACTACTACACCTACCAGTACAACAACTACTACACCTACCAGTACAAACACTACCACACCTCCCAGTACAACCACTACGACACCTCCCAGTACAACCACTATCCCACCTAAAAGTACAACCACTACACCACCTACCAGTACAACCACTACCACACCTCCCAGTACAACCACTACCCCACCTACCAGTACAACCACTACACTACCTACCAGTACAACCACTACCACACCTACCAGTACAACCACTACTACACCTACCAGTACAACCACTACTACACCTACCAATACAACAACTACTACACCTACCAGTACAACAACTACTACACCTCCCAGTACAACCACTACTCCACCTACCAGTACAACCACTACACCACCTACCAGTACAACCACTACACCACCTACCAGTACAACCACTACCACACCTACCACTACAACCACTACACCACCTACCAGTACAACCACTACCCCACCTACCAGTACAACCACTACACCACCTACCAGTACAACCACTACACCACCTACCAGTACAACTACTACCACACCTACCAGTACAACCACTACTCCACCTACCAGTACAACCACTACCCCACCTACCAGTACAACCACTACACCACCTACCAGTACAACCACTACACCACCTACCAGTACAACCACTACCCCACCTACCAGTACAACCACTACCCCACCTACCAGTACAACCACTACCACACCTACCAGTACAACCACTACTCCACCTACCAGTACAACCACTACCCCACCTACCAGTACAACCGCTACACCACCTACCAGTACAACCACTACACCACCTACCAGTACAACCACTACACCACCTACCAGTACAACCACTACCCCACCTACCAGTACAACCACTACCACACCTACCAGTACAACCACTACTACACCTACCAGTACAACCACTACACCACCTACCAGTACAACCACTACACCACCTACCAGTACAACCACTACCACACATCCCAGTACAACCACTACTCCACCTACCAGTACAACCACTACTACACCTCCCAGTACAACCACTACCCCACCTACCAGTACAACCACTACCCCACCTCCCAGTACAACCACTACCCCACCTACCAGTACAACCACTACCACACCTACCAGTACAACCACCACACCACCTACCAGTACAACCACTACCACACCTACCAGTACAAGCACTACACCACCTACCAGTACAACCACTACACCACCTACCAGTACAACCACTACTACACCTACCAGTACAACCACTACTACACCTACCAGTACAACAACTACTACACCTACCAGTACAACCACTACCACACCTCCCAGTACAACCACTACGACACCTCCCAGTACAACCACTATCCCACCTACCAGTACAACCACTGCCCCACCTCCCAGTACAACCACTACCCCACCTACCAGTACAACCACTACCCCACCTACCAGTACAACCACAACACCACCTACCAGTACAACCACTACCACACCTACCAGTACAAGCACTATACCACCTACCAGTACAACCACTACACCACCTACCAGTACAACCACTACTACACCTACCAGTACAACCACTACTACACCTACCAGTACAACAACTACTACACCTACCAGTACAACCACTACCACACCTCCCAGTACAACCACTACTACACCTCCCAGTACAACCACTATCCCACCTACCAGTACAACCACTACACCACCTACCAGTACAACCACTACCACACCTCCCAGTACAACCACTACCCCACCTACCAGTACAACCACTACCCCACCTACCAGTACAACCACTACACCACCTACCAGTACAACCACTACCACACCTACCAGTACAACCACTACACCACCTACCAGTACAACCACTACACCACCTACCAGTACAACCACTACACCACCTACCAGTACAACCACTACCACACCTACCACTACAACCACTACACCACCTACCAGTACAACCACTACCCCACCTACCAGTACAACTACTACACCACCTACCAGTACAACCACTACACCACCTACCAGTACAACCACTACCAGACTTACCAGTACAACCACTACTCCACCTACCAGTACAACCACTACCCCACCTACCAGTACAACCACTACCCCACCTACCAGTACAACCACTACTACACCTACCAGTACAACAACTACTACACCTACCAGTACAAACACTACCACACCTCCCAGTACAACCACTACGACACCTCCCAGTACAACCACTATCCCACCTAAAAGTACAACCACTACACCACCTACCAGTACAACCACTACCACACCTCCCAGTACAACCACTACCCCACCTACCAGTACAACCACTACACTACCTACCAGTACAACCACTACCACACCTACCAGTACAACCACTACTACACCTACCAGTACAACCACTACTACACCTACCAATACAACAACTACTACACCTACCAGTACAACAACTACTACACCTCCCAGTACAACCACTACTCCACCTACCAGTACAACCACTACACCACCTACCAGTACAACCACTACACCACCTACCAGTACAACCACTACCACACCTACCACTACAACCACTACACCACCTACCAGTACAACCACTACCCCACCTACCAGTACAACCACTACACCACCTACCAGTACAACCACTACACCACCTACCAGTACAACTACTACCACACCTACCAGTACAACCACTACTCCACCTACCAGTACAACCACTACCCCACCTACCAGTACAACCACTACACCACCTACCAGTACAACCACTACACCACCTACCAGTACAACCACTACCCCACCTACCAGTACAACCACTACCCCACCTACCAGTACAACCACTACCACACCTACCAGTACAACCACTACTCCACCTACCAGTACAACCACTACCCCACCTACCAGTACAACCGCTACACCACCTACCAGTACAACCACTACACCACCTACCAGTACAACCACTACACCACCTACCAGTACAACCACTACCCCACCTACCAGTACAACCACTACCACACCTACCAGTACAACCACTACTACACCTACCAGTACAACCACTACACCACCTACCAGTACAACCACTACACCACCTACCAGTACAACCACTACCACACATCCCAGTACAACCACTACTCCACCTACCAGTACAACCACTACTACACCTCCCAGTACAACCACTACCCCACCTACCAGTACAACCACTACCCCACCTCCCAGTACAACCACTACCCCACCTACCAGTACAACCACTACCACACCTACCAGTACAACCACCACACCACCTACCAGTACAACCACTACCACACCTACCAGTACAAGCACTACACCACCTACCAGTACAACCACTACACCACCTACCAGTACAACCACTACTACACCTACCAGTACAACCACTACTACACCTACCAGTACAACAACTACTACACCTACCAGTACAACCACTACCACACCTCCCAGTACAACCACTACCACACCTCCCAGTACAACCACTATCCCACCTACCAGTACAACCACTGCCCCACCTCCCAGTACAACCACTACCCCACCTACCAGTACAACCACTACCCCACCTACCAGTACAACCACAACACCACCTACCAGTACAACCACTACCACACCTACCAGTACAAGCACTATACCACCTACCAGTACAACCACTACACCACCTACCAGTACAACCACTACTACACCTACCAGTACAACCACTACTACACCTACCAGTACAACAACTACTACACCTACCAGTACAACCACTACCACACCTCCCAGTACAACCACTACTACACCTCCCAGTACAACCACTATCCCACCTACCAGTACAACCACTACACCACCTACCAGTACAACCACTACCACACCTCCCAGTACAACCACTACCCCACCTACCAGTACAACCACTACCCCACCTACCAGTACAACCACTACACCACCTACCAGTACAACCACTACCACACCTACCAGTACAACCACTACACCACCTACCAGTACAACCACTACACCACCTACCAGTACAACCACTACACCACCTACCAGTACAACCACTACCACACCTACCACTACAACCACTACACCACCTACCAGTACAACCAAATCCCCACCTACCAGTACAACTACTACACCACCTACCAGTACAACCACTACACCACCTACCAGTACAACCACTACCAGACTTACCAGTACAACCACTACTCCACCTACCAGTACAACCACTACCCCACCTACCAGTACAACCACTACACCACCTACCAGTACAACCACTACACCACCTACCAGTACAACCACTACACCACCTACCAGTACAACCACTACCCCACCTACCAGTACAACCACTACCACACCTACCAGTACAACCACTACTACACCTACCAGTACAACCACTACACAACCTACCAGTACAACCACTACACCACCTACCAGTACAACCACTACCCCACCTACCAGTACAACCACTACCCCACCTACCAGTACAACCACTACCACACCTACCAGTACAACCACTACTACACCTACCAGTACAACCACTACACCACCTACCAGTACAACCACTACACCACCTACCAGTACAACCACTACCCCACCTACCAGTACAACCACTACCACACCTACCAGTACAACCACTACCCCACCTACCAGTACAACCACTACACCACCTACCAGTACAACCACTACCACACCTACCAGTACAACCACTACCCCACCTACCAGTACAACCACTACACCACCTACCAGTACAACCACTACTACACCTCCCAGTACAACCACTACTACACCTACCAGTACAACCACTACTCCACCTCCTAGTACAACAACTACTACACCTACCAGTACAACCACTACCACACCTCCCAGTACAACCACTACCCCACCTACCAGTACAACCACTCCACCACCTACCAGTACAACCACTACCACACATCCCAGTACAACCACTACTCCACCTACCAGTACAACTACTACTACACCTACCACTACAACCACTACCCCACCTACCAGTACAACCACTACCCCACCTACCAGTACAACCACTACCCCACCTACCAGTACAACCACTACCCCACCTACCAGTACAACCACTACCCCACCTACCAGTACAACCACCACACCACCTACCAGTACAACCACTACCACACCTACCAGTACAAGCACTCTACCACCTACCAGTACAACCACTACACCACCTACCAGTACAACCACTACTACACCTACCAGTACAACCACTACTACACCTACCAGTACAACAACTACTACACCTTCCAGTACAACCACTACCACACCTCCCAGTACAACCACTACCACACCTCCCAGTACAACCACTATCCCACCTACCAGTACAACCACTACACCACCTACCAGTACAACCACTACCACACCTCCCAGTACAACCACTACCCCACCTACCAGTACAACCACTACACCACCTACCAGTACAACCACTACCACACCTACCAGTACAACAACTACTACACCTACCAGTACATCCACTACTACACCTACCAGTACAACAACTACTACACCTACCAGTACAACAACTACTACACCTCCCAGTACAACTACTACTCCACCTACCAGTACAACCACTACACCACCTACCAGTACAACGACTACACCACCTACCAGTACAACCACTACCACACCTACCACTACAACCACTACACCACCTACCAGTACAACCACTACCCCACCTACCAGTACAACCACTACACCACCTACCAGTACAACCACTACACCACCTACCAGTACAACTACTACCACACCTACCAGTACAACCACTACTCCACCTACCAGTACAACCACTACCCCACCTACCAGTACAACCACTACACCACCTACCAGTACAACCACTACACCACCTACCAGTACAACCACTACACCACCTACCAGTACAACCACTACCCCACCTACCAGTACAACCACTACCACACCTACCAGTACAACCACTACTATACCTACCAGTACAACCACTACACCACCTACCAGTACAACCACTACACCACCTACCAGTACAACCACTACCCCACCTACCAGTACAACCACTACCCCACCTACCAGTACAACCACTACCACACCTACCAGTACAACCACTACTACACCTACCAGTACAACCACTACACCACCTACCAGTACAACCACTACACCACCTACCAGTACAACCACTACCCCACCTACCAGTACAACCACTACCACACCTACCAGTACAACCACTACCCCACCTACCAGTACAACCACTACACCACCTACCAGTACAACCACTACCACACCTACCAGTACAACCACTACCCCACCTACCAGTACAACCACTACACCACCTACCAGTACAACCACTACTACACCTCCCAGTACAACCACTACTACACCTACCAGTACAACCACTACTCCACCTCCCAGTACAACAACTACTACACCTACCAGTACAACCACTACCACACCTCCCAGTACAACCACTACTACACCTCCCAGTACAACCACTACCCCACCTACCAGTACAACCACTACACCACCTACCAGTACAACCACTACCACACCTCCCAGTACAACCACTACATCACCTACCAGTACAACCACTACCACACCTACCAGTACAACCACTACTACACCTACCAGTACAACCACTACTACACCTACCAGTACAACAACTACTACACCTACCAGTACAACAACTACTACACCTCCCAGTACAACCACTACTCCACCTACCAGTACAACCACTACACCACCTACCAGTACAACCACTACACCACCTACCAGTACAACCACTACCACACCTACCACTACAACCACTACACCACCTACCAGTACAACCACTACCCCACCTACCAGTACAACCACTACACCACCTACCAGTACAACCACTACACCACCTACCAGTACAACCACTACCACACCTACTAGTACAACCACTACTCCACCTACCAGTACAACCACTACCCCACCTACCAGTACAACCACTACACCACCTACCAGTACAACCACTACACCACCTACCAGTACAACCACTACACCACCTACCAGTACAACCACTACCCCACCTACCAGTACAACCACTACCACACCTACCAGTACAACCACTACTACACCTACCAGTACAACCACTACACCACCTACCACTACAACCACTACACCACCTACCAGTACAACCACTACCCCACCTACCAGTACAACCACTACACCACCTACCAGTACAACCACTACACCACCTACCAGTACAACTACTACCACACCTACCAGTACAACCACTACTCCACCTACCAGTACAACCACTACCCCACCTACCAGTACAACCACTACACCACCTACCAGTACAACCACTACACCACCTACCAGTACAACCACTACCCCACCTACCAGTACAACCACTACCCCACCTACCAGTACAACCACTACCACACCTACCAGTACAACCACTACTACACCTACCAGTACAACCACTACACCACCTACCAGTACAACCACTACACCACCTACCAGTACAACCACTACCCCACCTACCAGTACAACCACTACCACACCTTCCAGTACAACCACTACCCCACCTACCAGTACAACCACTACACCACCTACCAGTACAACCACTACCACACCTACCAGTACAACCACTACCCCACCTACCAGTACAACCACTACACCACCTACCAGTACAACCACTACTACACCTCCCAGTACAACCACTACTACACCTACCAGTACAACCACTACTCCACCTCCCAGTACAACAACTACTACACCTACCAGTACAACCACTACCACACCTCCCAGTACAACCACTACCCCACCTACCAGTACAACCACTACACCACCTACCAGTACAACCACTACCACACCTCCCAGTACAACCACTACACCACCTACCAGTACAACCACTACCACACCTACCAGTACAACCACTACTACACCTACCAGTACAACCACTACTACACCTACCAGTACAACAACTACTACACCTACCAGTACAACAACTACTACACCTCCCAGTACAACCACTACTCCACCTACCAGTACAACCACTACACCACCTACCAGTACAACCACTACACCACCTACCAGTACAACCACTACCACACCTACCACTACAACCACTACACCACCTACCAGTACAACCACTACCCCACCTACCAGTACAACCACTACACCACCTACCAGTACAACCACTACACCACCTACCAGTACAACCACTACCACACCTACTAGTACAACCACTACTCCACCTACCAGTACAACCACTACCCCACCTACCAGTACAACCACTACACCACCTACCAGTACAACCACTACACCACCTACCAGTACAACCACTACACCACCTACCAGTACAACCACTACCCCACCTACCAGTACAACCACTACCACACCTACCAGTACAACCACTACTACACCTACCAGTACAACCACTACACCACCTACCAGTACAACCACTACACCACCTACCAGTACAACCACTACCCCACCTACCAGTACAACCACTACCACACCTCCCAGTACAACCACTACACCACCTACCAGTACAACCACTACCCCACCTACCAGTACAACCACTACCACACCTACCAGTACAACCACTACACCACCTACCAGTACAACCACTACCCCACCTACCAGTACAACCACTACCACACCTCCCAGTACAATAACTACTAACATCAATACAACCACGAACACACCACCCAGTACAATAACTACTAAGATTGAGTCAGGTTAGGTTAGTATGTATTTAAAATGTTGGAAAAGTCTAGGTGGAACTGTTCTTCAGAATTCCTAAATTTTACCAGTGAACAGTGGAAGCTTCTCTGGATTTTGATGAAGAACAATTCCTTAGGTTTACTTTTATTCCTACTTTTGTTATCGTATATAATCTCGCATATCGTATACAGTCTG
This sequence comes from Petrolisthes cinctipes, assembly GCA_033782935.1. NCBI lineage: Eukaryota > Metazoa > Arthropoda > Malacostraca > Decapoda > Porcellanidae > Petrolisthes > Petrolisthes cinctipes. Next base: position 102,312 of record JAWQEG010002439.1, read on the forward strand.
TACATTCATTATATATGGATTCAATTACGATGACTTATAATTGGCTAAATAAGAGAAAAGTGCCCCCATAACAACACTCACCACTATTGATTGATACGTGTGGTTACTGTGGTATTTAAAAGATTTGTTTTAAGTTGTTTATCGTCCCTTGAGGGAGTAGGCTACTAGGTTATGCAAACTCTAGAAAGAAACATTTCGTCACAATTTGAAATTCTTAATAGCCTATGAAACTCTTTGAGATATCCTGATTCCGAATCTTACGAGAATAGATAATAAGACTTTAAGACGGCATCCTGTAGTAGTAGTCATTAATCAGCTTATCAAGTATTCATAAACCTCTGAAAATATGTAAAATGTGTGGAAGTATTCTTACTGTACACATAATATTGCTTGTTGATACTTTGAAAACATAAAATCAATTAAATAATCCTACAAATAAATCAAAGTATAATTTCGGCACCGCACTACAACAATGAAGTCTATCCTTGTTCTTGCATCATTTTCTCTTCACAGAAATGGACATAGAAAACGATACACTATAAACCACTAACTCTATTATGTGTACAGCCACAATCAAATAACCACCAACACTCTCCTTCCATCATACAAATATATTAGTATCATATCTAAATATAATCATACAGCACCTTACGTCAATTCAACCTCCTCAATTATTATTATTATGAGGTGCTGCAATATCATACACGTGTTGTTTTATATTACCAAAGATATTTAATTACTACGATGGAAGGAAAGTGTCGGTGGATATTTGATTGTGGCTGTACAGTATATATTTATGTGTACTATACAATACCTCAAAAAATTATCAGCATTCATATTTCGGCAAACAATTTGAAAACTCAGCGATGTGATATGAAACACGCCCGAGACACGAGTGACCCACAACATACCATTTCGAAACTATCTACCCTCTAAGAGCCGATATTTTTTTGAGAATACTGTACAGTGGGCTGCAGGAGTGATGTCGCACCCTCGCCTGCAGTGACGGGACCCACGGTGTTCATGGGTTTATGTACATGGGTGTCGTGGGGCTGAGCTGGGGCTGAGTAGGTGGGTAGGGTGGTGGGCCTTTTCCCATCCACTGTGTAATATGTTTTTTATTATTATTATTATTATTATTATTATTATTATTATTATTATTATTATTATTATTATTACTATTATTATTATTATTATTATTATTATTATTACTATTATTATTATTATTATTACTATTATTATTACTATTACTATTACTATTACTATTACTATTACTATTACTATTATTATTATTATTATTATTATTATTATTATTATTATTATTATTATTATTGTTGTCTTTGTTGTCTTTCATAATATTACTGCAATTATTTTCCTATATTTACTCTTATTAATTTCCCACCATGTATCTTATAACTTAATGGTGTTTAGCGTCAACGTTCCCCAGTGTGTTGGGGCTTATACTAAAGTAAAGACTAAAGGTAAATACAATACTTTAAAATAATGGTACATTGGAGCCCCTTGATTCCTCCAAAGTATGCCAAGAAACAGGACTAGATTGACAAAAATAATGGTGGCCTGTTGCTTGGATTCGTTTGGAGGAATCATTTGATCCAGGACACAGCTGCATGCTTTTGGAGTGTTCAACTGTTCATAACCCCATTTTGTTCTAATAATTAAAAATATATACAATTTTCTTCTAATAATTAAAAATATATACCGTATATTTTTTTTATCTATTATATGGTATAGTGTCAATGGCTCGTTAGCTTCTTCCTATACATACTTTGGTTCTGCAGGAAATAATAAACATGTAGAGAAATTCCCCGCCATTTAGGACTAATTTCCCCGCGCGGCCGCCTCAAGATTTCCACGGTGATAATGGTTCTGAAATTTCCCGCCATAAACCCATTACTCTTGGAATACCCGGGCAGTGTAAAGCTAGCAGGGGGCAGGAATCCAGGACCAGGGAAGGGGAGGTAATCATCTTGTGTGCTGCAACTAACAACACCCAACACAGCTGTACAGTCGGTGGCAAAAGTCTGACATGTCTCCTTAATTAAGACGGTAGTACAGTGTTGGCAAATCTGGAGCAACTGCCAGATTCCTCCTAACTATTCCAAGCAACAGACCACTATTATTTTTGTTAACCTGGTCCTGTTTCCTGGCATACTTTGGAGGAATCAAGGCACTCTAATGTACCAAAAGTATACTATCTCCTTAACTAATAGAATACTGAGATAATACTGTATATGTGTAATCTGTTTCAGGCATGATATGGAGGAATCAATAACCTTCAACTAACTCGTAACATTAAGGGGATAGTATAGTACAGAACACTTTTGGTACATTGGAGCGCCGTGATTTTATATATATATATTTTTTTTTTTTTTTTTTTTTTTTCGTCAAAAATAAAAAATAAATCAAGAACAAAACGTGGTCACCTCTGCGTGCTCCAAACGATCCATCCCTGCAAATATTTAGACCACGTAACGACTCCTTTGATGTGGAATGGTTACTTTTATTGTCATTCGTTCGTTCCCACACGCAACACTCACTCACTCACTCACTCACTCACTCACCCTGCCATTCACACACGCAACACTCACTCACTCACTCACTCGCCCTGGCATCCACACTAACACATTTTATTTTTCGGATACTCCTTTTTTTTTTCTCCCTCTTTTTT
>JAWQEG010002440.1:0-38721 GCA_033782935.1 Petrolisthes cinctipes
TCCCGGAACACTTAGGTTAATTTATTTTACCAGCATTCATAAAGGAGGTCCATCTTTTTCCTGCTTGTAATTTCTCAGAGAGGGAAGGAAAGGGGTGGGGTAAAATTCATTATACCTTGCATGTCTTGGTTTGTTTTATCTTGTGTTGTGATCTATGTGTGTGTGTGTGTGTGTGTGTGTGTGTGTGTGTTATGTTTTGATGTGATGTACTGTGTTATCTGTGTGTGTGTGTGTGTGTGTGTGTGTGTATGTGTGTTATGTTTTGATGTAATGTACTGTGTTGTGTGTGTGTGTGTGTGTGTGTGTGTGTGTGTGTGTTATGTTTTGATGTGTGTATATGTGTGTGTGTGTGGGAGTGTTTCATGTTGGCTTGGTGTGTACTGTGTTGTGTTGTTGTTATGTGTAAGAGAGAGAGAGAGAGAGAGAGAGAGAGAGAGAGAGAGAGAGAGAGAGAGAGAGAGAGAGAGAGAGAGAGAGAGAAGGGGAGGGAGGGATCCAACCAGAGTGACTTCATTATGTTGAGTGGCTGCAGTAGTGTTATCCAAGACTTGTTTCTCCTTATCATACTCTCCCTCCCTATCTCTCCTCTCTCTCTCTCTCTCTCTCTCTCTCTCTCTCTCTCTCTCTCTCTCTCTCACACACACACACACACACACAAAATCGCACGCCTCGTAAGCATAAACACACATACACACACACATTCCTCTTAGACATTCCTAGATACACACGTACACATTTCACTCATACTAAGCACCGGAATACACACATACATACATACATATACACATACATGGTTCATTCATACAGAGAGGTATTTTACATGACAAAACAGTGACTCAACCCCAACACTCAGGTCTACCATATAGTATAGTAACCTCTCCCTCTATACCCCACCCTCGTCACACACACACACACACACACACACACACACACACACACATACACACATAGGTCTACTATAGTAACCTCTCTCTCTACCCCACCCTCGTCACACACACACACACACACACTCAGGTCTACCATATAGTAACCTCTCCCTCTATACCCCACCCTCGTCACACACACACACACACACACACTCAGGTCTACCATATAGTAACCTGTCCCTCTACCACACACACACACACACACACACACACACACACACACACACACACACACACACACACAAATATATCCATTCAGCATTCCAAGCCATACACTGTGTCATGAGGTTTCCCCATGAAGGAGTCCGTTCCCTCACCCTTGTACTCCCCTCACCCCCTCATTCATACACCCCCGCCCCTCCTCACTCCCTCTCTAATACCCCTATGGTTGCGTGACCGAGGGGCAGCGTGGTGTGGTGTGGTGGTGAGGGAGGAGAGAAACTATATTATTTTCTATACACTAAGAGCGAAAAATTGTTTGTGTATTTGTCGTAGAATAAGTTTACCATTTCTCAGTAAACGTTCACCAATTCTGACACGGAGGTCCATATGCATCCCAGAATAATACATAAACAAAGAAAAATCAAGTCCGAACTCCCTTTTGAATAATACGGTATTGTTAATTAGGCCCACAAACCGGGGCAGTCGTGTTGTAAATTATATTAAACTGTTTATTATGTGACTGCAGACATGAAAATTGTGTGTGTGTGTGTGTGTGTGTATGTGTGTGTGTGTGTGTGTGTGTGTGTGTGTGTGTGTGTACCCTCCCCCTCTCCCATGCATATCCTCTTCCCTCTACCCCCTCCCTCCGTTATCCTCCTCTCCCTCCCTTGCTTAATTTCTCCCTCATTTCTTATCACTTCCTCCCCTCCCCTCCCTTACTCTTGTCTCTCTTCCCTCCTTCAGGTATCCAGGTGAGAGAGGTCGAGGCCCCACTGGGATGAGGTGTGACGTTAGAGTGTGTTCCTCATACGTCACTGGGGCCCTCACTGCTTCCACCCTCACTGTGTTGGTGTAAGTGTAGGCTACCTCTGTTATCTCCACCCTCATGTATACATCTATTGTCTCATTGTGTTGGTGTAAGTGTATTTATGTTGTCTCACTGTGTATTGGTGTAAGTGTATTCATCTACCGGGTCTACCCTCACACCCTGGTTGATAAATGTGTGTGCCTTATAATATATATTTCATCTACATTAAATAATTACGAGAAAAATAGACTACGAACTGTCATAATTATGTTACACCTCACTAAGATTAATGTGAAATGTGTGTGTGTGTGTGTGTGTGTGTGTGTGTGTGTGTGTGTGTGTGTGATGATGTGGTGCTGTTGTGAAGTGTAAAGGGAAGGGTGGGGTGGTTGGCATGGCTCTGCATTGCGTCACCAACAATGAGTTTACCTACCCCTCACATTCCACCCAGTCTTACATACATAAACAAATATATAGGATAGGATTTCTTATAGCTGCATCCTTCCTCAATGAATCTATATGTCTAACACTACAGGAGACTATAATGGACAACCACATGGTCCTTTGTCCAGTATGAATGTATAGTGTTCATTTTGTTTCCTTAGCTAATGTGTGTGTGTGTGTGTGTGTGTGTGTGTGTGTGTGTGTTGTACCCCTACAGATGGCGTATGATCTGAAGTGAGTGTGTGTATGTGTGTGTGTATGCCCCTACTACTACTACTACTACTACTACTACTACTACTACTACTACTACTACTACTACTACTACTACTACTACAGGTTACGTGTGGTGCCTGTGACGTACGTGGTGCTTCCCTGTGACCCCACCATCACCGCCAGACCCGTCCTTCCCGATGACTACCTGCTCGACCTTCACACACAGACCCTTGAAGAATTACACCAACTGGATGATGAGAAAGACGACCCACAACAATACCAACAATATATACAACAACCCCTACAACATCAACACCACCTACAATATATACAAGAACCACAACCCCCACAACACCCACAACACCCACAACACCCACAACCACACCAACAATATAAACAACAACCCATACAAAAACCACAACAGCCACAACCACAACAACACTTACAATTTATACAACAACCCCTACAACAACCACAACCACAACAAACTCTACAACAAGAATATACACGACACCACCTACAACAGCAAAAACAACACTTACAAAACCAACAATATATACAACAACCACAAAAGCACAACAACCAACAGTTTCAGTATCAACCTTCTCCCCCTCCTTCTTCATCTCCTCCCCCTGCCCTTCCCCCCCTCATTGATCTCTTCATATACCCTCGCTATAATGTCCAACAACAACAACAACAACAACAACAGCGACAAGAACCTTCTGCCTTTGACCGTCACGCAAATCCACGCTATTATATGCAACAACAACAACAAAAACAACAGAAACGACAGCAAGACCCATTATATCAACAACAACAACAACAACAACTACAACACCAAATGACACCACAACATCATCAAAAACAATTACAATATCAACGGAAACTATTACTACAACCACCATCACAACAACATCAACAACAACACCCTTATAACTCCAACCTCCGCAAGCACAACCACAATACCCAACCACAACAACAACAACAATACGAGGAGTCACAATACCCAAGAAAGCAGTACCCGTCTTCCGTGTCCCGTCTCCTTCCTCCCCCAGATTGAGATGGAAGAGGACCATAACATGAGTCACCGTCGTCGTTGTCGTCGTCCCTCTCCTCGTTGGCTCCTCGCGCTGCACTTCAGTCACCGCCTCATCACGACAAGCCTAAAATTATTATTCTCCCAGACTTGCAACCCCAAAAATATTTAAAACAACCTCAATAAATACGAATACATCATCATCATCATCATCATCAACATCAATAGCAACCCCAACAAGAACGACAACATCTCCGAAAGCCTCCAGACCCACCACCATCATCACTTATTCCACGGACATCTGGCTAACAGCACCCACTAACCTTCAGTATCAGATTACCAGGGACCTCTGATATAAAGCCAAAGCCACCCAGCAGAGTCACCAGCACCACCACAGCCACCCCATGCAGCTTTTCCGCCAAATTTATCGTCATAGAAGTCCACGGTCACCTATGCAGCTTTTCCCGCCAAATGTTTAGTCATAGAGGCCCACGGTAACCTTTGCAGCTTTTCCCGCCAAAATTATCGTCATAGAAGTCCACGGTCACCTTTGCAAACTTTCCCGCCAAATTCATCGTCACAGAAGCGGCCCTTTGATTTCCCTCGACCACCATCACAACCAATGTCACTTATAATGATCACAACAACAGTCATCACGGCGAGGAGATCTTTGCCACAACTATTGACAAAATATTCAACAACAACAACAACAACAACTGCCACACAAGCTCGGGAAGTAAGAAGCTCAACCTTATACAAAATTCGAACTAAAATAGTAATAAAAATAATAATAAAAATAGAACAGTTACTAAACATGCGTCAGCAAAATAAGGAGCAGGGAAAAAATATATATTCGTTTGTCGCCTACACTACCTTTGCCAAGCACGTTTTAAGTACGGTAATAGTTTTTCCCGCCCAAGATAAAAGTGAAGATCGTAAGCGCATATATAAATGTTTAGCCCACATCATTATAGCTGACCTGAGAGCACAACATGAACAGCTAGAAAATAATTAGGTAGAGAATGTGTGTAAGGACAGACATGCAGGCCCCGTGTCGTGGAGCCGTGCCAAGGAATCAAATAAAAGCTAGAGGTAAATTTTGGCGCGAAACAAACTCTGCAGACATTCTTGGAGAGCGGGACAAAAATAAAGAGAATTGATGGCCTTAGCGCTGATGAATGGACGAGACAAAAAACACACATGCACACACACACACACACAGACACAAACACATCCGTAAATTAAGTGAAAGAGGCATATGATTCAGAGAAAGAGTGAAGTGATGGCGTCAAACCGTGAAAGAGGAGATTGCATTTAAATTTAAAGGACCTGTGTGTGTTACCGTCAGATAATAATAATAAAAATAATAATAAAAATAATAATAATAATAAATGAGCTAGGGACTACTACTGCTTCCTCCACGTCACACCATGAAACACATTACTTCAGTACATACAAATATAATCATTCGTTTCCTCGCACATTTTGGAGGACTCGGTTAGCCTACTACGAATTTGCCAACTATATCACATGCAGCTATTAATTAACTAACGAGTTGGCTCAAACAAAGTCGCTTATTCATAGTGCCAAGGAGTATGAGATAAGTGTGTTGGACATTATTATTACTCCATAGTTAGTTAGTTAACTCATTTTGCTGCCTCGGAGGAAAACATAATATAGTAAAAAATATCACAATAAATTCCTGAAAATAATAAATATAAAAATAAAAATAATGAAAATAATAATGACAATAACCCACATAATATATACTATAATAATAATAATAACTTCCTCATAACACTGTAATAATAATAATAAATTCCGCATAACACTATAACAATAATAAATTCCTCAAAATACTATAATGGAAGAAAAAGTTTGGTAATCATAAATTTTTCCATAAGGATTTTACTATCAATATAAAACTAATTTATAATGCACTTCCTGTCAGATGAAGGGAAAACACTGCCTCATTTACCCTCACCACGTAAACAAACAGATATAGTGTGTGTGTGTCAGTAGATCTTTTATAGGGGGGGAAGGAAGTATGTACAGTCACTCATAAAAGTTAAGATCCCCCCCCCCCACCCAGGCAAGACACAAGAAGCTTTTTAACTCGTGTGATATCGGTTCTGGTAACATTGTACAGTACAGTTGGCCACAGGATTTCTCACACATGCTATAATATATGAAAAGAGAGGTTGTTATTCTGGCAGTACTGCAATTAATGGTCTACCAAGTGACTCGGTAATTTCAAAACAACAAGCCTATTATCATGTTGTGTTGCAGTTACATACAGACTTATATTATTTTTTCTGTGTGTTCTAAAACCCTTGAAGTTTATTCATTTAAATTTAAAGGACCTGTGTGTGTTACCGTCAGATAATAATAATAAAAATAATAATAATAATAATAATAAATGAGCTAGGGACTACTACTGCTTCCTCCACGTCACACCATGAAACACATTACTTCAGTACATACAAATATACGAATTCTTGTGGTAAATAGTACAGTCACGAGAACTAATAAGTAACCAGATGGTGTACTTCGAATACTTAGAGAAGACAGTAAATAAATACACAACAAGATCTCCATTGGAATTAGTTCGTTGGTGAATTGGATTGTTTAAAGCTTCGACCAAATTAAGCTGTATACATACTTATTAGTGCTCGTGACTGTACAGTGTTGGTGGTGTGAATCTGGAGCAACTGTATGATTCCTCCTGATTCCTCCAAATTATTCCAAGCAACACGACACTAATATTTTTATTCATCTTGTTTCCTGCATGACATATTTTGGAGGAATCATGGCACTCTAATGTACCAATTGTATACTACTATCTCCTTAACACAAACCATTTTATTGTCTTTACACAATATTTGTTACATTTCAAGTTGAATAAAGTTATATGTAAAAAATTCCCAGGATATATATTAAATTTACTAGATCCTGTAAAATATCATACTGTAGAGGTTAGGTTTAGTTCTGTTAATGTATCTCTCTCTCTCTCTCTCTCTCTCTCTCTCTCTCTCTCTCTTTAAAGTTGTATTCGTTTGTGTTATATTATGAAGGGTTATGTTACAGAGTTGGTATATTATAGGTTATAGGGTGTGGTATGTTACTCTCTTTCTCTCTTTCCTAAGTTGTATTTTTGTGTGTTATGTAGAGTTATGTTACGTAACAGAGTTGGTATGGGATAGGGTGTGGTATACGTTATGTTGTGTTACTTCTCTCTCTCTCTCTCTCTCTCTCTCTCTCTCTCTCTCTCTCTCTCTCTCTCTCTCTCTCTCTCGTGGGTTATCATCAGCCGCCAGCAGATGCCTCACTCTTATCCTTTCTCAAGTATTCTCTCACCGGCTCTTGAACACACACACACACACACACACACACACACACACACACGTATCAATACCCATACAAAATACAAGTACACACACACACACACACTCACACGTATCAATACCCACACACATTCAATAGTAAACACACACACACACACAAAGTCATAAACACACACACACACACACACATAAACACACACACTAAGACAGACACACGTACCAATACCCATATAGACACACACTGGTGCTCAATATGTGTGTGTGTGTGTGTGTGTGTGAAAAGGGGGAGAGTGAGAAAGAAGATGACCTTTCTCCTAAAGTTTATAAGACATGTTATAAGTTTGAAACGTGTGTGTTAATTATTACAAGGCCTAGTCAGACACGGTTAAAGGGGGGTATATATAGGTAGTACAGTGTTGGTAAATCTGGAGCAACTGATTCCTCCAATCTATTCCAAGCAACAGATCGCCAATATTTTTGTCAATCTGCTGGTCGTGTTCCCTGGCATACTTTGGAGGAATCAGGGCACTGCAATGTACCCAAAGTGTAATATATACCTCCTTAACACTGCATGCTCTTATATTTCCTGTCACAGTTTCAGATGATCGTATGTGTGTGTGTGTGTGTGTGTGTAAATATGTACAGTTTGTGTACATGCAATGCCAAACTTTCTTCTAAGGTTTAGTCAGTAGTTCTTGTACACACACACACACACACACACACACACACACACACAGGGAATAACAAAATAGATGGAGTGAATTGCTGAACTTTTTTATTTTTAGAACAATAATATTTATTTCTGTTATCTAATTCGGGCTTGATGTGGTTTGAAAAGTTTGGTAAAGAACTTGTGACCTCGACTGTACATCCACATATGGGATCATCTTCTGTGGGTGAATTGGAAGACTTCTAATTCCTCCAAACTATGCCAGGAAACAGAATGCTTCACATCGCGAGTAAGGGGACCTGTTTTGTAGCATAGTTTGAAGGAATAAGTAGCCAGCCGTTATCACAAACAAGTCTTAGGAGGTTTGTTGCCAGTTTTTGATGACCTGAGTGGGTCAAGGGGAATACAGTACGGTACCTCTCTATGGTCAAATGAATGGCTACTAAATCCTCCAAACTACGTCACTAAACAGAGCCCCCATAATGAATATTGGGGTGATTTGTTTCCTGGTATAATTTGGAGGCGTCAGTAGCTCTCCAATAAACCAACAGGACGTTTTTCCCTTAGGAAATATATACAGTACTGTATACTGTATAAATAAGTTAAAAGAATGTTCTCTTGTGGCCAAGTTAGAATACTACAGATTCCTTCAAATAGTGCTATTGAGGCAACCAAGGGTTTCCTGAAGCACTCCATTTCCTCTTAAGTTACCATATCCTTCCCTTCACCACCACCTATATGTACCCACTGACACCCCTTTCACTCTCCCTTTCACATCCCACCGACCACCACCAAGTAGGTTTGTACCACAGTATCTCATTTGACCCCTTTATAACCAGTGCCTTCTTTTACCTTGTATACCATAACTATATTATATCAAAGCTATTGTATTCAACTTTAAGGGAAAACCGGTTTATCATTCAAGGTATTTATTAAGTGTTAACGAGGTGTAATATCTTGTCGACAAACCAGAGGGCTGTCTACTTAGTACTCCAAGCAATGCTACAAAACAGGATCCTTACATGTAATTCTGAGGTACGTATATATAGTTATTCTGAAGCAATAGGTAGTCTCAACATAAAAAAATAAATATATATAAATAGTTACATTATTTATAACTTGTCCATGGGAAATCTATTGTTACTTTGCTCTGGAGACTGTACACAAGAGCCAATCCGCTTAAGGTGAGGAATGACAACACAGTGAAGAAGCCCCACCATATCTTGCAGCTCCTGTGTCGTGCGTGTACTGTAATGTTTACGTCCGTGTCACGTGTCGGAGTAGCGCGTGAGGTACACATTTTTCACGTTTTGTACAGAACCATCTGTTGTGGGTAATTATCTGCATCTTAATATGACTGAAATGTAAGTAAAACATATTTAAGGTCATATTGCTGAGAAAGGAATAGGTGCATTTTCGCTAGGATAAAAAAAAAAAAACACATTTTAGTTTTTTGCATTATTGAACTACACTGTATCGAAATTGCTTACCGTAACTGTACAACTTCATCTCCTGTTCCCGGTACTAGATCGGCACCACCACATCGATCACTGTCCTCACCTTTAATATTCCAGTGAAAGCAAGTTAACAGAGAAGTATTGACATTCCTTGTGAGGTCCGAGCACACAGAGATATATATATATATAAATATCGTACCAGAGCCAATCCCACCCATGTGGTACAAGGCCTTTCTGGCCTAGCATAATATCTTCTTTCTCCCCTATACAGACTCCCTCACATATCCACGAGAGAGAGAGAGAGAGAGAGAGAGAGAGAGAGAGAGAGAGAGAACACTAAAAGGGCAGTATTATCAATATTGGCTTACTGCTTGTGTCGCCAGGAGGAGACGTAGACTAATAAACGTAACGCAAGCATAGTTTCTTTTTCTATGTCCTGTTTTTCTTAAAGATTAATTTACGAGTAAGTTGAACCTTCACGGTACCCAACCACTAACCCTAGTAGCACCGCCCATTTTCGTTGAGTAATTCTCTTGGCAAAAGTCCACAATCCATCATATCTACACCACCCATTCCTCTGTGAACAACGCCCATTTCTTTAACCCCCTGACGTTTTCATTATTGTGGAAATTTGCAAGGCTGGCTACTTTTATTACGAATCAATACGGCCCGAAGCGATGCCTAAATCCTTAAAAAACTACCAGGTCTACTTCACACATCATCTCAGGCAATTCTTCCTTACAGGGACTTCCAACAGCTTAATTTTGTTTATCCTTGGAGCAAAACTACACGGTAGGTGAGGAATAATTCTTATGAAGGATACAAAAACTCTTGTAAGTTGGCCAAGCAAAGTATTAATAATCCAAGACTTATGGCTGCCATGTTGATTCTACTTCCTGAGTGAGCAGGTTTGAGTTACTGTCATATCTTAGGCCTATCAACCAGCTGTGCGATAAGATTGTTATTATATCTTCCATAATCAGCCGCTATAAACTTCTATTGATTTTATTTAATATACAGTACTCCTATTATCTCATCTTTCTAGATTTTGAGCCTGTTGCATATCAAACTGAATTATAAGTTGTATTATTGAATTAAAGGCTCCATCTGTTCACACACACATACAGTATATACCTATTACGACACTACCTGTCAGCTGGGAACGGCCGTAGGCTACAGGTAGCTCATCCTTCAGATTATATTCCAATATTTACACGTAATATACAACATACCACTTTCCCTCCATTTCCACAAGATTAGTTGAAATATACTGAGTGATAATAACTTCGTACTGTAGTGTACATTTGCTCTTCCAGAATTGAACAGGAATAGCCTACAAGGGAAGAACATATTGCCACACCGTCCCAGGAACCTGTTTGTCGTACCCTCGTACGTTTTTATATAATAGTACCTGTCTTTTAGCTTTCCTTTCTGGCTGCTAAACAATTTGATCTAACAGCATAGCAAAGCATACTTGCACTAGAATAAAAATGGCATTCTATATGTAAAATATGTATGGTCGGGCATCTTCTATGTTGTGAGTTGAGGAAGAGCACCTTATCCACAGGGCAGCTACACCGTCTTTCACAGCATCTTGAAATATGGTCAGGCATCTTCTATGTTGTGAGTTGACGACGATGTAGGGAGTATTTTCTTGACGTATCGGCTTAGCCAGGATAATTGACGCAAGATATAGAATACCTTTCTTCTAGATCTTGAATTGACGTACAGCTGGACCCATCAGAAATATCGTATAATGTTTACGTTTTGATCATCATGAAGGATGCAAATATGGAGGAGATTCTACTATAAGTTCAACCATTCTTCAAGATTACTTTATGATGCACAGGAAAATGAACTAAAAGCACTGCATAATACTAAAAAAAATAAAAACGAGGATATTAAGATAGAAATTGAAGTACCAGTTAAAAAATAAGATTGGTCCTGGGCGTGTCCTATTCTCCATGATGCAGGGGGTGACGTTGACGTGAGGAGGAAGTGCTGTGTTGTAGAGGTATTTAACACAATCATTTCTCCCGCATCAATTTTTATGGCGTATTTTGACCACATCCTCTCATTTACAGTGTATGGGAGGAATAAAATATATGCATTTTGTGAGAAATCAATGTAGATATTACGTTAGGGGCGTCAAATAGAAGTAGTTCAGTAGGGCACTTGGGTCACTCGTGCTGATAAAGTATTTCGTATTCCCATGTGTTTAATGTAGGGCTGTATTTAAGAACATCCGTGGTGTGTACGATTGTGTGGTACCGGTACGATGACTTTGTTGTTTGTCTATGGGGCCATCGTACCGGTCCCACACCATCGTCGTATGCACCACGAATGTTCTTGAATATGAGTCGTAGAATAACATCAGGTGGTCATTTCATTTTTCCCCACCTCCAAAATCATTTAACCTTTGACATTTTTGTTGGTGTGTATACCTGTTGTTACGGGGTGTATGTAAGGTACTTGATTTTTCAGTTCTTTTTAAATGTCAGGGGAGGAGGAAGTAGCCTAAGTTATACTGTAATTTTGTTTGTGTGTGTGAGAAATTTTGTTAGTGTGTTTGTGTGTGAGAGAGAGAGAGAGAGAGTTTGTGTGTGTGTGTAGCTCAGTAATAAACTTCTTGATGTTTGTTACCAGTAAGTGTATATATAATAATGGTATTTATTGAAAGAATTGCCGTTTTGTAGCAGTGTTGCCAGATCCGGCTAGGTCCCAGTATTTTGCCCCGGTCATTTCCTGTACTATACCACGGTTATTTCCCGGTAGTTTGCCCAGGTTAGGTCCCGGTAGCCTGCTGTGGTCTAGGTTAGGTTAGGTAAGGTCAGTGTTACAAGTATGTGGGAGTGGGAGAGATAATTATATGTGTGTGTGAGAGGCTAACCTATATGCGTGTCTTTGAGAGAGAGAGAGAAGCCCATGTGTGTGTGATTGAGAGAGAAAAAGAGAGAGACTGTACCCCGTGTGTGAAGGCATTTGGGCACTGTGGATGGTCTGACCTCACTTGGAATGTCACAGGTCACTTGCTTGGGAACTGGAGTCGGGTCTTGTTTTAACTCCACTGAGGCATAAAATGACAAGAAAACTACAGTCTAGTCAGTGCCATCATCAAAGGGACTGACTGTGTTGTAAGCAATATATAACTTTCTGATTTAATGGTATTATTTCATTTTCAATGTGCTGTGTTACACGGGTTGCTTTTAACTTTTCTGTGAGACGATTATTTATTAAGGAAGGTACCATTTGTAATTATTTTCATTCTCTTATAGTTTTTTTTCAAATAAGATTTAATAAGAGAACTCTCAGTTGGTTTTTAAGAAAAATTATGATTTGTTCTTGTTTTAGACAGTTTTGAGGCCTTAATCTTCTATGTTGTTTTATAATACTGACAGCTGCTAAGTCACCCAAACCAACACACCCAACCAACCTAATTTAGGTCAAGGCAACCCTCCAGACTAGTGTCCATGAAACCAGAGAGACCTTCCAGCCCTAACCTGTACTACTGTACTATTATTTGGGAATAGAGAAGCTATTTGGAGCTGCCTTTAGGCCTGTGCTTACCTATTACACGGTACCAATGCTAATATACAATACTGTACCTAAAATTAATTATATTGAAAAAATGAACCTCAGTTGAGTAACCTTGAAGCTGAGGAGAGAGTAGTAGCTGCTTTGAGGTCAAACAAATTATAACCTATGGACACCAAATAGCAATTGGCTACATTATACATTACCTTGAATGTGTGATATTCATGAATTTAAAGTTTATTATCACCATGCTTCATAATGCTGTTCGTCTCTGGAATATTGTAGGACAAGATGACAACATAATTCCAGAATATTTTTGTAAAATACCTTTGCTTTCTCTTTATAGTTTCAGTCATCAATGGATTATTTTTTATCAAAATATGATTCACCATTATACTGGACTGACTGAAGGATCTTTCCTTAGATATATAGTATCCATACAGTACCTGAACTTCAACAATACAGTATGGTATATCCAATTTTTTTTTTTTCTCTCTCTTAAATCAGGTATTTAATGTATGTCTCTCTACCATTTTCAAAAATTATTATAATATTTTATTTAATGAAAGGTATTTGAGTGTTTCAAACACTTTATTGGGTTTGGTAAATTACTAGTACCGGTACCTTGATTTAGGTTAGGTGTGATATGATTTGTTCGTTTTGTCATAGATGTCAGTGTATCTTAAATTATAATTTAGAACGGAATGCTTAAGAAAAAGTTTATAACAATAGCCATAGGTTATTTGGATGCTGTAATTAAGGAAATGGTATTGCACATGAATTGGTACAGTTACCTCTGGGAAGTCTTTACAGGACATCTGCAAACTCCCAAGGCATCACATGTAATCATCAATATTGATGGGTTTAACCACCTGATGTGCTAGCTACTGTAATTGACAAAATGGAATGGCATAAGTAGTGGAACAGTTTGAGCCTTAAGATAATAATGTTTGTTTATAAGTCAAGGGTTCTGTGTATCAAATATCATCAGTTCATTACCAAAGGATAAACTGAGTGACTTTGTCTCCTCAATTTACTCTATATTGTTTTAGTCGCCTTGTATATAGTATTTAAAGGCAAAAATCCAATCACCTCCAGTCTGTTGGTGAACTTTATGATTATGAACCTGCAGTCGTCACCTAATGCATTGTAGAAAAATATAGCTAATATTAGACAAAAATTCCTAATTGAGTCCATGAATCATAATAATGAAGCAGACACTCAAATGCCTAAATCACAGTATTTTTCATATAGGCTACTTGACAATTAGATGGAGAAGTAGAAATTTTTTACCATGGCTGTTCTCTATTTTGTGATGTGGCATTACCGATATGTTTTCTCACAGCCAGGTGGTTAGTGATAAGATGTAAGGGACTAGGCTGTCAAGATATATCTACCTTCATTGATAAGGTTTTCTTGTCTCCCACTAGAACAGTATAAAGCCAAGACAAAAGGCTAAAATGGCTGCCATACCTCCACCGTCTGAACAGGCACTTCACACTGAGACCAGCCACTTGGTTACAAACAAAGTAGAAGGGGCAGCAGCTGCACCAGTCACAAATAACTCACAAGAGAGTGAAAACAGTAACATGGAAAAGATAGCAGAACCAATAAACACACAGGATTTAGTGTTTGACTTACAGATGGTAATGGATGGATTTACTCAATGTAAAGGTGACGATGGACAGCTATACCTTGATGGATACTTACGTGCCTACAGTGAACTTAACAAGTGAGTTGTTTTGCTTCCCAAATCTCGCTAGTATATAAAGAGGAATATGAAAATATGTTGAGAGTATCTTGGCATTTGTAGAAATGGGCTGGGCTGGTGGCTGATGGAAGAGGATGTTTTATGATACAGAGGTGAATTGTGAATAATAGAATGGCTGCCTTTGATGTATATGCTAAAGACTTGTATTTTACAAAGCTCTCCATCATTTATTACCTTATTAATGTTTTGCTGATTACCTTTCAGATTCCTGCAAATCCTGGGGACGGTGTTTAACTTTGTTTCTCATGATATCCAAAAAAAGGTGAGCTTGGATATTCAATTACTGTCTGTTACTCATGATTCTGGTTTCTTCCACCATAGGATTGTCATGATTATAAAAAGGTGGGAAATAATGAAAAACAAAAACCCTCGCTATCATTTGTTATTTAATTTAATTAGTTGCTGTATTAAGCCACTCACTCATAATACCTTGTTTTACAAATGATAGTGTTTACAGTGTTACTAAGTAGCTATGTATTATCTCATTGCAGGTGACAATACTTCAATGCTACCGCAAGGGTGGTGCTGGGGATTATTATTTCTCCATCCAGTCCATGATTGAGTATGAGAGAGAGAACAACCTCCTCACCAGTAACGACCAACAGTCAGGCTCCCGTACCTTGCTCAGGCTTCATCGTGGTCTAGGTATGTAGGCCAGATATGTCTCTCCCTTTTCAGCTTTCTTTGGAGACTGTTCAAGAATAGTCAGATTGCAACGCTGGTGTGATGAAGCCCTCGGCCTTCTGTACCATATTATTTTACTGATTGTTTGCTTTTTCCTCCTCTTTCCAGAATTCATAACAGGGTTCTTCTTGGAGATCCAGAAGGCGTCAGACACGAGTGGACTGGGGACGGCGGCCTCTGAGCTGTACGGCCGCACCCTAGCCAAGCACCACAACTGGGTTCTGGCCAAGACTGCTGGTGCAGTACTCCTCATGATGCCTAACAAGCAGACCATTATTGAGAGGGTGAGTAGAAATGGAATGGAAATGAGTGGATGAAGTGAGTGGGATAGAAGTAGGAAGGAAAGAAATGATAGTTTATTCACAGTAGTTTGATTATTTTTCCATAATGGAAATAAACTTCAGAAAATATAGCTAGTTCCCTTGTTTTTGGTTATTTGACACACCAATAACAACAATGAGAAGCTATGTATTTCTGTGAAAGGGTCAGGCTGGTAATGAATCAGTGACGTGAATCATTGGAGCACACATTATTATGTTGCCACATGAGTGGCTAGGGACTGTATATATATTATGCAACAGGTATTTTTTTTATTGAAATTAATTAATATTTCACTAAATACAGCTACCACATTATTTACCTTACTGTTATTATTTCTTGTAACTGTCTCTCATTTATTTCATTGTTGTTGGATGTACTGTATCTGGAAGCAACTGTGTTGTTTGGTTTGTAAGAAATATTACTTAAGTCTTCCCCTACTTTATCAACAGGTCATGCCAGGGAGTGATACAGTAAGTGACTGAATGAGGACATAAAGATTGTTTAATTTTTTAGGGGATGTCTCTGGTCTACAAATTGGAGGGCAGCTGTTCACTCAATTTCTGCCAGGTAACAGATTAGCCCTAAAGAATATAAGTAGGGGATCTGTTTCATGGAAAAATTTAGAGGAATACGTAGCCCTCAAATAAAGATGAGATTATCCCCCGTGATCACAGACCAAGCACAGCATATTAAAAATAAATAGCATGCCATATAGGATGTTGTAGAGGCCCAACTAGTGTATTTTTTACATGAAAATACTCGCAACAGTCCCAAATGACCCAAAAAAAATTCAAGATTTGCTCTCCTAAAATATAAAACTTGGCTCACCTCATAACTTTTGGATTAGGAGGATGATCATTATAAACATTTTATCTTACGAACTAAGTTGGTTTGTTGAGCTTCTACTTCTCATTTTGTCAGTCGTGGTACTCCATATACTGTAACTTATTTTGAGTACTCTTGGGTGTTTAAGAGGTATTTTCTTGCATTGCAAAAGAAAGTCGGTGAAGGGAACACACTTCTCTGCACCTTTTAGCTATGCATTTTGTATACAACACTATGAAGCACTTGGGAACTCAGTCATTGAAAATGCACTACATGAAGTTGTCACTGAATCTGATAGTGTTAATCCTCTTGGCACCGCTATTTTCATTTCTCGACTATCCTATTCTCAATGAGAGTAAGAATAATGTGTTGGAGAACAATAGAACACCTTGTTATACACCATTAACCTTGACATGTGGGGCAATATGTTCATTATCTGCCTGCTGATATTAGGTGGTGGGCAAAGTCGCTGTTTTTCGTGTACTTCAAGAAATTGGTATTTCTATATCTATTAATGTTAGTTATAAATGATAATACCATCACAAAATACAACTCTTAGCTTACAGAATGAGCAGGCATATGCAGGTGTGGCATGAGGGAGTTAGTTGAGGTGAATTCCAGAGATATACAGTATAACACTTCATTCAGGTCTATAATAGTGATGGTAAAGTACACACACACACACACTTGCATATCCCAAGAACTGAAGGCTTCATTAGACATGTGCCATATGAAGTATCCCTGTGTATAAGGGTTAATTTGATGTCATCAGACTCTCCTTTAACCTTTACCTTTTTCTCTTCTGTTATTTGTGTGCACTTTTCTTCTCTATTTGAAAAGATAACAGATTACCGGTACCTCACTTAAAAGCACTTTCCTATAGGTATTTAGGTTATTCATTTTCATGTTCATTGCTATCTGTATGTCATGTTTCTCATGTGATTCATGAATCTGACCTTCACTACACATCTGTAACCCATGACACAACAGCTGAAAAAAACTCTTATGGTACTGTACTTATCTCTTTCTTATGTCAGACTATTTTTCATGTCAGATAGAAAAGCTCTTAATTTTTTTTAAATAATTTCAATTTATCCTTAGACAGGCTTGCATAATACTTAGCAACCTTCGACTAATGCCAGACAGATTTATATTCCCAAGAAAATCCCTGTTGTCTTAGAATTCAGTATGGTTTGATTCCTAATTGTCTAAAATGTATGCTGTAGGTTTTCAAGTGTATCAGAATAATTTTGCAGAGTTGTTCCCTTATTAGCTGTAGAGAATTCAAAGTTTGCTACACCATTACATTTTTCACTGCATAGTTTATAACTTTACAGTGACTTGTACTGTGTATTAGTAGGCAACAGGCAGTAGAGTAATTGCTTCTGGATTTGAGAGGAAAAACTCTTTGGAATCATATTGTAATATATTAACCAAGACAGTGCTGAAGTTGGTTTGAGTCAAAAGAGGTGTGCAGTTGGTAGGAACACTTATATATCTATGTTGTGTAGTCTCTAGTAATCCCCTATTTCCAGTAAGAGGAAATAATTATGTTCTTAGAATTTTCAGAGATCTAGGATTTTGTATTATAAATTCTGAAGCCTTATAAAGTGTGTGCCCTGACTCTCTGTTCTGTGTGTAATGCAGATGATTGGCGGAAACCAGGCGGTCCGGGAACACAACGAAGCTCTCATGCCCCGTGCCATCGAAATCATGACGTCTGTGTACAACCTCACTCAGAAACTCTACGAAGATTATGACATCCTAGACCTGCCTTAGATGATGCTGAGGGAAAGTGAAATGTGGAGGGATTTGCTGAGAGAAGCCGTGAAGATTGATAGGAAGGCAATTGAGGGAAGGGAAGGGTAGTGGTGTTCACTTTGAGTTGCCGAGAATGGATGTGTGTCATGTTGTGAAGGGGCATCATAAAGGTGTGGTGGCATTCAGTGGGTGACAAAAATGAATTGACATCAGACACGTTGTTCATAAAAGAGAATGGTATAGGTGGGGAGGAGTTCATGGATGTCAGCATCTCAGCATACCCAAAGCTTTTATTCAAGGCATGAAAGTAGAAATATTATTAGTAATATGTCCTCACTAGAACGCTGAGGGCAATAAGTAGGCAGCTGTATAGGGTATATTTTAGTGGTTTTAGACCTGCCAAAAGGTCTTAATTGGAGGCAAAGAATGTACTAGAGGTGCATGTAGTTTGATTTTTTATCATGAGGAATATTTGTACTCTATTTTTTTTTCAGGCATGGGGAGAGTATTCAGAATGTCTCATTTTTTCCTACAAATAAAGGAAGATATTTGATCTGTGTAGTTCAGTGTTGGTTCTTCCAGAGGCAAGAGAGGAGAATTGTCATCTCATGGTTACTCAAAAACCCACTTGCTGGTTTAGTAGTGTTATAAAGGAAAGGTTTTATATGTGTGTTCGTTAATCCAAAATTGTTATTCCCCTTGGGAGCAAAAAATATATATATTAGTGAAGTAGTATAAATTGAATCTCAAAATTTTTGGTAAAGTTACTAAGGTGTTGGTGATGGAAAATTTGTAAATGTAGCTACATATCTTTCCCTACTTATGTTATAAGATATTTAATCTTATATTTAGGGCACCAATGGAGAACATATGGGTAGCACCCTTGACTCACTACTGAAATGTCCCAAACTTATTTCCCAGGCTGATGATATTGTTGGACATCATTCCAAGTCCCCTCAAGTAAGGTATGTGACTGTAATTTGGATATTTTGGCAGGTAGCTTGTGAAAAGTTCTTGTCATTTCTTTATAGACATAATGTATACAAATCTTGTAAGAGGAGACCTTAACATTGTTACTTAAAACACCATTTCTGATTATGATTTATAATATTTTATTTTTGTAGATGATAATGGTGGAAGCAGATAAATATATTTTCATTTGATTCAAAGTAATGCTTGTATGTTGATGCTAACTTTTGTTTTAAGTTGATGGATTTTATATGATTCAATAGTGTGATGAATAGGGAAGACTAATTATAGTCCTATTGATTACTTGAAAAATGCCCTATTTCTGTCATGTACTGTACAATGATGAGTCCAATATTTTAACTCACCCTAGCCAAAAGTGAGGTGAACCCTTTGTGTGTTTTGCACACTGATTTACTGAGAGGTTCATGTAATGATAACATCTACACTTGAGTTCAAAAGGTATGATGTTAAAACAAAACTCGAAACACTACCATATGAATGGTGTGTGCTGAATTTTTACCCTAGTTGATGACAAAAGGGTAACATTTGGAGTTCTTTCCAGGCATACCTTGTTTAATTCCCACCAAGTAGAGTATCAATTTACCAAGATATTGTGAAGGAAATTTAAGGCACCATTTAGAAAGGACTCAAGAGTTTACCTCATAGTCAACTGAGGTGGGAAAGAACTTATTTTGAATGACTGCTGACATTAGTGTTTGCTACAGAAACTGCATAACAAATGTATCTATTGTATACTGTACTCATTGTCAGTATACATTTTTTATACAAATTTTTGTACTTTGCTTCAGTAGATTCACGTACATTCCACTGAAAGTGCATAATTATTTAGATTAACTTGAGGAAAATTAGTTTATTACTTAAGTTTGTAGTAATATAACATGGATGTACAAGAAGGAGAAGAGAAAGAGTAAAAATCAACACTTGACACCCACCTTTGATTTTCTGTCTGCAGACATATGGCTTCCTGCCATTCCTGGGGCTGTTGACTTATGGCTGCAAGCTGTGTAATGTTGAGTCACACTCAAATGTCATGTCACCTCTCTTGTCTGATAATCATAGTGTTGTGAATGAGACTTGTGCAGGCAATATTGTATATTTGTGGCTGAATCTCAGTTCATTAGCAGACAGGAGAGGTGAGAAGATTATTGACAACAACAGAGCAGATGATTTGCCCAGTGTGTCATATCATTATTAGCAAAATGTACCACAATAGATACATATTTATACAGATTGTACCCCTACCTAGTATATGATATTGTTTATCATGTTTTACGTGTAACATATCAAAATAATCCTATACCACACCCAAATAGCTCTCATAATATTACAGGGTAGTTGATGTAATATATGAAATACATTATATATCATAATTAAAGTTAATTCTGCAACGGTTGGTAGTGTTGGAGTATTATGATCACAAAAGGAGTTTGATGTAATCTATGGTATATAGTGTATTGTATTTGTGAAGTTAGTCCACTACATCACTTGATAGTATTGGTGTCTGAAGGTGGAAGTGGAACACATACTTAGTAATACAGGTGTACTACAAGCTGTAAAAGAGTACAGCATACAGTACTGTACTCTACTATGTTTAATGCTATCAGAGGCTTCATTCTTTGTGCCAGAGAGTCTAATGTTTGTACTGTGTATCAGATTTTGGAAGGTTCCAGTTTTTTGTAGAATTGGTTTTTCGCCACCAGAAAGCTTACATTCTCCAGATCAAATTAAGTAATTTTAGATATGCTGTGGTGTAGTAAAGTTGATGCTGTTGCTATTTGATAGTTATCAGCTGGCAAATGGAATCTTAAACTTTTCAAACTTTTCAAAAATTACTAAACAAAATGCAGGTAACAACACTGTTTATTTAAAGAGCGTACATAAACAGTGTGTTATTTATATTTTGTTATTAAAATATGCTTCAATTCCCCTGGCTAAAGCTGTTGGCCGGCTCAAATAAACCCTGCACTAGAAGGATTACCGGCGATATGCTTATGCTTCTGATTTGCAGAAGCAAAGGCAAAACGTCAATAAAGGTTACTTTTCAAAAGATGTTTTCATATACATATTGTGTTCCTTCAACTTGCATTTTGAGACAGTCAGCTCCATTTCCTATGCCAATTTGTATACAGGGCAGATATTCTGTTTACCGTACTGCAGTTACAGCCTTAATATGATGAGTGCCTACATATGGATGAGTGTTGTTCATTTTATATACAGTATCATTACTCCAACATTCCTGCACCATATCAAACTGAAAAAGTACAGTAGTTGCTTGTGTCCCATGTCTAATCTCAAAAATTTACAGTAGTAGATTTAATTTCATTCTGTAGTGAAGGAATGAATTATTTTTTTTTTTTATGATGTGTGGTGCAAGGCATTGAGTAAATACCTATAGTAGATTGTAAATTTTTAGTATTGCTATTACTGTATGAAATACCATACATATTGAGGAAGATTAAGAGAGACTCGGAGATTAATGTATAGAAAACCAAGGCAAGCAGGGCGGTAATTTGGTCACCCACCTGTAAATGATCTGGTCTGGCTCAAGTAGCCCAATCTCAGTTCCCTTCATCCCCCATTGAGATCGAATTGGATGATGATATTACTGTACCTTTACATGAGTTGTCCACATTCCACTACAGTGATGAGACATTGATATTCCTTTTAGATTGTTATTTTTACGATGATATAAAATATTCAAAGTTAAGGTTCAATCCTTGCATCTTGATTGAATATGAGGTATCTATTCACAGCACCACGAATGAAGCCTAAGTTGGGCTGAAACTGCTGTATCTCAAATAAAATTCTCAGTTTCATTGCTTGAAGATGTTTATGTCAGAATGTTCTCCCTGGTAGTGATACACTTGGTCACCTTACATCAGTAATACTGTATAATACACTTGGTATATGAGGTAGTTTTAGAAAAGGGTGTTAGGCTCATTTAGAAGGGTATATGTGATTGAATTGGATGTACGGTAATAGATATTTTTGTAGCAGAATGTTTGGTGCAATAGTGATCACAAGAAGCCATCAGGTCAAAACAGTCCATTATATCAGTACAGTAGTATGTATACGGTATTATATTACCTTGTGTATACTTAGTGTCCTTTTCCTTTGAAACATTGTGCACCACCCTGTCTAAATTTTGTTTTATCCATTAGTATTTTGCCGTATACAGCTTTCTCCAAGTGTCTTCTTCTTCCCTCTCACAATTGCTTGACCATTGTGATAAGTAATGAACAATTTCCGAGAAAAGAGAGCTATTGCCTGATGTAAAGTTTCCGGTTACCTACTTTTATTGGCTTTCATTTGCATACTGTATTGATGATGAAGTATTTTTTTTTATATCTCATAATGTTTACCGTTAGATTTGCTATATTATCTAAGAAGTATGTTTCATGGAAAAATTTTTAAGGAATATAATTTGTTGTTAGTCAGAAAATGCAGAATCCATATAATCCAGTGAATTGTGAGAGGGCAACAATACATTTAGAGAATATTGTACAATTGTCGTCTTTTCCACACAGAACCTTGTGGACTTGATATTTCCTCATTTCTTCTAACATACAGTTACATTTGTAAACCCCAGACACTTGTGGAGATGTTGGGCATCTCCAATATACAGCTGATTCTGGGTAGAATGGAATTATTTTATGAAGGAGAAAGGAGTCAAGCTTGAATACTTTGGCCATTCATGGATATCAGTGCAGATCCTTTTCTACATTGACAACTACTGTACTGTAGATAATTACAGAAACACATTTTAGAAATGCTAAGTGTCTCCAAAATTATTTTGGGAATATTGAAACCAGTCTCACTGATTTAGTATCCACTTTCTGCACTGAAGTCTTTATTGGCCAGTGGTTATGAAGGCTTCAGGGCAAATGTTTGATATTCCCAGGGTTATAACTCCTGGAGGAGTCTTAATGACTACTTGTGGAAAAGTCCCTTAGTGCAATGCAAAATGTTTTCAAACTGCTTCTAGGTAAAACAGCTGTTTCAGTAAATTAACTTTCACTATTTTGTAAACAATGTATACTTGGTTGTGTCAATCACGAATATGCATAGATTGTACAGGTACTCAGTGCTGTAGCACACTCAGCAAAGAGTTCTCAAACACCCAGGATATGAAGGCTTCCAAATGAATACTCTGGCAGCAGCTGTCTCAGAGATGTGATTGAGTGACTAATTGACAAGAAAATACTATTGGTAATGCAATAGCTAGGTCATATGGCATTGGGAAAGATTGAAGATGTTGAAGAAATACCAAGAAAAGGAGGAGGTAAAACTAATTGACACTGGTCTGAAGAGGCACAAAATAACTGTAAGTATTGCCTCTTTCTCTGCAGACAATACCCCTCTGTAAGGAAGAAAATAATTAGATGTTTTGGTAGGTGTGCAACTACTTAGCGAGATTTAAGGTACCTGAGAACTTTTTGTTGGGTGTGAACATCCAAGATTGAATTATTTATAGTTATAGTGAATACTTTTTTCTGATCATCATACATTTGTTTTTGACTTTCAACACAATTTCTTTTTCATGCACCATACCCTGCAGGTTGTATGTGGCATTCTGATTAGAAGAGGGCATATCAACCAATCCAAGGAAATAGCTACATAATATGTCACAGTATGGAATTACTCTGATGTAAAGTTCATATATGAAGCCTCCAAGTGGTGGGTGTGTATTGCCTGTGGTGATGTGGGAAGCACTTTGAGGGTGGTGTTATTAAACTCACTCTTTGATGAACAGATGTTTCGTTGCTAAATTCGCATTGCAAAATAATATGAAGGGAGCGATGAAGAGAACTTTTCCTCAAAGAAGTAGTTTAATAATACCACCCTGAGAATTTTGGTGTCCTTTCAAACCCAAGCCACTTCCTTCTCTTCCCTTTGTGTTAGCTGTCTCGCCTGTCTACCTCCTACTCCCATTGGCTAAAGGGTCTTCTGGGCCTAGTGCAGTCTTCTTCCTTAAAGATACCATAGTTATGCCAACAACTAAAAATTAGAATGGTTTAACAGCCACTATACTTAAATGACTGATAAATTCCTGTTTGGAAAGCCTCATTCATATTCTGTGCTCCCAGTTGGCACGACATGATGGTAAATGTTATACAAACAATAACACAGTATAGGACCACTGGTATGAAGGAAAGTATAGAGGTCACTCACCGTCACTGTCATGTAACAGCAATATATATCAACTTTCAGATCACTTGTATCTTTTATTCCCCTTTGGCAAAAAATTCATGTTTGTAATGTATTTTCCTTAATTAATACTTGGTGATTACTGATCAGTACATATATGGAGAAAACCACAAACATTTAAGCTTTTTCCAGAGGGGCAGATAAATTGTAAAAAATAGGAATAATGGAAGAAAATTATTCAAATTATTTAATTTTTAGAAGAAGCTTGTGTGTGTGTGTGTGATGGTAGAGTGGGAGAGCCGGCTGTACACATGTGACTTACCAAGCTTCCTTTTTGCTACACAACACTACAGCAGTAACTATAAACCTCACTTCCAATTGCCTCAAGGTAAGAAGGTGACTTAATTTTTTGGTATATAGTATCTATAGTGTGGATCATAATGAAAGGTGTATGTTGCATGGAACTTTGTGTGTTTACATTATTTTCTTCATAGTTGGCCAATGTTAGTCCATTTCTTACTGTTGAATTGTGTACTCCTTTCCTTGTAGGAGAATTGTGTAATTACTCAGTCCGATTCCCTGATTTCTTTGCTAATCAGCAAGCTAAATTTAGATTACCATTATTTTAATTTTAATTTTTTAAAGTATATGAAGTAATCTAACAGTGGAGTTATTCTGATAATGTCATATTTGTATTTCAACAGATGGGTTTATGGAGACCTGATACACATTGAAGAATAATGGACTTACTGTGAAGAGGAATGAACTCATTGAATGATTTTCCGATATGGAAACTCACTTCACACAACATGGAAAGCTCTAGTAATATTTTGCTGTTATTTATTGTTTTACTTTGTGATAATGTTTAGTATGATTTGTGATATTTTCTGTTGTCACTGTTTTTACTTTTTGATAAGTTTATTATGGTACAGTACTGGTATGTGATACTGCCAAGATACAAAAGTTTTAGAAGAAACTTGAATAAGAACAAAAGGACAGACAACCTCCCAGTACTAAGTTAACCATAATAGAATGACTAACTACCAGTCTTACTCAGTGGTACTATTAGGGGATCTGTTTTGTGTCATAGTTTGGAGGAATCAGAGACCTTCCACTTTACCAACAAAAGAATCTCGCAAAAATTAGATACAGTAGACCCTTGATAAACAATGGCAATTACCACAATATACTGTACTTGTATCCACCAACACTTCATTTTACACTCATTGAAGACCATCCAATGTGTTCCCAGGCTTGTGTCATTTATTACCATACACACTAAGTGATTTACTGAGCCTGTGTTAAAAGGATAACGTGTGTGTGTTTTTCTAGGCTAGTGCTATTCATTACCATACAGACTAAGTGAGCCTGTGTTAAAAGAATAGTGAAAAATTTCATCTTATATGGAGGGCCTACTGTAATACTGTTATTATTAAATACTGAAAGTGTTTGAGTACTTCAGAACAAGAGTAAACTTTGAAAACTCGCAGTAAAGACAAGAGTAGTGCTTAGAGAAAGAGACACGTCATTCTTCTCCGACTATCAACACCATACTGAGTCTACGGAGGTGAGTCAGAGTCATGTGAGTAGTGCGAGTGTAGCCAGGAATACCAACCCTACATAGCGGTGTCCATAATTTTTTTGCCGACTGTATATGCATCATCACATTTCATAATACAGTAGCAATAAGGTCGCTATGGCCTTTTTAATAAAATTCATGCATGCATGAAAATAATTTATTTGCTCAATTCCTAAAAATTTCAGCTCTTAAATGCAAATACTCAATTTTTTATTAATTTTCTTCTTTCCGACCTCAGTACCCCCTTAAGTGGGTATGTGTACAGTGTTGGTGGTAATCAGGAGCAACTGTGTATTCCTCGAAAGTATTCCAAGCAACAACAACAGGACACAAGTATTTTTGTTCATCTGGTCCTGTTTGTTTCCTGGCATACTTTGGAGGAATACCCAAGGCACTCCAGTGTACCAAAAGTGTATCATTTCCCCTTTAATTTATGTTACAAATGTTCTTTCAGGTGTAGGAAAGTGGTGGAGCAGCTACAAAGTCTAAACCCAAGATGTACAGTAGGCTAACAGGTTGGTGCAGTGTTCGGGATTACTATACCAAGATGTATGGGAGGCTGGCTGGTTGGTGCATAGTGTTCGGGTTTAATGCCCAAGAAAAGTAAGTAAAGCTGCTAGTTCAGGTTTCACTGGTGAAATAATGATTATGATGATATCACACATAACAACATTCTCATACCTGATCATTCATTCATTTATTTAAGGGGAGATTCTTATGTTGGTGAATTGGAAGATCTCGGATTCCTCCAAACTATGCCAGGAAACAGACGCCCTCAATGGTACATATAGGCGATCTGTTTCATGGCATTGTTTGGAGGAATCAGTTGCCCACCAATTAACAACAAGAGAATCTCCCCTCAAGGAAGTGTCGTTATTGTTGTATATTGTGGAGTTATTGTCTGATATGTATAACACTCTACTGGCTGGCTGACCCCTCCCCCTCGATGTTTTTCAAAGTATTGGTAATATCTTGCAGTAAATCTAAAGTACTAATTCATATGTATTTTGTACGATCTATAAATTAATTTGGTTGTGTTTTGTTTCAGAGTTGGGGAGTGCAGTTGTACGAGAAACTTAGCAACCATCATTGTTCATCCTTCCATCTACAACAGCACAAGTATCATTAGTTAATGGGTGTGTAGCTACTGTGTGTATGTGTGATATATCTCTCCACACACACAGTATTATAATAACACTAAGGGGATAGTACATTTTTGGTACATTACAGTGGCCTCGATTCCTTCAAAGTATGCCAGGACCAGATTGACACAATGGTGTCCTGTTGTTTCTTGGAATAGTTTGGAGGAATCCATTGCTCCAGATTTACCACCAGCACTGTACTATCCTCTTGTTATATTTGAACCCTATACCCTTACAGGTATAAAATTAACATATTATAATGCTTGTGTGTGTGATTTGTCACACACACAGGTATTATAATATCAATACCCTACAACCCTTACAGGTATAAAATACATAGGTGTTCTATTAAAGCATATGGACTAAAAAGTAGTTTATTTTTTTTCTCTTACACCAATATCCTAGTGTTGTCTTCTGTTTCTTCTTCTTATTCTCTAGTGTTCACTTCTCTCTTCTTTTGTTGTGTTCTCTCACTCTTCTCTTTTGTGTCTTCTTCTCTAATGTTGACTTCTCGTGTTCTCTCACTGCACACCTAAAAAGCAGAGATAAATTAAGGGTTAAACCTTTTGTGGTAAGTGCACATTTTAAAATCCAGGCTGCACACAAATTGGTCACAGGAATTCTTACACAGGCTATATGGAAAGAGGTCATTATTCTGAAAGTACTGCAATGTTTGTGTTAGTCACTTACTGTGATTGCAAAACAACAAACCTAATAACAATGTTGTATTACAGTTAAATAGTCTTGAAAATACTTTTCTATGTTGTAAACCCTCGAAAACAACAGCTTTTGTACAAATTCTTGTGGCCAATAGTACAGTACAATTAGTCTGACCTTAAAACAAAGCGAGCCTTGTTAAAAAAAACATTTGTAGTCAGTTGCAAATGTGAACCTCTATTTTATCAGTGAACACAAACCTATTTTATCAGTGAACACAAACATATATCACCAGTGGTAACAGAACTGTATGTGAAGTCTAAAAGGGTACACAATACAATGTTGGTAGTAAATTTGGAGCAACTGATTCCTCCAAACTGTTCCAAACAACAGACCACCATTATTTTTGTTGATTAGGCCCTGTTTTCTGACATACACTGAAGAAATCAAGATGTTTAATGTACCAAAAGTATACTACCCCATAAGTGGTTGTAAATGTTATTGGTAGTTTGATAAATGGGGTTCATATACTTTTGGTACATTAAAAGTGCCTTGATCCTCCAAAGTATATGAACCCCATATATCAAAATACCAATAACATTTACAAGCACTTAAGAGGTAGTATACTTTTGGTACATTAAACACCTCGATTCCTTGAAAGTATGCCAGGAAACAACCGGACCACACATCAACAAAAATACTGGTGGCCTGTTGCTGTTTCTTAGAAAAGTTTGGATGAATCAGTTGCTCCAGAGCTACCATCAACACTGTACTGTATATATTATAAACTCTTGGATGATAAATAGGTTGTTGAATTGACTGTGTGTGTAGAGAAATATCACACACACATACATACAACTGGCCTTCATCTCCATGCTGGAGGTAGCCCCATCACGTCTCACACCCTCCGAAACACAAATGTTAAATATTCACAATAATGTAGAAGGAGAAGGGCAAGAACAGCCATCACATGCAAGTGTATGCCGAGGCACTCCATTGGTAACAACTCTGTACGAGTTTACAAACTGCCTCTGAAGTACCAAGTGTAGGAGGCTATGCTGGCTGTAGTGGCAGAGCTAGCAAATGGGCTTAACAAGGGGCTACAGCTGATTGATTATTCATCCAGTACTGTGGTAGTGAGACTAAAGGCTGCTCAGGCACACATTCTATCATGCACACCAAACTGAAGAAAAGGTTGTGACGAGAGGTATAAGAGTAATTTGCATGGAAGGGAAGGGTGTGAAGGAAGAGCATAACTCTGACAAGACAACACCAAAGGGGACTCTATAACCTATCAACTCATATTATCACCTCTAGTATACAACATAAGACTGGCTCTACTTGCCATGTTAAGGAGTCAGCAGATGTGGTTCTTAATGAGTAGATGCTGTAGATGGCAGGAGTTGTGGAAGGTGTAGTTGCTCAGATGAAGGTACAGATGGGGTTATATCCTAGTGTCAGACCTGAAGGAAAGACAACAATAAAGATGTGCAAACTAAACTGCTTCCCATTTTCAATTACTGTAATCTGTGCTCATGACCATTGTTACATGATTGTAACACCATCTAGAAGGGGGGGGGGGTCAGTTTGGAATTTTCCAGTTCTTGGAAACTGAATATATTCATCAATTCTGTCACTTTATGCATTTGATATACTGTAAGTCATGTACGGTAGCTCCTGTATATACATACAGCATCCATCATCACACAAAAATACTCCTGTTACATGGGATGCACAAGAAAGTTAATATTACAGTATATTTACACTAATTGCCTGACCAAAAATTCACTTTAAGTACTGTAATACACAATAAAGTTTGGTAAACTGTGAACGTTTTTTTATATTAAATTTATAAGACTTTAATTATAATCAAATTCTTCACAAATTCTATTGAGAGTTTGACTATGGTAATACCTCAGTTGTACAAGCACTCAAGAGGATAGATATGCTGTATATGCAGTATATATAAGGATGCAAAGAAAGTATTTTACCCAAAGCGATACACTAGAAAAGCAACACAATACTGATAAAAATTGAAATTTTTCAGAAAAAAAAAAAAAAAAAAAAAAAAAAAAAAAAAAAAAAAAAATCTCTGCTGCTGCTAAGTGAATTTTCAAAACTTTTGACTGGGGAACACAAAATAATGAAAAGATGTGGACAATACTATTAACATAAGCTTGCAGATGACATTGTCTTACTTATGATCAGAAGATTTAACTCAAATACCTGAGAAACTGCTGTGTCAAAAGGCGGGTTTGATGAAAAAGAATATCAAAGTAATGTTGTCTGATTAGGTTATACAGTACAAGTTCAGTCTATGAAATTGAAATAAAAAACGAATGACAAAACCGCTCTCGTACAGTTAAGGTTAAATTAACCTCCCTCTTTCCATAGTCACTGAGCATTCTGTGTCACATTTTGAAGTAACTGTCATCCCTGACTACAATAGTACCAGTCAGTATTGTACATGAAAAACAATTTAATATTAATTATTCCACAAATACTGTACTCAGGTTTCTATGCAAATGTAATGCTCCTTGAGTAAGGCTGGTAGTCAGTCATTCTAATATGGTTAACGTGGTACTGGGAGGTTGTCTGTCCTTTTGCTCTTATTCAAGTTTCTTCTAGTCATTCTATTATGGTTAACTTGGTACTGAGAGGTTGTCTGTCCTTTTGTTCTTATTCTAGTTTCTTCTAAAACTTTTGTATCTTGGCAGTATCAAATACCAGTACTGTACCATAATAAACTTATCAAAAAGTAAAAACAGTGACAACAGAAAATATCACAAACCATACTAAACATTATCACAAAGTAAAACAATAAATAACAGTAAAAACACAAAGTAAAACAATAAATAACAGTAAATTATTACCAGAGCTTTCCATGTTGTATGAAGTGAGTTTCCATATCGGAAAATCAATCAATGAGTTCATTCCTCTTCACATTAAGTCCATTATTTTTCAATGTGTATCAGGTCTCCATAAACCCATCTGTTGAAATACAAATATGTCATTATTCACATGGTAAGTTGGCAACTCCTCAAGGATAATTATACTGTAAATTACCGGTATAAGATTACCATACTTCATATATTTTAAAAGATTGCGATTTGTTATTTTGAGAGACATAACATTAAGAATACAAGTTCCTCCCAACTTTTTTTGGATAATCCATTCTTCCATAGGAATTTTTGAGCAACCGCAAATTTTGACCATGTTTGCCTCCCCCTTAAAGTTTGTCTCAGTTTTGTCCAGGTAGTCTGCCCCAGTCCAGATTGGGTTAGGTCAGATCAAGTCAAACTATATCTAGAACATATATACGGTATATATTCACTATTTAATGCATTATTTATTTGTTTTAAACCTCGAGCCAGCCTCTGGGGAGGGGTGGTCAAACAAGGTCAACATGCACTGTCGTCCTCTTATTTCAACAGAAAAAAAGCAAGGAATAATGGTTAAAGAAAAGAAAGAATAAAAAAAGTTGGAGAAAATGTGTACTCCATTTCTGTGCTCCTAATGACACTTAAAGGGATTGTATACTTTTGGTACATTGGAATGCCTTGATTCCTCCAAAATATGCCGGGAAACAGGACCTGATGAA
Source organism: Petrolisthes cinctipes (assembly GCA_033782935.1). NCBI lineage: Eukaryota > Metazoa > Arthropoda > Malacostraca > Decapoda > Porcellanidae > Petrolisthes > Petrolisthes cinctipes. The sequence continues at coordinate 31,074 of JAWQEG010002440.1, forward strand.
CATGAATAATGGTGACCTGTTGCTTGGAATAATTTGGAGGAATCAATTGCTCCCACGTTTCCTCCATCACCAAACTCTAGGTCAAGGGAATACATGGTACAGACCTGAGCAGACCTAGTATATTCCCTTGACCTAACTACTGCCATCCATTGTCCCTCAGTGGGCCGTATGCAAAAACATTCCTGGTGTATACGATGGCGAGGTACCGATATGATGACTCCATAGACAAACAACAGGGCCATCGTACCATTACCACGCTATTGTATGTACCACAGAGATTCTTGCATACAACCCTAAATGTTATAATTAGGAACACCGGCATAAGTATAGGTAAATCGAGGTAACTGTCGTATTTATCGTTATTTAACAAGTATATATCATTAATTAACGTTCAAGTTCAAGTTTAGGGTCCCACAGAGGGCCGCTCATGGGCGGCATAATATGCGGGGGTTGTGCGGGGGATTTAGGGATCCAGGGCAGGAATAGGAAGAGGGTTAGGATAAGGGTGGATTGGGTCAGGGACTGTGGGTTGAGGATTAGGATTGGGGAGGTAATGATTGGTTATCCTATTTCTAAACGTGTCAAGAGTGGGGCTATTAACTACGTGAGATGGGAGATGATTCCACTCTTGGATGTTGCGGGGAAAGAATGAGTGCCTAAATATATCAGTGCTTGTCTGGTATGTATGGTATTTTAAGTTGTGGCTGCCTCTAGTGGATCGTATACTTGTAGGGTGTAGATATGTGTCTTTGTTTATGTCAACTAACTTGTTTGTGATTTTGTATATCATCTGTTGTCTGTGTATCTGTCTTTGTGTTACTAATGGGTCTAGTTTTGTGTCTTGTTTAAGCAAAGTGACTGATGTAGTGTGTCTGTAATCACGTCTGGCCCATCTTGCAGTCTTGTTTTGTATGGACTCTAGTTTATTGATATTATTGTAAGTGTGTGGGTCCCAGACGGTGTCACAATAATCTAAATGTGGCCGAACGAAAGTGTTATACGCAATAATTTTGGTGTTTGTGTTACACCTGCTGAGGTTCCTGCGCAAGAACCCCAGGACCCTATTAGCTTTGGCCCTGATGCTACCTATGTGTGTGTTCCACCTCATGTCCGCTGAGATGTGGACACCCAAGTATTTGTGGGAAGTGACTGTGTTGAGGTTGGTGTTGTGTAATTGGTATGTATATGGAATGACATTATGGGGCACGGGTAAAACGGATGTGATGGCATTTGTCTGGTCTAAATGTCATCTGCCACTTGACTTCCCAGTCTTCAAGTGCAGTTAGGTCGTCCTGTAATCTAAGGCAGTCATTCCTATCTTTAATTGGTCTGTAAACTAAGCTATCGTCTGCAAAGAGTCTAGTGGTAGAGGAAAGTGAAAGTGGGAGGTAATTAATGTATGAAAGGAAGAGAAGGGGACCCAGGACAGTGCCCTGGGGTACCCCAGAGGTCACAGGAACAGATGGAGACTGACTACCGTCAAGAACTACACGTTGCTTTCTGGTAGTCAAGAACGTTCTAATCCAGTGAAGAAGTTGTCCCTGTATGCCATAGAATTCTAATTTGTGTAGTCGTTTTGGTAAATATTGAATGAATTACCGTTATTGCATACGGTTTTTCTACCTTCATTACCCACTAATTTAGACCATTCTAAGACTATTTTCTTCTATGGCATTTTCTCCCCAAATGCCCCATTTCCAAGATAGGGCATATTCAAATGGGGCATTTTGAAATTAGCCTGACCTAACCTAGACCGCATCAGACTACCGGGACCTAACCTGGGCAGACTACCAGGGCCTAACCTGGGCAAACTACCGGGAAATAACCGTGGTAAAGTACAGAAAATGACCGGTACAAAATACTGGGACCTAGCCGGATCTGGCAACACTATTACAAAACGGTAATTCTTTCAATAAATACCGTAGTTTTTGGTGAGGGACTTTGTCGAAGGCTTTGGCAAAGTCTAATACTATGGCGTCGACCTGTCTAATTTTTGTGTCATTGAGGGACTGCAAGATGTCATGAGTAGTTACCTGTAGCTGCGTCTCACACGAGCGTTAAGGCCGAAAACCGTGTTGATTGTCAGTCAGTATATTTTGCCTATCCATTATGTGTCTATGAATAATGTGTTCTAAAATTTTGCAGGGGACTGATGTAAGTGAAATAGGTCTATAATTAATGGGAAGGGTTCTGTCTCCGGATTTAAAAATTGGGGTCACATTTGCCAAAAGCCAGTCTTGGGGGAGTTAACCGGTCTGTAAAGTCTGTGAGAATATAACCTGCAGGACAGGGGCAAGAACGCTAGCGTTAGTCCTCAATATCCTGCACTATACATACCTTATTACAGTTACCAGTGGAAGGTATTCACAAATTACACAACTATAGCTCTGATTGAAGAATAATGAATATATAAGAGTCCAAGTGACAGTTCTGAACCACCAGCGGCCATGTTTACTTTCCACCGACCAGTGATGCCAGGTCTGCTTGACGAAATTTCCCATCCTTCACCTTTAGAATTTCGCTTTTTACATCAATAATTCCCTGTTTACTCTTGAACATTATCGTTTTTTTTTTTGGTCTTTCGTCTGGTAGAAATTTCCCTGTTTACTCTTGAACAATCTTTATATAATTTCCCTTGTGTGTGTGTGGACTTCAAAATTCCCTAAAACAGAGAAATTTCTATGCAACTGGCAACACTGTCCCGACAAATTACAATCTGTGCTATAGATGACATGAAGTATAAAGCACAAGGACATTAAACACGTGGCCAAAAATATTGAATCTTATTAGCATAAAGGAATTAAAATCTAATATAACACGTATTTTATTATAATATTAATGTCTCTTGAATTGACTAATTAACTGAAGTCACATACATAGCTTTAACTGATAATTTGATAAGATTTTTACCGAAGGCTGACCATAAAAATTATACACATAAATATCTATAAGTATCAGTGCATGTAGAAATTATTTGATTCCGATATGCATTTGTATGTACAATATAGTGTTACTTCATGATCCTACTTGTCTCCCAACACAGGATAATAATTAAAGGGCATTATAAGAAGGTAAACCACATACTGTACAACATTAAGCCTATCAAGGCGAAAAGACAAAAAACAACAACAAACAATTGCAGAATCAATTACTTAAATGCTCACCTGATTAGATGTATGTAAATTCAGACGAATATCAATGGATGGATGTTCATAACTGGAGACAGACCTGTGTTGCTTAACTCTTATAAAAACAACATAGAATTTATATATTGAAAATGAAAACACTCCCAGAGGATAATAGTGTGTTTCTAGTACAAGTTTATCACTGATGTCTGTCTACGAATATATTAATTAAGGAGACTAGCTGTCTTGTTGGTAAATTGGAAGGCTATTGATTCCTTCTCTTACCTATGTGTCAGGAAACAGATGTTCTCAATGGCACTAATTGGGTATCTGTTTCATACGTGACATAGTTTGGAGAAATCAAAGACCTTCAAATTAATGCACCAATGAAAGAATCTCCCCTTAAACAGGATACATGTCAAGAAAAGCGTTGTCGATCTAATACGAATACATTTATTTATGATATAACGAATTCATCTGTAGTACACGTGGCACATCGAAATATAAAATAGAGATAAAGGTCAGCAAATATATACAGAGCGCCCTGGAGACACAAAATGACTGGTGCGGCGAGGGGAGAGAAGGTCACACAACACAACACAACACCACACACACATACACACACACCTGCTGCATCCGAGTTCAGTATGTGTAAATTCAGTCGTATGCAAGAATATTCGTGATGTTGTTGACGTCTGATGACCCACGTGGTATTGGTATAATGTCTCTGTGTTTGTTTTTGGGAGTCATCATCGTATCTGTACTTACAAAGCCATCGTTAACACCAAGACAAATTAATTGTCTATGTTGTCATCGTATCGTTACTGTACCACGCCATTGTCAACATCACCATGAATGTTGTTGCATAGGGCCGAGTGAACCAGTGTGTTGGGGTGAGTAAGTTGGACCATCATCTCCCCCGCTGATATGCAGAAGGTCCCACGCGGCGCAGCGGCGGTCACCTCACATTACCCTCGCTGGGGAACTTCATCATTATATAAACACTTATACCTTTGGAATTAAAGCTATCCAAATTATCATTTATTGAGTAAAAAATATGTAACTCCCTGGCAAGTGAGTGTGAAGGTGACCGGCGAGCAGTGTGGTGACCCCAGGCCGATAGTAGTCACACACTCCATGTGACACTAACCACAACACAGTCTGTCTCGGCCTGGGGGACACCAGCAAGGAGCTACGGTACATTTGGCTCTCAAATAATGACCCTATATAATAAGAATATTTTAAAATTCACTGATAAGCTGCCCCTGCTGTTGTCACTGCTGTCACAACACAAAGTGCTAGAAACATACACGTCCATGTTCTGGTAAGAGTGTGTCATTAGTGCTGCAGTAACACCAGTCAACAGAACACACAGGTGACACACTGACTGACTCACTGACTGGTGTTCTGACAGCCTCCAACGACCCAGAACATGGCAATTATTCACTACGTTACTATGGAGATTGTTTGGCACAACATAAAATTTGTATTATGCAAGATAGATTTTTTTACACATACATAATTATGCAAATATACATCACATTATAAAGTAAACTGTACAGTGACAAAAATAAAGATATCCGTGTGATGGACAATGGATGGAAAGAGATGAAAGGAGGGGAAAGGGAGGGAGTGGCAGCGATAACAACACAACACAACACCATACAACCATCTGGTACATGGAGGTGAGTGAGTGGTTGTAAAGGTACCTCTTCCCTTTCACCTCCCCTCTCTCTCTACTCACCCACATGTGAGGAACAGTGACACCTTGTTAGTGCCAAGTCCGTCCGAGCGAAGTGATGAGTGTGAGTGAGTGAGTAGCGTCGTCGACTTCTCACACACCAAGCAAAACAAACCAAAGCGGAATTTTTATTTTTTTTTAGCGGACTTAAAACACTTACATGTACAACATTCACACGTACTTTTATAGAAAAAAATAATTTACAGTATTATTCATGTACCCTACGATGAGAACGAATAGATAATATTATGTATTCGTGGGTCAAATAGTATTATGAGGTACACAGGTAATGGGGAGGAGCAAGATGGCGTCAATATGGTGACTATAAAAATGATTCCTTCAAACTCTACCAGGAAACACATTGCCTCGATGTACTCGGTCAGTTTCATGACACAGTTTGGAGGATTCAGCAGCCTCCAAATTCACCGACAACACCTCAAACTCCACTTGATTAATAAATGACGATTCCCCAAGTTACTGTAATAGACAATATTGTTTTGAAAAGTCTCCCAGTACAGATAGCATTATATTATTTCAAACCTCTTCGTGGCACATTCACTTTATCATTAATTTTCGTTCGTCTCTCGTATTTTATAAGAGTAATTTGAGTGTTTTCATCTTAATTCATTTCTCAGTTACAAGATAGTATCATTATTATTATTATTATTATTATTATTATTATTTATTTACACCATTTATCCATTTACGTACCCGAACCAACGCAGAATTAAATATTTTGTGTTTCCTGTTGAAGATCAAATAATCTTTAGAGTTATTTATATTTTCATTCATTTCCTGATGTCATTATTATTATTATTATTATTATTGAACGCCCACACGCACTGTCACTCCACAAGAAAAGGTGTGTTGTTAAGTACCCATACTACTGCAACATGTATTATTATTATTATTATTATGATTATTATTATTATTATTAACATTTTAAGGGGAGATCATTATAGTGTGGACGAAAGAATAATTGTATGTTGTTCACCGATTCCTCCAAACTGCTTCACCAAACAGGAACCTCCCTCAGTGTATTATATAAATGGCTGTTTAATTGTTTTGTGGCACAGTGTGGAGGAATCCGTAAACTTCCAATCAATTCACTACCAAAATTATCCTGTCCCTCCCCTTCTTCTCCTTCTATTCCTTCTTCTCCTTCTCCTCCTTCTTCTTCTTAAAATGTACAACGGTGCGTCAGCCTCATAATTATTATTACTATTATTATTATTATTATTATTATTATTATTACTATTATTATTAATTATTATTATTAATATTATGATTAGTGTTTTGCCTTCATCAGTCCTGGACCTTTTCATCATCGTAGTCAAATTATATACTGCTATTCTTTTTTATATATTATAGTTATTTTTTTTTAATGGTGATACACGCGCATATTGTATACCCAAAAAATATATTATCATGCTTGTTATTATAGAAGTATATATAAATTTTTCTTACCTATAAAAAATATCAATATGCAACACGTGAAAACACACAAAGATAATTTTTTGGGCTCGTATTATTCATTTTTTCATCATTTATGTCCAGGACTAAGTCAGCAGAATATTATTATGATACAAGTCTGTGGTGTATGTTGTTGTTGTTGTTGTTGTTGTTGTTTTATGCCTGAAACTATAATTATATCAACTGGATGGGAAATGTCTGTCTCTGAAACCAACCAACCCCTGCAGCCTTATCAAAACATTCAATGGTGATGCAGCGAGCGGCCACGTGGTCAAATTAGGAACTTGTTTGGGGCGGGAAAACACGACAACCTCCTCCCGCCCTTGTATTATTCCCAAGTCTCTCATGAAAGGGCGCGAAGAAAAGGGCGGGAAATTTGGGGTCCCTTTAAATAATTACCTCAGAATATAAATTAAATTGTTCTGTATTTAATTAGCTTTTAAAACACACAATTGAAATTCTGATGCTACGTAGGATTCCAATCTCGATTTTGATTATTTTCATTAATTTTTTTGTAGCTTACGAATATTATCTGGAAAAACTATATAAATGAAATAAAGGATATGTCTTCTTCTTCGTCTTCTTCTTCTTTTTTTTTTTGCCCCTCACCTGTATTTCTTCCCCGTAGTATGATAGACTTGGGAATACTTGTAGTGCCTCCCGCCCTGCTGTAGTAAACCAAGAGGACCTCCTTCAGTCTGTGTCCCCCTCCAGGCCCACCACTCCAACACTAACATACAACCCTCTACCTCACTCACTCTAAACACACACACTTTAACTTAATACACACACCTCACTCACTCTTAACACACACACTCTTTAACTTAATACACACACCTCACTCAGTTCACATACACACACACTCTAACTTAATACACACGCCTCACTCACTCTTAATACACTAATATACAACCATCTACCTCACTCACTCTTAATATACACACACACACACTTTAACTTAATACACACACCTCACTCACTCTTAATATACACACACATACACTTTAACTTAATACATACACCTCACTCACTCTTAATACACACATACACACACTTTAACTTAATACACACACCTCACTCAGTTCACATACACACACACTTTAACTTAATACACACACCTCACTCACTCATAACACACACACAATTACACTTTTACCTTAATACACACAGCTCACTCAATTTACAAAACGTACCACACACACACACACAACACACACACACACACCTACTTCTCTCACTCATTCAACTCGCAACAAACACACCTACCTCACTCACTCAACTCACAACACACACACACACACACACACAC
>JAWQEG010002441.1:0-65511 GCA_033782935.1 Petrolisthes cinctipes
ATCCCCCCCTCCTTCTCTACCCTACCCTCTCCTCCCGACACCCAACTCTCTTCTCTACTCCTTCCTTTTCTCTTTCTTGTCTCCTCCCTTCCATCACTTTCCTTCTTATTCTTCTATCTATCTTTTCTTCCTCCATTTATTCCTCGTCTAATCTCTTCCATAACTTTCCTTCTTTTCTTCTTCTTCTTCTATCTATCTTTCCTTCCTCCACTTATTTCTCGTCTCCTCCCTTCCATTACTTTTCTTCTCTTTTTCTCCTTATATCTATCTCTCTTTACTCTATTTATTTCTCATCTCCTCTTTCTTGTCTCCCCACTTCCATCACTTTCCTTTTTCTTCCATCTATCTTTCCTTCCTCCATCTATTCCTCCTCCTTCCTTTATAAACCCTCACACACCTTACTTTTTAGTCTTACCTTACTTCCTCCCTTCTCCTCCTCTTCCTCTGCATCTTTCTTCCCATCTTTCTCTTCGTTGTCTCCTCTCATGCACTTTTATTCTCCTAGTCTTCTCTTTACTCTTCCTGCTTTCGCCTATTCCCATCCCTTCTTCTCTCCTCCTCTTTTCCCTCCCTTACCTCCTTTTCATCTCCTTGTCCCCCACCCACTCCTCATCTTTCCTCCTCCTCCTCCTCCTCTTTTCAATTTTTCCCTCCCTTACCTCCTTTTCATTTCCTTGTCCCCCCCCCCTACCCCACTCCTTTGAACCAATAGGAGCCCTGCCTCTTCATCCGACGCCAGGCTCCGTCCCCTTCACCCCGCCCCCACCGCCTGCCCCCCTTATTTCCCGGAATGCCCTGCCCTTTTCTTTCCAGTCTCCTGTCCCTCTCCCCACGTTCTCTGCCGGAACCCCCTCACGTAATAAAAACGGGTACTGCAATCATTAAATATACCTTAAACTTAATATAAATATTTAGTTGGTCCTCATTAGTATTAATAAATGTTTTTGAATCATACAATATACAAGTATAGGTATATTTTTGCTGATTATGACGTAAAAATGGCATGCATTCAAATTTATTACCTCTACTTTGTGAGATGGAATTATACACAATTTTGGCAAGGTTTGCAGTGTCGCCATTCACCTAGATAGTTATTACACGATGTACTTTTTATACAATACCATAAGAAGGGGAGAAGCTTGATGTACTAATATTCTTTCATGTAATCCCAACAATTATTTATAAAGTACGCTTCGTACAAACAGGTAAAAGTGTTTTTTTCAAAGGTTATTTTTACACTCGTTGTTGGTAATACGATAGGAGATGGAGCCTGACCGTCAAGGGGCAGAGCCTGTTTATACTAGTATCGACTTCAGGAATATGCCTCCCGGAACCCCCTGCCCACTTTTCTCTGCCGGAACCTCCTGCCCCTCTTCTCTCCTCCTGCCTGTCTTATTCCTTCCCTTTAACCACTTCTCTCTTTATTCCTTTAGGTATTTATTGAGAGAATTACTCTATTACCGTTTTGTAGCAGTGTTGCCAGATCCGGCTAGGTGTCAGTATTTTACCCCGGTCATTTCCTGTACTTTACCACGGTTATTTCCCGGTAGTCTGCCCAGGTTAGGTCCCGGTAGTCTGATGCGGTCTAGGATAGGTTAGGTAAAGTCATGTAAGGTCAGGCAAATTTCAAAATGCCCCATTTGAATATCTTGGAAATGGGACATTTGCGGAGGAAATGCCATAGAAGAAAATAGTCTTAGAATTGTCTAAATAAGTGGGTAATGAAGGTAGAAAAACCGTATGCAATAACGGTAATTCTTTCAATATTTACCTTCCTGTTCTCTTCTGATCTCTCCTTGGCAGCATACGATATTGAATTTTAAACGCTTACGTAAATTTGTAGACAATAGGAATATAGTCAGTGTACAGTCGTGGTCAGTAATATTCATCCACATATGGGTAACTTAATAAAATAGCTGTCTAATGTTCTCATGATCTCATATGATGCTATTATATTGAATAGCGAGTAGCTGATTGCATTATTACTGTATTTAGAAAATGTTACTTAATCTATTTATTGGATAGTTTGCCAGCAAACGAACGGATGGAAACTGTCAAACGATTACACCAGTCACCCCAATTTGGATGATTGACCACGAAATGTCCCAACATTATTTGATAATGCAGGGAAGTCATGACTCAAACCCTTTCCCATGAAATCTAGTGGTTCCTGGAGTGAAAAAAAATGTAAACGAATTCCACCCAAGCTATATGCTATACAGATCAATTACATTCAGACAGGAAAGGCAATATTATCCCTAACTAATACATCTGCATTGTATTAAAGTACACCTGGCCGGTGAAGGGATGGTACGCTTTAAAAAGATTCATAATCACTGTAAGTTTCGGTGAGGTATAAGTCATGATTCAAGGTAAGTGCTTGAAATACTTTGCACATCCTTCCAATATAATTTTAGGTGCTATACAATCTATCAAATTTCCATGGTTAAGGCCAATCCTTTACAATGCAACCATCCCTTTCAAAGGCTGAGGCAACTTGTTTCCAGGCTAAAATAAAATGACATTTGCTTCATAATTCTTTTCATTATATATGTACATTTAACATTGGCACAAGTCAAATTACAGTATATACATTATTTGTGGGGTTCATATATTTATATTTATATATATATCTATATGTATATTCAACAGCAGACAGCAAGGGAATAACGAGCACTATCTTATGTAACACCAGTAGAGCATGGATTTAAATGGGGAAATAAGATGGTGTCTGGTGAATTGGAGGCAATTGATGTCCGTCTCCAAACTATGTCAACAAGCCACATTACTATGTCACTTTACCTGCTTTGCATTCTGGTAAAGTTTGAAATCAGAAGCAGCTGATAATTAGCCAACAACATCTTACAGTCCCATAAAGTGGGGAGCCAAGGAATGAAAATATACACCACTACCATAACAATTTCCTGCAGGGTCACTCAGCATTGTTAGTCAAACCTCTCCCACTCAAACGTGAATTATGGAATAATTCATAGACAAATATTATATATTTTCTGAGAGAGAGAGAGAGAGAGAGAGAGAGAGAGAGAGAGAGAGAGAGAGAGAGAGAGAGAGAGAGAGAGAGAGAGAGAGAGAGAGAGAGAGAGAGAGAGAGAGAGAGAGAGTGTGTGTGTGTGCAGCAAAGTCTGTATGACAGGAATTCACGATATTAATAATCAGTCAACACAACGAAATTAAACTAATTAAGGAAGAAAAACGATGAAAGTGAAAAAAGGCAATGTTCGTTTCAAATGTACTTAAGATGATGATAATTTCAGTTTTTATACTTTAGTAAGAGGGAACAAGTAACAGTGAATGTCCCATGAGGAAATAAAGCCAATTATACACACACTCACACAAAATACAGTAACCAGAACAGCTGATTTATTCTGTTAATCTACTTTTACCTAAGAGGACTATGATGCTGGTGAAGTGGAGGCTTTTAAATGCTCCAAACGATAACAAGAAGGCAAAACAAACACACAATCCTCCAATTCGCCAAGATGATCTTAGTATTTTTAACCTGACATAAAGAGTCCCTCCCTATTGTAGCTCACTAACTCCAACCTATATCATGAATATAGCCAGAAAAGCTGAAACTTACAAGTCTGTACTTTTGTCTGGTAATTAATGAAGAATATTGTACCACACTCCTGGCCTCATCCCAAGCGTTTTACCTATTGGTTATGACTGGGAGCTTGCAAACTCAATTTTGACTGAATATAACCCTAGAGTTAGGCAGGAAAGTTCATATGACATCAATTCACAACGCAAAGAAACAGCAAATTGCAAACCCTTTTTTGAAATACTGTCCTACACTATAATATTATTTCTTATTATCCAATTACTAATTTATATACAGTACATTATTGTAAAGTTAATGGATTATTCATTTCAATGATACTAATAACAGGTGCTGCATAAAAATTCACAGTGGTAGATGAGAAACACTATAATCTACACTACAAATGTATGAGCCAATGAGTTACAAAGGGTGGGCTTATTTCCTTAGATTAAACTGATGGCAAACTCGTACATCTGATAATTAATGTATTTCTGGAATACCGTAAATGCTCAAAAAGAAACAACATAAAACTTACTAATGATATGCATCAGCACCTAAGATACATAGAGAGAGATATAGTGTGAGGAACATTTGTCATGTAAAGACAATTCACAGATCCCAAAATGAACACATAACTGGATGCCAGAAATAGAGCGTGTGCCGTGGGTGTCAAGTCATGGAGGAAGAAAGTTGAATTGAAGGCATCAATAAAATAAGGTCCAGATTCTTTTTATAACACACCTATACCTATGTAAGTCTACATGTCATAAATCTCAAACTGGCACACAATGCCCAAAATTCTGAGTGTGTGTGTGTGTGAGAAAATTTCTATTCTCAAACCGAATCAACAAGGACAAGAACATCCTAGTACAACTCAATTGAGGTCATATGGCACTAAATTGAATATTAAAGCAAGATGGTTTGGTGTGTTATATTGTGTCACTTGTATTAATCCCTCCATTCAATTTAAACTGGAAGATAGAATCATATTATTTTCAGAGTGGTGTTTTGACATTTCCATCTGGTTGTGTAATATGGTTAATGTGTTTGTTTTTTCTATACCAAACTCATATGGTACCTGCTTTGCAGTCATTGTACGCAATTGGTAAGTGACCAACACTCACTGCTGCCACAATAACCACATCCCATGAAGGAGGAGCAGATGGAATACTGGAACACGGTATGCATTTTAGTTCTCGAGACCCCCCAAAACTGACACCCATGGCAATAATGACATAGTCTGTGATAATATGTACTTTACAATAATTGCAACAACATTATTACAGATGAATGGAAAACTTTAATTCTGACAAATAATATAAAATTCTAAATAAGTACAGTACAGTCGGTGGCATAAGTACTGTCGCCTTACCTGCTTCACCGAGATGCACAGTGTTCATGGACTCGAGAAATACGTATGTTTTCTACACCTAATAATCTCGAGTCTATGAACATTGCGTGCCTTGGTGAAGCAAGTGAGGCAACAGGGCTTTTGCCGCCGACTGTACTGTACAGTATATACAGTACAATAAAACTACACTTATACTATACAATGAGAAATGAAAACATTGCATATAATATAGAACCTGCAATTAATTATTCCACACTCCAATGTTATCCTACCAATTTTGAAGGCACACAAAACTTTTCTTACATATAATCATATCAGCACATTTCTCCAGTGGTTTACATCAGCTGCAAGCACAGTACCTCCCTCCAATACATTAGTAATCAGATAGAGTAAGAAACAGGCAACAACTAAGATCATAGTGACATACGAGTTCAATGGCTACTCAAGTACTATACTTTATAATTCACATGTACAGATTTTCCCTAAATAAACCAGTAAATTATTGCTTATGTTCAAATTCCAGTTACTGAAACCCAACTCACCAATATCCTGCAGTCCTTGTCAATTATGCTATAAAATCACATATAAATGATAATTATACAATACAGTATATCATTACGTAGAATAATCAAGATTAAAACTCAGAAGATTAATCATGGATGAAATTTCTCATAGGGCTTGCATTTGTCACTAGCAATAAATAACACTTCAGAAATTTACATCTACCACGACTGCTGCTACAATCCTGGTATGGTAATACAATCACTCACAAAAATATCCAGCCATATTTTTCATGAAAGAGCATAATACTGTACCATGAAAGAATATTTTTGGTTAACTCACATTGCATTACAGTTCTTGTATAATATTTATGTATAGCACTGTACTGTAAGACTAAGTAGAGCATAAACATAACCCTCAATGAAAACTGACATTGCACTACAGTTTTTGTAAAATATTTATGTACAGGTACAGTATCATACTGTACTGTATGACAAAGTACAGCATAAATATACTCCCACTGAAAAGGAGCTGAAAGAATAATAAATCAAGGCTTCTCCTACATTACTATTAAACAACAGGTATAGAGGATACTTTTATGAATGACTGAAAGGAAACAAACCTACACATACACAACGTCATAACAATACGACATGTGAACACTGACCCACCAAAGAAAAAACCAGCAGGCTACAATGTCCAGCCAAGTCAAGCCAAGCCAAGGCCGCTGTCATGACCCTCGTTCTCTCCTCTAGCAGGTTCTGCAAGCCTAGTGTTTGATTAGTGTTCTCATAGAAATCTGAGGAAGACGTCTCATCATGTGTCAGATCTGTATGTAAGGCACAAGATTGCACTAAATAAGAAAACCATGACTATCCTAATGACCGTTAATGAAATGATATAATATGTTACATTACTGGAAAATTTGTTTCTGCAGAAGAACATATGATTTGTGTAAGGATAAAGGTATCAATCTGGAGATTCGCTGGCCATGGTCAGTTCCAGATTCTTGGAGGGAAGATACATCAGAAAAATTACTGTACCATTATATTACAGTATTGTGTTATAATGTAAAGATCAGTAAAGCTGCTACAGTAAAGGAGAACAACGGCTGACTTGCATTTATTGTTCATTATTGGATGGACACTCACTGGTGAAGTTCAGATTTTAACTGAACAAAAGTAAAGGAAAGTACAGTAAACATTGATAAACAGAGACAGAGATGTGAGGTAGGCTGTTGCAGTACCATGCTTCTTCAATTCATATATTTTGAGCTATTATGGAGAGAGAGTCGAGAGGGAACGAGCAGTACATTAGAGTTACAACTAGGAAACGGTGTGAGGTAAACTGGAATTTCATCATCTGTACTATTGGCTAAAGAGAGAAAGACACTATGTCAGAATGTGCTGATAAATGTACTGTATTGTACTAGACCTTTTGGCCACAAGAACAAGTGAATGAAGTTTGAGTGGCAGCCAATGAAGGCTATTTGACATTATATTATTAACAAGATTAATAAAACTATTAGGGCATAATAATACACTATGTTACTCTACTACATATGGACATCATATTGAAGGAACTGCCACAAGCTTCACACAGAACACACACACGGTAAATACAGCATTATAGATAGTACAGTAGTACAAATATTACATCAATTGACTGACCTACAATACAGTGAAGCATAAAGGAATAAGAGAAAATCATGTTCTAGCATTAGGCCAATATTCACCACAAAGTACTGAGAGTCATAGTCACAAACATCATCATAATATAACCATACTTGCTGTACTGTAATGTATGCTAAAATCTAAATTAAATTTTAGCATACCATTCCAAAATGAGTAGAAATTACATAGACATGCAGTTTCTTTTTTCCACAATACTGTATGAATAAGAGGGCCAATTCTTCTTGTGAATATGGCCTAAAATTTAAAGGCATTGACAGAAGAGCATTTGTCACACAGAATAATTTCTTGTATATCAGACCAACAAAGCAACAACAAGGTAACATATTTTTACTTTCAAATTAATTAAGCGATTAGTTTTTAAGGATTGCAAGTACAGTACCGGTATATTATCAGCAGTTCAGATATGAGCTATGAAGATGCAACTTGTAGTAGTATGAACAAAAGTAGACAATCAACAACTGATATTATTGAGGTAAGAGACAAGTTCTAAGCCACAAAATTTATGACATCCCAGTGGTTTGTGGGCATCTTATCAAATAAAGAATCATTATATATTTCTGACAAATTGAAGCAATGCAATAAAAATTAGTTTCACAAGCTAGGCCACATACAAGGGACATGCAGCTTGTCTTGGGCAACCGGAGAGAACTAACTCTCCCCACTTGGTTAGCATGGAATGACAAGCATTGAATTTGACCTAATTAGGTAAGAAGCAAAATCATTGCCAATATGCTGACCCAATGCCCATAAATTTTATGAAAGAGGGTGCCATATATATGTTGAATCTTTCCTGCCAGGTACAGTACAGTACCTGCACCTCTATTCCCACACTACACAACTGCTGTACAATAAATGCAATACTTTATTTATATAGTACTAAAATGTTAACAAGGAAGATAATTAAAGACTTCACAGGCAAAGATCAAAAGCATTAGAGTTCTTTCTTTCAACATTTGCAGGGTCACTATACTAAGAATGAGTTCAAGAAAAACTTTTGATAATCAGATACTGCATCATAACTTTATGAAGATATACTTGGACGACAGTTGTTTATAGAGCTCATTTGTTACATGTATTGGATACCTTTAGTATGTGGATGTGACAAGGTTTCTTGATGATGGTTACCTGTACTTGCAGGAAACACTTATATTGGAAAAACAAATACATAAATCTAAAACAACAAAATAGTAATTCATACTCATTTCCCTTCCTTAACATGGTATATGAGAGTACAGTAGTATCTAACAAAACAGGAAGGGAGGGAGGAAGAGTATGCAGCTGATGTATCACACACACCTGACATGGAGTTGTTTTTACCAACAAACTCAAAATATAACATATAGTATTCTATCACATTTTCAAAATCAATGGACTAAATTTAATACAGTACCTGTGAAAAATTAAACTGGACCTGTATATCTGTACTCTTTACCAAGGCAGGTCTCAGGTAGTCTGCAGTCTGCAGTATACAGTAGTGACCTTCACTACTCACTGAATATTCCTGGTAGCAAGTGGCAATACTATATAGTTCATTCACTGTACAGTATCTATTTGAACATAAAATACGTCAACATTTTGATAACTTGACGTGTGACAGAATTAATACAAGAGAGGAATAGTGAATATTAAGGTAATATCTGTACAATACTGAATTATTACCGATAAATAATTATACAGTACAATGTTGATGCTTTTTGGCCAATGTGTTCAACCAGAGCAGCTGTAAAAGATGTTGATTCTTGGTAATAGACATAAGGAAAGCTTTCCTTGATTCATAAAACTAAAGTGTTCAGTGAATAGTGAAGTCAATGGTACTTTTGAAAACCTCAAATAATATTTTGAAACTGGCTTAGTAAACCATACAATTTCTTAATCCTTTCACTAAAATGATTCAGAGATAAGGGATGTGCACTGATGAGAACCTAGCATTGTCAAATGATTTATATGTGCAGCAAATATTTAGTTTTAACTCTATGTTCAATCAGTGTGAATTGTATTTATATAAAGGGAAAATGTCATCAGATGTGCAATTATGTTTATTGAACTGTGTTACATTCACTACCGAACAGTACAATTTGCAAAAGATGGACACTTACTTGACATCCAGGGATGGGAGGCTGTACTGTACTAGCAAATGTTGGTATGTGTTTGCATATTAACAAATATTTGAATTGCATGGGGCCAAAGGACATTATTTAGTGTTATTGGGACCCACAAGTAAACATCTAATTGGGCATGTGCCACTGGAAGCAAAAGGGTTAAAAAAAGTTATGATTAAAAAAGATGATTTTTATATAAATCTACAGTGTAACTGAAATTCGATATTGTAATACAAAAACAGATATAGTACTCAAATTACTTCCACTACCTGGATCTTGAATCAAAATGTTTGTTTAAAGTAATTTCACCTAATGTAGCAGTTTCTAAAAACATAACCACTAAGTTAAGCAAGGGTTGCCCGCAATATGTTTTATTGTTTAGTTGCCTCCAATTTGCTTAATAATGCTGGATATTTTTTACCAGCCATCAAAAACAATTACCACATAAATGCCTTTGAGACAATTTTGTCCATTTCTCTGCAAGTTTTTATTGGAATTTGCTCCTTGGCTTAAGAAAGTACTGCACTATAACTGGTAGCAAGATAGCAAAAAGAAAGCAACAGACAGTTTAAGGTTTGTCAGAATCATCAGCTGTTACTCAGTAAAATTCATCCAAGGAAAGATACAGAACTGTACCAGTAGATACTGAAATAATATAACTCTTGTACCAGGCAGCAATTTCAGTCATGGAGCTAATGTCTGGGTAAGATTCAAATTTATGCAGCAATTAGTGTAAACAGGACAGTACAGTACTGGAAAATCACAAATGCTGAGTGAAACCTCTTCAAGAGGCACCCTAACTACTGAACAGGTCTAGCTAGCTTAGCCACAATAATCCCAACACCTGGGTAAATATAGTGAGCACAAAATATAAATGATGACTTGCAATTACTGTACAACACTTGAATCATATCTGTAAACTACATCACAAGCAAGACTGCAAGGAATCTACCAAAAGAAGTTTACATGATACACAGGAATTTGCAGCCGGAGCTTTATACAGTTTGTTCCACGAGGAAAGAGCAAAACACTGGGAACAGATACATAAGGGTATCAAAGAAATAATGTTCTTTGATGATGTTCACAAAGCTTACTTTACCGTTCATCAATCAGAATTAAGATCCTATAGTTAGGATATCCATCACCAGTAGCAAAATGTGCACAATCATCACTATACCACCATATATGCAAACACATAGCAAGAAACATATAGTTAAATACTATTCTGAATGGGAGTAAATATACAGTATATGTCCGATGCTAAAATTTTCTAACTCAATTACCATTAGAAGATTTATCTGAAAAACTTTATGACCAAAATGTTTGTAGGCTTGATTTGGTGACGGGGCTTATATGAGATGATTCCACTAGAAACACTCTCATGACTCCCTATTTCTTCAACAATTATAACCAATGCATTTTTTTTAAAGAGTCATTACAGGTGAACATTTTTTGCTGTCTCAAAGTCTCTTGCCCAAATCTTGTTCTTGAATAATCAATTCAGTCAATCAGGACTAGCACCAATGAATTATATAAAAATGAACTTACACCATTCCTGGGAGGGATATATGGCACTGAAACAGACATAGAAATAGTGGGGAAAGGAAATTTGATCTTGATTATGGATCTTCAGTCTTGTTATACCCTTGTACCTCACTTCCCAAAGTTATAGCCTTTCCATGCAAGACATCCTGAATATTTTTTTACTATAACATTTAGGTCTGACAATCAGACACCTACAATATACATGCACATTTACATAAGTGTGGTTAAGGCCTCTTACATGGCAGATATATATATCTATGTATATTAATATATTTTTTAGTCTTGCATCCACGAGTAGTTAAGGAACCAGTTAGTTCACACACTCTAAGACTGATCATATATCAGCACAAATGTTTGTCACTAACTAATACTTAACACACTATTATTAACACATGGAATGATTGAGAAAGAAGTCTTATATGATACATATATGAATGTTGCAAAGTTAGTGTAACTGTATACAAGTGTTGTTGCAAGGTTGATATTTGTAAAGATGAATGAAGGATTATTCAGTGTGTGTATAGTAAGTATAGTACTGTATGTGTTTTAGTACATATAGTACAGTTGAACAAACTTCCATACAGTTCCAGTAGTATTACTGTCATATATATAAGGATAAGAGTTGCTAATCTCCTCTTTTCTTATGTTAGGAATCTGGGTAATGTCAACTCATAATTCCACAGTACCAACAGGTGAGGAAGGTAAAGAGAGGTAAGAGACGGATCAATGAATAGTGTAATGATACTTGGACATTTGAAGCAAATACATACCCTCCACTTCCCAATCCATTATAGAGCAGTGACAATAACACTTAAGGCTTGTGGATGTGTATTCAACTGACTAATTACAGCCCATAACATGTAGCCCATCCATGACAAAAGAACTGGAATGAAAAAATGAATGAATGATAATGTCTGTCTGGTCGATCAACATTAATGTC
The DNA here is from genome assembly GCA_033782935.1 of Petrolisthes cinctipes. Classification (NCBI taxonomy): domain Eukaryota; kingdom Metazoa; phylum Arthropoda; class Malacostraca; order Decapoda; family Porcellanidae; genus Petrolisthes; species Petrolisthes cinctipes. The sequence continues at coordinate 11,693 of JAWQEG010002441.1, forward strand.
ATGTGTGCTACAGGTGTCACTAATGAAAAATACCATACACCCCATTGGTGATACAAGGCGAATGAATCCCCCATATGATAAATTACTCATGAAGGTGTCTCTGCTGGTTGAGTGACATTTGCAAAACACATCATATAGAATCATCATGGATCATTTGCAAGACAGGACAAGGGTGTCGACTTGACTTCAAGTGCAAAGAACCACTGTACCCGTCATCACCACCTCTGAGTCCATGATAATTCTTTCAAATGGTCCCATACAAAACTAAACTATTCGTAGTTACTCATGGTCTATTGTACCATCTGCAACCTAATGAACAATGACACAGATCTTGTGTTTTGTTAGTATGCATACCCATCAGTAAACCATCATAAAACTAGAAGGGCACTGGATAGAGTGTATAGCTTCACAAACATCAAATTTAGTTTGCAGACAAAAACAACTCATATTTCACCCACAATTTTGCCAACTAAATGTACATAATATCATTTCCTGACCTTGATCCTTGATATGGACCAACCAAAGTTTAATCACTTCTTGGTTCCATAATGCCCAATCATTATATGAAGTATGATGAGATCTATCCAAAAAAGTTGTTTTATTATCTTGTTCATTAAAAAATGTACAAACAAATACATGTATGCGCAAAAACATAACCTTCCACAAACAGAGTTTGTTGAAAGTTTAAATGATAAGCTGTATATGAACAACTCATTACTTATAGGCAATTCACTTCATTTGTCCTGGGTGGGCTGAAAATCATGGACAGTGGTTGTACTTTCATGTGTTCATGTATAACAACTGTGTACTGAATACAGAGACCTCACAAAATACTACAGTACTTCCATAGACCACAACATCCTAAAAAATAAATCATACTCTAACATTAGCAATCCACATCACCACACAAGTTGTTAACCTTGAAACAAAATAATTCTGCATGGAGCTGCTCCTACATCATTTGGGCGACATTTTCAGACTGCCTTTTATCAAATTATTTGAGAAGCTCATGTTATGTCTTCAACATACAGTGAAGCCCTTGTTGACTCTTAGAGCAAGCAAATTAATGTAGCTATAGTATACTATTTTATCTCAAAACTACTACCTTTGCTATTAAAAAAAAAACAGTGAAGCAGCTACTTTCTTCTTTCACATACTGCATCTGTAGGCATTGTGCATTACCAATGCTTTGTACACTATTCAAAAAATAATTTAATCCATTGTACAGTATATTGATCTGAAACTGGTAGTATTATCGTCATTCTATGAAGAGAAGAGAAAACTTTTTTTATTTCCAAGTCTGTTATCAGAGAAAAATCTTTGAGTAATTCCCAAGTTTGACACTGTCATGATAGAGAAAAATCTGTGACTATTTTCTAAGGCTGTTACTAGAAAAGTCTGAATAACTTACATGTCAAAAATAACCAGTACTGTATTAGGACTACTGACAACTGTTTTGTTATTTTGTTATTTGCAGTAATGTCAGTTATAAAAATATAGATAATATTTATCTAATTAAACTACACTGTTGTATATCTACCTGAAAAAGACTGAAATTTTACAACAGTTTTTAGATAAAAAAAGTATAGCAATGTACAGTGAAATACAGAAGAACCTCCACAAATTTGCTATCATTACTTGTACTGTATAAAGAATATGAGAATTTATCAAGTTATGGTAATTTTAAAAGTAGTTTTAGAAATATAATCTCAAATAGGTAATAATGTGGAACTGCAAGGTGTCTGATTAATGAGCCAAATCCTACTGCTTCTCCTGTCTGATGTTGACATGTGAGATTCAGTGTCCTAAATATACAAAAAATGCTTTCATGAATCCATTACTACAGTATATTCATCCTTAATTAAGGTTGGTTGACAAACTAATTTATCATATTACTACCCACCTGTAATGAATTCATCCTTAATTAAGGTTGGTTGACAAACTAATTTATCATATTACTACCCACCTGTAATGAATTCTTAACTGTACCCAAAACCCTTGTTGTTAGTGGCATTTGACCGGCACACCCAAAATGTTATACAGTAGTTCATCAAAACAAGTACAATAAGTCTCACTCACAACAGTATGAATATCATAACTCAACAGCAGACAGGAATCAAGATAGGACTTATGGACTGCCATTATTAATATTGCAGCAATCAATAACCCAGCAATTTTTTAACAGATTACCAGTACATCTATGATGATTTGAAGCTTACACATCTTCTGAAAATTCTTTAATTCTGAGAATAATTATGCCCAGTAAAATTATAGTTAAATTTCCACAAGCAAACTTTCATGAAATTAAGAGGAGTTATGGAGATTCTACTGCAATTCTCTGGGGATATTAATTTTACCAAGTCAAATATCTACCTTTGGGAAGTACAGTACAGTATACTATTTAACCTGTAGTATCCCATTCCCATTACTCTCATATTATTCAACATGGGACAAGTTACTTTGTCTTTTTTTACTGTTGTCTTTTTAAAAATCCACTATGGTACAGTGTTAATTAATGGGGTACAATGCTTCGGGCAAACTGAGGAATACTAATTCCTCTACAGTAGTCTATGCCAAGAAAAAGACTACCTAAGTATAGATGGTACTTTTGTAACAGTCTGGAGGAATTACTTCATTATATTTTCTCCATGCCATAATACAAACCAAAAGTTTCTAAGATACAGCAGTTTGCTTCTTAGAACAGAGCTTGGAATAATTAATACAATACAGTAACCCTTAATTCACCAAGAATATCTGTTTCCCAAACAGGTACACTTAGCTTCTCTTCTATCTTTGCCCATTAAGGAGAGAGATATTCACACTGACTTCTCAGTATCTCACAGAATGTTGGCCATCCATACTTCAAACTCAGAGGTTACCATATGGAATCAATGAAGTACAATGGCAACCTAAATACATGTATAAAAGCAATATTAAATAAAGCCTTATATTCAATAAGGCTTCATGGAAAGAAATGATATGCAACAAACTGAGGAGTAAAAAATGAAAGAAAACTTAACCTGAGAATGAGAGAACAGTTCTATGATGAGTTTAGAGCTCATCATGGGAGCTTAGGCTAAAACAGTTTTTATAAAACAGAGATGTACAGGATACATAGAGTGATTGCAGCAGCACCTAACAGAGGCATCACACAAAGCATAGGAGGAGGAGGAGTTTCTTACTGGAAATCAACATCTATACTATATATTTTTTTTCTTGCTGCTGGTACATGTTTATATCAGACATATCATAGTCTTCTGCCTTTTCTTATGGGTGGTGAACTTTAACTTGCTTAGTCAGCCTTCACTAATAATGGTTTGACCATTCATAGACTTTGTCATATCGGTTGTGTACTGTACACTTACCACAAGCCAGAAAAATGGACTAAATAGGTTTACCCAGATATATGACTATGACTGTTTGCTTCTTGAATTTTCATTTATCTGAATTAGAGATTTTTCCACCCTGTTCCCAGTACATGACTCCCAAACCTTCATCTTCAGTGCACAATCATTCACTTGACAAGCAGTTTATGAGGAATTGATTCCAGGCATATATCGGGGGAAGTCTGTACAACTAATCCTGTCAGTCTGCCCACAGAATGAGTGTAGTAGTCAAATTTAATGCTCAGAATCATTATGGCTAACTCACCTTACAATCAATTCAGTTAAAGCTTGGACTTTTGTACATGGCTGTGGAGGTACATCAGATGCACATGCAGTACTGTATAATTATACATATCCTTCAACTTTTCTTAAAACTAATCCTGCCTTGGTGTCACATGGTAGTGAGGAAATTTTATGCTGTTGGTGAGTTAGCCTCTACCTGTACACAAGGGTTTGAGTACCTCACTGGGAAAAGCCAAACATGGTATATAATATATCTCAAACACACTTTTCTGAATATGATGTACTGTATATAATGTTTGACAAACCAAGAGAAAGTTGTTATTTCCTTATAGAGACTCTAAATATCATATGACAGTCATCTGAAGATTGGTCAATACTTAATTATTCAACTGGAGAAGGAATATCCTAAATTGCAGAAGAGCAATAACCGAGTACAAACAAACGGTACATGAAGTTTCAATCATGATCAGTCTCTGGCAACAAGAGATGGCCTCATGTGTAAAACTACTCTCATTCATTAACTCTACCCATCCTTTCTACAGCTGAAAATGATAAAAAATATTACTTAATTAAGAACTTGAAGGACACCATAAAAATAAAGTGACCTTTGATATGCATACTGAGGGGTTATAGCTAGATGAAGAAATGAGAGTCATAGTTAAAAGGATTTACTCACTCACAGTCAAAAATCCTGTTGCATCTGTTGTTTAATAAAGAAATCAGAAACTAATTCAATGAGCTTGATCAACATTGACCATACAACCTTGCTAAAACTACAGGAAAATGTTACTTCTCCCCACAACACTGAAGAGGGTGATTCTCAATCCTGCAACTAGATGATTCCTACTGCAAGTAGCCAAAAACAACTCCATGAGTCCATAAATGAGTGGGTTCATCGCCAGGCAGAAAAGGCAGTTACGACTTGTCACAACACTAAGAATCTCAAGAGTTCACCACCAAACAGGCTACAATATGAAAAATGAAATTGAAGCATAAGTGTACCTTCACACCATGGCTGGAGTTGGAAGCTCTATTATAGACTGTCTGACCAAAACAAATGGAAATTACAATATGCATAAAGAATATCCAACTAGGATATTTCATTTTCTGGGTGACTCATTCTCACTGCCAAATTGGAAAATACTGGACAGTCTGTTTATGAGGTGAGAAATTTGCAGTCATAAAATGGACTGCACTTCCAACTCTAACATTGGTGTGAATACCCCAACAGAGACATTCTGAAACTCTGAAATCTTTATCTCATAGAACAACATTATTGCCAGTGTCAACAATCCTAAGAGCTATGTAAGGAAATAGAAATGGGGAGGGGAAGAACCACTGCCCTTGGACAATCACCAACCACTTGCTTAAACAAACACAGAAACAACACAACTACACAGCACATCCCTATACAGGTAGACAGAATTTTACAGTATATTAAACTTATGGCTGATGTATGCACAATACAGTACAGTATTATGAATCCTTCAAATGTAGAAGGGAACGTGCTAGAGAAGCTATAACAGTGATATAGGACACGAAAATTGTGGTAATATTTGAACATGGGAAAGTACTACCCTTTCCTTTTCCAGATGAGGAAGCAAAACCATAATGGTACTGTACTTTACAATATTATCTAAATTTTACCTTGAAGGAAACAGAGTTCCGTGCTTTTGTGTGAATTTTAATTCCTGAATATATCTTGAAATAAAAACAATAGCTTGATACTAAGTCTTTCCTTCTCATTTCTTGAGGGGTGAAATCAAATATGAACCAGGGATAATGGTATTCCTTCCAGCAACAGTCTTGTATGACCTCCCCTTACTTCATATAAGAACACCTTATTTACCTCACTACAACCTTGCTTACTTTTCATACCCAAATGTCAAACAACAAGGCAGGTATAAGTTATAACATCCACACTTACCCTATACATGTACTTAAAAAAAAAAAACATAATCACAGACAGATGCAGAAATGGGATATGGTACTTTTTCAATGATTATTTGGCAGTAACCTGCAATATATAGATAACAGATAGAGTAATAATAAGGTCTGAATTTGTATGTCATGTATATCACATTGATAAAAGGACTTCCTTACATCTGACACCAAGATATATATGTCTTCACTATGAATCCTTCCAGCCATCCATTCACTACAATCTTTGATAGTTCACTGCAAGACTAGAGGGCTCTAGCTAATAAATTTTTCAACACACTGTACTGAGAGATGCACTGACAAATCTTTATAGGACAATGAAGTATTTCTTAACATTCATACTTTCCACAACAGTTATAAACCATCATGAACAAAGATTTTTCAGCTACTTTTCCTACCTCTTAGAATGGTTGAGTCTTGCAGTTAGTAAACCTCATCAAGACTTGAACCTTGTACAGTACCTGAACACATTTCCCAGCCGGGAATCCTTTTCTTGAAATACCAGATTCAAGTTTCAGTGAGGTGTCCATATCTGTAGTTGTGTTAAAATATCTTGTCACCTCTCCTGTCTAATGGTGAACTTTGTGATACACACTGTCATGAACTGACAAAAATTCCTTCTCAAGTCCATGGATCTCAGGGTTCACAGGCAAGTAGAAAAAGGCAACTGTATGAGTTATCATTCGCAACACTTTGAATCTCAAAGATTTTCATCAGACAGGAGGACCGACAGGACTGTTGATCGTTACTGTCACGTACACACTACTGTACACTTATGAAACTTTCACATTCACATGCACTTGCTATGAACAGTAATTTATTATCATACACTTAAATAAATAACATTTCATACTCAAACACTCACAAACAATTGCAACAGCATATCGCATACAAACTGTTACATACCATACAATATGAGCCACATTATATCATGCCATACACATTCTCAGAAAAAATTTACAAAAATGTTCCTGTGAACTTTCTGGTAGAAGTTTTCAATAGAAGACACAAACCTAGTTCTTATTTTTAAAATCAGAAATAGCAAAAGCAAAAAATTTGATGCTAGTAAGCTAACAGTCTTACAATTTCAGTACAGTTTATTAACTATGAAGTACTATATTGGTAAAAACTTTCTTCAGATTTATTCTGATTATCCCAAACATGCACAATTGTGCAGTTAATATTTTTGCTTATACAGTACTCCAAATATACTACTCCAAAATACCACTAGGTTATATGTCAACTGAGGAGCCATTTTCTGGAGACGTCAGAGCACAGTGATAATCTGCATGTTCTTTACTCATTGCTAAGTGATCGGCCCCAACACTCAGCAAAAGCAATCAGACCACTGTTGCAGTGGGCCTGAAAACGTAACTATGAAGCGTCAGTGGGCAGCAAAGGGTGTGTGTTAAAGGGCATATTAAAAAATACTTATCCAAGGTGACACACAACCCTGTACCAGTCAACCAGTCATCTAAATCTAAGCATGGCAAACTCGACTAATTATAGTTATAAACTACAAAAGAGTTATTTGTGGGTATAATTTTCCAATGGCACTTAAGATATTAGGAGAAACGAGAAGCAGGGCTAAAACTGTTGTGCTTAGACATCTTCAGAAGGGGCCACTTCAACTTTTCCTAGCTCTGATAAACCAGGACTACTTGGTAACTATGGAGAGAAAGATAACATCAGCAAAATGAAGGCTACTGATCCTCCAAACTGAGCCATAAAACAAATCATCTGTACTGAGGTAGCCTGTTCTTGGCAGAGTCTGGAGGAATCAGCAACCTTCCATTTGCTGGTGTTCCCCCATACCACTGCAAACACCATCGGACACACACATTCACACTCATCCACACTCACGGATAGAGGATTATTGCTACCTGTATGGAAGATTTGGCTGGAGTATGAGGAGAAGGTTTATTTTTCTTCTAACAGCAACCCTATTTATGAGGGAGAGATTGGAATGTATCTTAACACAAGTGAAGAAAACTTGCAACGCTTGGAACACTGACAACAACTACTAATTCAAATCAAATTGGAAGAGAAGTTAAGATTGATTGCTCCCAAAGCATCTATCAAATAAAGGTTATGAAGATCATATACTTTGGATAACTGAATGAACCAATGATACCAGAAAAATACTCTGACAAAAATATTTTAACTAATTATCACCACAGATTTACAAACCAATCTTTCCAATGGATGGAGAGAAAGGACGAGATAGCATATTGATAAAAGTGAGGAACAAGTTAAAAAATGTTAAGGGGTGTATATTGGGTGTGATGGGAAAGGGGTTAGAATGGCTGACTTGGAATCATGGTGGGTGGTGGGTCAAGGTAAGGCAAAATGAATAAGAATTAAGGTGAGGTTGTATCTCAAGCTTATGTGTCAACTTAAAACTTAACCCTCATCATTTTACAGTCAAATACCATATCTATGAATGCAATTCCAATTGAGCTTAGTATCTAATTCAACAATATCTCATTCCTTTTGTTATCAAGTCAAAGAAAGATGATGCAAAAAGTTACAACCACAACAACCATAACTGATGAAAATAACTTTCCAAAACTGTGTAACTGATGTTGGTCATGAAGCATAATATATATACAGCACAGGAGAACAACATCCAATCATCTGAAGTACAGATAACATTCAACCAGCTGGGGCGGAAATACAGGAGAAACTATTTGAGTGGTGTGTCAGATGATTGAGGTCTGTACTGTACTGTACACACATTATGGCTCACAAATGTACCATAAACAGAATGACCATATATTACATTGTACAACTGGCAACCAGCCATGTTACCTCCATTAAAATTTCTTAATCTCACAAATCACCTTCCACCTTCATATACATATGACCACAGAAAAGGAAGAAAGGAGTCTCAAGGATACCCAAACAGTCCATGGAATAAATTACATACCTTTCATTTTTTGTTTCCTCATGCATGTTCTGAAGGACGGGAAAGTCAGTCATTTCAAGGTTAGAAATTAATCACCCCTTTAATCATTATTCTGGACATCACTCCTGACTTAAGTACCGGTTACTGACTAGAAACATATGAATGGCAGTAAACCTAAATTCTCAGTCTTAGTGCAGCTTACTTTACTTTGCAGTACAACATGAAGGAAGCACCAGCCATCAGAGCTAATAATTATATACATGTGTACTCATTGCTACACCTGGACCATACTATTGGAGAAATTTCCAAGAACTACATCACCCATACAACTTGCTACGACTCCTCCTACGCTTACTGTATTTAAGTCCTCTTTCTTAAACCCTACCTGTTAATACTTACACTTTATTCCCAGATTGACAATTATCAACCATAAATTGCCCGGGACTCCAACATGACTCAGAACCCAACAAAACGACACTCTCTTACATTTAGTGGAGATAAGGTACAACCATTCCTGGATCTCCAATCCCCCACCCAATAGTTTATACATGTAACTACTGTAGCCTCTTTTCTGGCATTTATTTGCTTAAAGATTATTTTATCTCCTCATCATTTATCCCAATACTAATAGTGACACATGCCATGCATTGATAATGGCCAAGGAGAGCAAATATTACACTGGGCATACTAGTTGGGATGCTAATGTTATACAGACAAGGCTTTGATAAAATAATTGAAGTACAGTATATGCCACACAATTAATACTAATTTTCTCTTTATACATTGTACAGGTTGATTTGGAATTCCTTCATCTTAAACTGACGGAGACTCAAAGTTTATGGGGGATGTAGCATTTGTAAACTTCTCCAACTGTACATCCTCTTGCCATATTTGTCCTTTTTAAAATCTATTCTACATCCCTGTACACTTCTTTCATTTCTTAACTACAGTACTTCTGATAATTTACAATTTGTACATCAATAAGAAAAAGAAATTTAAACAGACTGGGAATAGGAAACTTAAGAAAAATACTTCATCGTAAAACGTTAACCATAATGATATAATAAACAATAATTCATTCTTGTGTGCTGTTTGGCTTTCAGACAATCTTGGGTATGTGATTCTGAGCTCCATTGGTCTCGATGGCATCTCTGGTCAGGTGGTCCAACCCTACAGTATCCTCCTCCCCACCACCACCACTTTTCCTCTCCTCCACAGTCTCTATAGTCTGGGTGGAGGAGAGCTGAGGGGAGGTGGCTGTGGAGTTGCTGGTGTTGGGTAGGTGTGGCAGGTTCTCCCCTGAAGATGACACGACCACTGTGGTGTCGCAGTGCCTGGGAGACTTGCTGAGGATCACCTTCATTTCATATTGCTGTGGGGGGGGCTGCTGCTGCTGGTACTGGGATTGTGGTGGGGGAGGCTGGTTGATGAGGATGGTGGTGACCTCGTTGCCGCCCCCGCCGTCAGAGTCGCTGTTTAGGATGACGCTGTTCCGGTTGCTGCCCGTTCCATTGCTGCGGACCTCCTTCTCTTTGTTGTCATACTTGCTGCACCCGCTGTGTCTATCTCGGTCCTTCTTCTTCCCACTTCCACTGCTTCCTCCTCCTCCCATGTCGTCCTTTCTGTCCACTCCATTCTTCCCTGCTTTTTCCTTGTCCTTCCTCTTGCCCAAGTTTGGAATGGTGATGGTGGTTGATGCAAACTTGGTAATCTTTTCCTTACCTCCCTCTTTGTCCTTGTCCTTCTCTCTCCCTGAGCCCTGGGGTGTACGGATGGGCTTGCTGGTTATCCTCTCTTCGCCATCGTCCTCTGAGATGCTGGTCAGCTGTTTCCCATCCTCTGCGGTCTGGATTGGGATGTCATCTGGGACAGGGAGTAAACAGAGCATTGTGTGTGAGAGAAGGTAAAAACATTATCGTCCATATGTACGAAAAGAATATAATCGAAGTGAAAGAAGTGCTACAGACAGAAGGAGAGAACACAACAACTGTGGAGGATAACTCATAAATAAATGTATCACTTGAGAAAGAAAGAGGTGAAATCAATACAAAAATGTGCATATCATAACAGTCACTTAGTAACAAGGGTTGGGATAAAACTGTGAGAGAAAAAATGATGTACTGGAGTACAGTAACAGAGTAAATTATACACAGGATATTTTCTTTCCTTTATCCCTCTCACGCACAAATGGCTCAAGCATGTATCACATTAACCCTATCGTACAACATATGAATTTTCTCACATTTCTCAACATCTAGACATCTTTATTTTCACATTTACCGTACTGTACTATAATTACTTTCAACAAAACCCATAAACTTTTGATGTGTGTTAGCAAACATGAAGCACCTGAAGACTTATATACATAACAGGCAAAGACTCCTATCGATAATCTTATGTGATGCACATGTGAATTGACTGTGGATGAGAGGAATTAAAATGTGTACTGTTCGAGCAAGAGTGATACAGCACTAGAAGTACTGTAAGACCTAATGACCCAACTCTTATTGGCAGCAACTCAACACAACATAATTGTCCACATACAAACCAAACAGGTTGTGCTATTTACAGAGACTCAACAGGAGTCATTCAAAAAGAAAACTCAGGATAACTAAGTGAGTGACTATAATGGAAATAAAAATAATGGTTATTAAAGTCACAAAATTAATAAACATTGCTGCAAGATGTGCTAAATACAATGGAGAACAGGAATTCTGGCACATAATATAGTTATATTGTACAGCAACTAAAAAAAGTATCTGTGCATATTTTACTCCACATGAAATTATAAAACAGGTGAAACAACAGAATATTATTCTAAGATATTATATACATAGCAGACTAACGTTGTTCATTTTCAAGAGTATTGGAAATTTTCCTGAGATACTTATTTCAGCTACTGTACATATTGGTACATGAAGTTCATGTTTACCTCCAATGAAGATCTGAGATGTACAGTATATACTGTACTGTATGCCTATACTGTAATTACCTTCTCAAGATGATGGAATGCCTCGAGGTAGTTTACAATACTGTACTCTATAATGCAACACAAATATACTGTACAGTAGTAATATGCTATATGTAACGCTTTAACCGTATCTATACTGTATACTCTAAAGTACTAATATGCTATGTCACGCTTTAATCAAGCCTAAGGCACTGAGGCTGCAAATTACTGTATGGACTAGGTACTGTAAGCACATTGAATAACTGTACTCTAAAGGTCTAATGCCAAGATATGAACACAGTGAAAAAAAAAAAGCCATGCAGAAAGACAAAAAATAAAGAGTATCCAAGATGCTTTGAAAACGAAATAAAGGGCTTTACTGTAGATGCATCTATGAATGAGACGTAACTTACTGATATGCTAGGTCAAATCTGAGGTCGTGTCAGCCCTTTCTGCCTTCCTGATAGTCTGTTTGTCTGTCTGCTTGTCCAGGCTCCCTGTGCCCACCTCACCCCCCCATCACATCACAACATGCATATACAGTATACTGTGTTTATTGAAGCAATGAAATTAAATACTGTCCATAATCACAGATTTTTTTTTCTTGTCCTATCCTGATGACAAGGATACCAAGTCAGCCATTTGCTATTCATGGGTGTTTTTTTCCTTCTTACCTCTTTGTCAAGGCATAACATGGACATCACTCATTCAGATGAATGTCCCATTCACAGCAACACTCACTACAAGTGACGATTGGTTATTGTGTTGCTTTATTAAGAGTTAATAATATGCAGCCTTTCTCTCATATAATTGGCAGAGCAAACCCAAAATAAAATCTCTCTTACAGTATGTTTTCTTGTTTGAAGAGGATACTTTTGGGTTAGTTGTAAATACTTTCCATATGTATCAAAATTTGAATGACAGTAGCAGAGTAGCTGTATGGATATGGGAATGGCACAGTTGAAGGGACTGAGTGGGTGGAGGTGTATAGTACATAACCTCACAGATCCCAGTACTCCTCCTGGCCAGAACGACCATCAGCAACAATACTGCGAGGGCGGGCAGGTCGAGTGGCCAGGTCACCTGAGTGATGACTCAGGACTTTGCTGGGTGTTGGAGGTGCTGACTGCTGCTGTGGAAGTCGTGGCTGACCTAGATCATAAGAGTGCCGCTGAGCCTGTCCTGGGTATCTAAAATAATTGCTTCTGGATGGTGACGATGCTCTGGAACTGCCTCGGGACCCACCCATGGACCCATCATCATCATTGCCTAATACTGGGCTGGCACGGGAGCGAGTGTGGGCATTATGTGGGTTCAGGCCAGGTCGATTGCTGAATGGATTGTGAGATTTCAGGAAGAATATGATTTTCTTGTCTGAATTGGAGGGAGAGTTTTCATGCTGCTGGTCAGTAGCTGGTGGGGAGTCAGTGCCTAGGGTAAACGGGGGATCCCCCATCCCCTGACCTCCTGAAGATGAACGCTTGTGCTTGCGATTAAGGTGAAGATCAATGAAGTGGTTTGCCTTGGGTGACTGAGTCCCTGTTTCAACTCTGGCACTGGCAGGGCGAGAAGGTGGTCCAGGGGATTCTCCTGCTCCTGCTGCACTTACCCCAGGACTGCCTGAGGTTGTGCGTTTGTGGCGGCGGGCCAGGTGCAAGTCCAGACGAATGCCTTTAGGAGACTGAGAACCTTCCCTGCCAGATGAACGAGGGGTGGGAACGGGGGACTCCGCACGGGAGTCTGGTGCCCCAGGACCACCACTTGAGGAGGAACGTTTGTGGCGACGGGTGAGGTGATGGAGGTCTAACAGATGGGTTTTAGGGGAAGAGGTACCGGCTTCCTCTGCCTGACGCACCGTTTTAGCCTCTGGGATCATGCGCAAAGCTGTCACACCCATCTGGGGGGTGAGGCGGGCCTGGCCAGAGAGTGGGGGTGTGGCAGGGCCTGAGGACTGGGCAGATGGCAGGGTGTGGGGCAGGGTGGGGTCCATGTACCGCTCCAGGGCAAAGGGGTCGTCCTCCTCCCCAGTATACTCTAACAGATCATCTACCATGCCGCATGCAACAGACGTGCAACACCCATTAGCCAACTACACCCCCCTAAACCGTTACAAACACTGCTTTTTTAAATATCTCTTGTGGTATATATTTTTTCTTGCTGATGTTAATTTTCCACATCAAATATCTTAAGGCTTCCATCCTGCATATGATTTGTTACTTAACTACTGTATTCCCAACACTTGGGTGGTGAGCTTTCACCAATCATATACTGACAGTGGATAATTACCATCAGCCAAGAAAAAAAAAAGGCTAAAATAAGTTACACCACCTATAGTTTCAACTACATAACACTAGCATTAATGAAAGAAAATCAGCATCCTATAACTTTAGAGGTGATGCAGTACACTGTACTTATTACCACCACCATATAAGTGCCTTACTAGTTTCATAACAGTGAAGCCTATGAGGGCCTGATTTATAATTCTAATGGCAAGAAAAACACCCACATAGCATGAGAAAGCTACTACATCTCGGTCTTGCTTGGACCTAGGCCCTTTGTGCACTGCCATAAATCCAACCTCCTTCCTCTTTTTCATTACACTGTCCTCCCCTCTTCCCCTTTTACTCTTTCCACCCTGCTCCTTCTCCTTTCATCTCTCCATCCACTTCCCTCTCAATCCCAAGCCCAACTCACCCACCTACAGCCCTACCTCATATCTCACATATTATACAGTACTGATTTGTTCTAACTGAAAATGGCCCAAGTCAATAGATTGTAGTTTCCTCTATATTCTTGTTTGTACTATGTGGGTATTTCTTATAAGAAACCTCTACTGTACTAATTTAGGGGAACTAGTGTTTATGCATCCTTCATCAATGCTCAACTGACATTGGAAAATACTTTCTTATATAAATTGTTGTTAGTTACCTGGATGCTATTGATTCTTTCAAACTGTACAACAAAATTGATCACCTATTAATATCTGTAATGTTATTACTGGTATAATTCCTATTACTGTAACAATGAAATACAATGATAATATTACTACAAAAAATATTAACATTAGCATATGAAGAAAGGCCAAATGGATACTGTACTCTGTACTTGGCCTCTCTCTGTGTATATAATTGAAGTCTGGGATACCATCTACACAGTGTCTCAGAGCATCTTAAGTTAACCTGGAGAACCTCTATATAAATACATAAATATAAAAACATGGTGACCCACACAGGAAGTATCACTGAAACTTGTAAAGATGTAGAAATTAGGAGTGAGAGAGAGCTGTTATGTGTTAATGAAAAAATTCAATAAGTACATAAATAAGTAGATAGAATGGGGTTGAAGTCTATGGTTACCATGCAAACTACAACACAGACAATAATATATTATGTAACTTTAAGTAAATATGTATAAATATACTTCAATAAATGCAAGGACACTCAACAACAGAGCTACTCAAAGATCTGAAACACAGTTCACTAAAGCTATGCCACTAACTAATAATAATGAGAATAGCTATTTTGAAAAACTGATGAGGCAAAGAGGGAAATAACTAGGGGCCGTACTCAACACAAGTCTAAGGCCTGGCAAGGACTATGACTGCTATGATGCCAATGTACAGTCGCGGCACATAGTCCTTGACCAGGGTGTAAGGGGAAGTCTGTTCAAGGACTATGTGCCGCGACTGTACTGGTCATTTTCACTGCCAGGCCCCCAGCTAATCATGAATAAGGTCCAAGGACATAAACAATCAATAAGTGAATACTGTATATACTGAAGGAACTGGATAAACTACTGAAACAATTAATATAACAAGCAAAATATAACCTCAAGTAATGGTTCATGAGCCAATCTGATTCTGAAGTAACTGGATTTTAGAATGGAAGATAATCAACACTTTTCATAATAAAAGAAGTTATATAATTTTTCTTCATATTCATTACTGTATCTTCATGATATTTCTATATGAAGGTAAAGTACAGTTGAGCAAGTAGAAAGTGCAAGAAAGATCTGGCTGTATATGGCAAAATCTTTACCACCACTCATAGTTCAGCCAATCACATTCCACCTTACATTGGTTCTAGGTTCCTAGTGATTCATTCATAAAGATACGAGGGCTTGCTACAAACAACTGCCAGATGTTGCCATATAAAGCCCCATTTTTCTTGCACTTTCTACTTGCTCAACTGTACATGGGAGGCACTTTTATGGTAAAAAAAATTCTTTCCATTCTAAATAGGTCATAATGTACGGTATAACCCTTTTTTATAATAAAAACGTCACCAAAACAATGTAATTAAAAACATAACATATCAAGGTTAAGGGACAAAAGCTACACAGGTATAATTAAGCATTACAAGACCTGCGACAAGATTTTTCTTCATAAATTTATGCTTGCGTTTTTTGCAGCCTACTGTCATCCATCAGCATTATCAAATGTTATTGTAAAGCTGAACATAAGCATATTTTCAGCATTATTATGGATACACTTGAACACACAAGTGCTCTGTAAAAGAACCATGCTCTCTTTACATATGCCTATACTATCTACAAATTTAATATATGTCTACTGTACTGAACACTACCCAAAGCTACAGTGTATCCAAGTCATCTATGGTACATCAATCTTATCATGGTGTAAGTTTGAACTCTGTGTTATCTTTGTCAAAGTTTGAAGAGACTCACATAGAGTACCATGATAATGTACAGGTAAAGTTACATGTATATCATTCATGATTTTATGAATCCCAGGTGGATTAGCCTTAATACTCATACATTAGTCAGTGAGAGTCAAACAGTGACAGTAGTAAATTGTTAATGGACAGCCCAAGTAGAAAATGGTTCCCCCAAAAGTCTTAACACAAAACGATCTGAAACCTATATCAGTCTTGTGGTATATCATTGCAACCAATACCTAGCTTCTGTGATATCCTGACTTGGAATAAAGGTTTAGGTCCTGCTGATAAATGGTAAACTTCTAATTCCTCTCATTGTGCTAAAAAAGTCCATATTATTCAAAGCAGACTGTTAAATAGCATTGTCCTACAGGCAAATAATCAGTATGAATATCTTTCAGAGATGGATCAAGTTAAACATCAGTCCAACACTTATCAGCTAGTATTTTAGCAAGTACCTGTACAGTACTATAATAGAAACATGAAAGACTGACCCTGACTTTTACATTCACTGTACATTTTGTTTTCACCTTCCCAATTATGACAACATACAATGATAAATCCCAATCTCATCTTTTTCATCAAAGGTTCACAGAATTTTCTGGCTGTATCATTCTTCTATGGAAGATCAAGTCCTGGAGTGTACTATACTACTGTATCTTTACTACTGAGGGAGTTGTCAGATAATGGATATTACCAGATACGTATGCAGGTATATTATTTCCCAGCTACATAACTTAACTTTGGAGCTTTATTTGTATCTTATTATATTTTCATCTATCCAGTTAAAACTACAGTATCATTAAAGCTTAGGCAAAATTAATTTGATCCATGAGATGATCACTGAGTACTGTACAGTACAGCACTTCATTTCCAAAATTTGCATTTAAAGTAGAGTACAATTAATATTCACAATAATTGTACTAAAACTTGTTGCTGTATAATGTTTCATATTAACTAGTATCCCTATATCTACATTGACAGTTCTTCCACACTTGAAATCTGAAAAAATTATGAAGACTGCTCCTATTAACATCTTGGATGATGACATTGCTGTGAACTCAGCAATCACTTTGTGGGAAGTCATGATAAACAAAAAAAAAAAAAGAAACACAGTTACAGCATGTCACCTACCTGGAAGCTTCTTGGTTCGGAAGGAAGCATTGGTAATGCAGGTCTTAGAGAGTGGTGTGGTGGTGGTGGTTGAGGGAGTCAGTGCTACACTGATGCCCATTGGTCCATCACTTGGTTGACCTGGGAAAGATGTATGAATGGAAGCTGTAAAAGATTTTAGAAAAGATCGAAAGTTTGGGTTCCTATGAGAAGTAAGTCTTTGAATTTGGTTGGCTCAGGTAGAGTGAAATGACTGTGTCAAGTCAATATAATAACATGCAAATCCTTTATACTGTATTGTTCACATACAGTACTTGATATCATACTTGAAAAAATTATTAGATGTAAGTAAATAATTCATTATTCAAATAAATACCTGTTTCTGCATTTCAATGTTTTAAATCATAACTTGAGATTGCAGTACAGTACTGAGTCTGTAATTCTAATACTGTACAGCAACTTAATCTACTTCATGACTTATCCTGCATATGGTATCCAGTCTTATAAACACTCACCACTGGGGTTGACCTTGAGTGAGTTCTTGATACCATTAGTGATGAGAAGAACGTCTGGGAAGAGCTCATATTGCGCCCTCATGTGTACGTCCTCCAGGGCTTGTATACCCAGGCTTGCAAACTCATTAAACCTGCCATCAGGGATAAGATTAGGCTATGTCCAATTACATATCTTCTAAAACAAAACAACTACCTTGGCCAACATAGGAGCAAGTTAACCCACTGGCCATCAGAATGCAACACATAGTTAAAAGTAATGATAAAAGCTGTTCATTTATGGAAAAATCTGTCATACCTCCAATACGTATTGAAATTCAACAATATTGGCTGAAGTAGAAACTGAGTCATAGCCTTAATTAAAGAAATATTGAAGGGAGTATGTGACATGTCTAGTTAGAAAATGACCTCCCACAGTATAATTTTAAATTTTTAGTTAACTGCATACAGTATGTTAATTCCTATGGGTTCATCTAATCTCTATAGTTGTGCTTTGTTTTGAAACTGCAATATGAATGGTAATGACTGACATTTATGTTGCACTGAACTGTAATACACTCCTGCCAAACACTTGGAAAGACAAAATTGATTTAATGATTAATGCTCTGGCTATAGTAAAGAAAATTGTATCTAGAATTGAAGGACTTTTTGCGATGGCTGTACATCTGGCACACATTCCAACTAGTTTACCCCAGACATAAAATTATCTCAGGTTTATCATGAAGGGCAGGACTGTACTCTAAGAATTAATTTTTATGAAACAAGGATTGCAACTCTTGTATCTGCTGTATTACAAATCTCCAACTTATGACATCACAATACCGGTTACATAAACCCTTTTTTAACCAAGTAGAATTAGGTAGAAATGCATCAACTAATAGATATCCTAAAGTTAATGTGCTTACACTAGTCAATCTATAATGCTAAAAAACCTAATTGTAAGTGAAGGTCTCATGCTTGTAGACACGAGCATTGCATCTCCTATCTCAAGGCAGTGTTCATATGTTTCATCCACAGTCATACTCTTTTCAGCAAAATGAACATAAATAATTGTACAGTATAGAAATTCGACTGAAGAACGTAACACTCTCAGTTGAGAATCATTATCATTGCAGCACTTTCTATACATAGCTCTATACATACACACACACATTAGAGAATTTTATATCCAAGTATTGTAAATCACGTTCCAGCATTTAAAAACATTTTCTTTAGCAATGATCCTTCTGATTATCATTTGCCCTTTACTGGACAGATTCATGAGTGTACCTTCCATACAAGTCAAGATCATGACAAGATAAGGAGGTAAGATTTAATATTGGAATAAGCAGACTCAAATTAGCCAGTGATATCTTACCTCCTTACATTTAGCATATCTTTAAATTGTGGATAATCCTGAACAAGTACAGAATAGAATAAAGGCATGGAGTGGAAACTATTACTGAAGGAGGTGAGTGAGTGACAGATACCATGGCCGGAGAGAATATATTACAGCACTATAATCTGAGGAATGTTGAGGTAAAGGATTTGGGAATTACAGTACAGGTCTTCAACACCAAGGGTACTCAAAAGCCAAGTACAGTAAAACTACTCCACCCTGGTTGACGTTATGGGTCTTGATATATTGTTGGCATACTATAAGTTTCCGATACCTCCAAACTATGCCACTAAAGACTACTTACAGTGAGATTGTTTGTTTTGTGGTACATTTTGGAGAAACCAATAGACAATTTCACTGTCAACTGGGTTAAGCTTGAAAATAAAGCTCATGACGATTCTGTGACCACCTTAAAAAACACCTGTTATCTCTGGCATCCTGTTACTTGTAACTGAAGTACAAATTCTTAGCTGAAGGGGAGGTTTTATAGCAATGCCATTTTCTTGAGACATACTGCATATTAACAAATTTGAAGAGAACACAGTACTAATCATGTTCTGCTATTGCTTCTGGGAAAACTATATAAACACTCTTAAATGCTTCTCCAAAACTGGTACTTGTTTTATACAATTTGTCTCTATAGTCTGCTAACCATAAGCACAACTTGACAACTCGAAGAACATGGAGCAAAGCTTTTCCTGCTACACATAATTTTATCACTTGTTAGCAGACGGGTTGAAGACACCAGGTATTTTCAAAAGTGTTCTGGGAATATACACAGCAGTTGTAAATTTCAAGGGGGATGCATGAGTTAAGCACCTTCCATACTTCTGATATAAAATACTGAAAGCTTGAAGCAATACTCAATAATACCATGGGAAATAAATGAGAGGGCATGGCATATATCTTTTTTTGAGGCATTCCTTTAAATCTGGTAAAAGTTAACATTTATGTGTACAAACAGAGTGTATTTAGAATTTTAGAGGGAGGTACTATTTAAATCATGCAATACCTATTTACATGAACACTTTCAGGCACCTTGTGAAGTTCTTGGGTAGGATGAAATGTGGCTATTATAAAACCTCATGTACTGTGCTTGTAGTCCTAATCATTCACCACACATATTCTGATATATACCGACATTTTCTGTTACCTCTATATACTGAGAAATTATAGTATCAATAAAATTAAGCAAGTAGTGTACTGTAGTACAGTACAGTGAAGTATGTCAGTATTCATTTTAATATGATTAATGTTTAGGAATAATTTTTCAACAAAATATAATGAAAACGTACATCAAGAGTAATGTCAGTTCTCAAGTTCAAACACCTAGCCAGTATGCTTTAAAATGTGGGACTGAGTATTTAGGTAACCATAAGCACTGCAACTTTGTACAGTACAGTGCTATGTTTAAAATACCTGCAGACTGATAATGTTAACTGAATTAATCTATAGCAAAATATGAACAATGACAATGAATCCACCCAAGTTTCCAAGACACACAGAAAGTCTATACAGTATACATAACTAGTTGACCATAGTCTACAGTACAATTTTATAAGTGGGTTATAAGGGGTAAGATGATGTTGCTGGAGGCGACTGATTTCGCCCAACGGTGATTACAACAGAGGATCTCAGTTTAAGTGGTTTGTTTGTGGAGAAATCAATAGCCTCCATTTTACTATCATCATCTTACCACCTTGGAGGTAATCTCCCCTCCATCTTTTCATCACTGTGGGAGGAAGAGATGGAGGAATGGTATGGAAAAGGGTATTGTGACAAGGATGTGCTGCGGCAACTACCATACAATATAGTACAGTAATGTACTATACTGTTCTCTACTTTCCAGCTGTGAGTGAGGCAGGTGAAAGAGAGGGGGAGAAGAAATATAAACACATTATGACAAGTAGAAGTGGGTTGAAATTAATCCAAAAGGCTTGATTGGCAGCCATCACATAAGTGTTTGTCAGCCAGCTGTTAAAATTTTATAAAATAATACAGGAATTTTAACTGCAATAACAACAAAGTATAAAAGTCAATACAGTATAACCAATAAAAATGGCTTTGATGGGATGACATTTAAAAAAGAAAAGAAAAAAAGAAGGTTAAACATGAAAATATGGTACAAAAATATAAAGAAACATGTACTGTATACAAATGCAATAGCAATTCATTATTTGTAACCCACCCAGAAATTATGAAATGGACTAAACCTACACTATCATATTTGTGCAGTTTACATACTATCAAAACACAAACATCTGGCTTGTGTTGTGAGTACATTCTGTAAACAATACTGTACAGTAAATCTTCATACACAATGTGTATTTTTTCCATTTTTTTTAAGGTGAGTTTCAAATTATGAACTGCTACTGTACAAAATCAACCTCCCAAAACTGTCAGTCAACCCATACTGTCAATATTCTAGTTAAAACATAGAGCACACCCTGTGGAAATACCATTCATTGCTGGAAACTAGGCTTAAAGCTGTAACAAACCTCCCAGGATTTATTAGTCACCACTAATAAGAACTGAAACTTGGTCTAAAATAATTGGGATAGACAATAGTCACCCGAATACAATTTTTGTATGGTATTATTTTTCATGTGTAGTCTCACAATCCACTGCAGGATTAGACCTCTCCACAAAGGGAGGATACAACCAAGAAATTCTACCTACACTAGCTTAGGGTATCTCGAATAGGAATTTATAAGTAAGAGATAGGGTGAATGTGATACAGTTGGAGTGTCTCGTGTTTGTGTGTGTGATGATTCTACAACCAGTACTGAAGCAGTGTACATTACACCTCACCTACGTAAAAATAACACATGACAGCTTAGGAGTCCATAGTTTGCTCTCCCATTCTACAATCTAGAAAAGCCTATAACTGGTTACCTAACTTGCTGCTAAATGAAATTACATAAATCCTCTACATGATACAAATGGATCAAGTTAGCTTACATTCTGTTTGAAGAAAACACCTCTTGAGGAGCAATCTATATGCTAAAGAACTGTATCCAAAATGTTTCACTATTACTACTTCCAGTCAAAAGAACATACTTGTATCACTGATATACAGTACTCTACTTGTAGTAGAGAAACAATATCAATTGAAGTTCAGACTCCTCCACAGCCGGTTGTCATCAACACTCAATCTAAATATACTGGACTGCATTCTATTTTCTCTCCCTATTGTAGGTTCTGATAAAACCTGACTTGACGGCATACAGTATGGTTGAACAGTAAGGTTGAGAAAATGAGAAATTATAAATACAGTACTAAAAAACTCATCAACATGGAATCAACCACCGAAAAACAGTATATAGGTACTAAACTACTTTTACAAAACCATGTTCTAGAGAAAGAGATCCAATGTCAGCCCCTCTACATCATGCAAATGTCGATGAGAAAAGAACAGGAACATAGTAAAAAGTATAGTTAACAATTAAAGCAAAGGGGTCCAAACACCAAACATATTGTGAGCCCTTTCCCTAAAGAATTTTGTGTGCAGCTCTTCCGATTAGGGGACACTACCTGCGCAGCTTGACATGGGGGCTATGATAACACTGGCCGGCGCAATTTGGCATGGTGGCCGGACACTGCGAACCTCCACCTTTGGCTGCGTTGTGGCTGTGGGAGCAGGCCAGGGGGACTCAGCATGGGTCAAGAGCAGGATGAAATGGAAAGAGGCAAGAGGATGGGAGTCTGGGTGGTGAAACTTCAAATAGAGAGAAGAGGGCAAGTGATGAGGAAAAATGAGGAAGGATAGTCAGGCAACATGGAGAAAGAGAAATGTGGGAACAGGGTAGGACAGTAAGGACAAGATGGAAAGGGGCAAGAGAAAAAGTAGTGGGATTATACACATGAATAGATAAAAGGGAAAGAGTACACGAAAGATTATGAGCAGAAGGATGATGTGGCATGGAAAAGAGAGGGGCAGGATTAAGGTACAAGAGACACAGGAATAGAATCACGAGAAACAGAGACAAGGAAGCATTGAGGAGACAATGGTCAGGAAGTTTTGCTGAAGCAACAATGAAATCTGTTAGGGTAAACCTTCAACTGCAGTGTAAGAGTATACTGTACTAAAATAGTTTTTTAAGGAGAGGGGGAATACAGATGCATAGGATTTATGCACTGCAAAATGCTCTTTTGCTGCAAGAAAATATTTTTATGATCTTTTAGTCATCCCAACTTTTCTGAATGGGACCTCCCTTTGAGGGGAAATGTGTTATTTTCTATAATTCACAAAAGCAGATGGTCTATTTGTAAACTCCCAATATACATAATCATCTTCGTTTTGTGTACTTCCTTTCTTATTATACTGTCCTGGACTGGGGCTCGATGTGCAATAGCTCTCTTCCACTGCTCTCTATTCTCTGTTCATGTTTGTGGAATGACTTCCAATTGAACTCAGTGAATTTGATGACTGAACTATGTAGTAATTATGATTACTGAACTGTGTGATAGCTGTGGTAAGAGTGATTACTGAACTGTGTGGTGGATGTAAACATTGGTATGCGTGCACGAGATGGAACCAAACTAGCAGCAGTTACAGGTATTGTGAAATCAGCTCGATGAGATAAAAGTCTGATGGGTATTAGGAGAGACTGATATAAATGTCATTAAGTTTAGCAAGGTAAGATCAATATTAAGATTAATATGACTAAAATGTGCACAGTATTATTTAACTAGGCAAAAATGCACCATTATTGTTTGTAAATTGTTAATAATTCGAGTAAAGTACATAATACTGCAAATGTTCCTGTAAGTTGTCTTGGTATGATATGAGGTAACTACTATACAGGAGTGCAATTTTACCTTGTATATAAAAAATACATACTGTAATAGGATAAAGCCTGACACACTTGTAAGTAATAAGAGCAGCCAAAATCTCCAAGGGAATCACAGCCAGCTAGGTAAAGGGGTTTGATGATAATGGTGATTTGGAGACTGATAATTCCTCCAAACTGTAACACAAAATAGACTACTTGTTTCTTAGCATGTCTGGATGAATTATTATCTCTAAATAACCAATATCTTACTCCTTTAATAGACAAGAGAGAGGTTAATTAGTGGGTTATACAAAAACCTACATTATCATTACATGTATAGAAGCAGTTATTAACCCTGCAACAAATAACAATATATTACACAATTAATTATGCTGCAAGAAATATAATTAATAATGACACTTAATTTACAATGGAATGTATATTACTGAAGGGGTATTCTAGTGCATCTTAAACAGGTTATGGTAGTCATATAAGCAAAGACTTTTTGTGTCTCATGTCTTCTCTGACTAATAACGGCTGACAAAATATTTCCCGATCAGAAACAAAACACACAATGATCCAAATTTATCCACTGGAATCTCACTGCTATCTTACTACTGTACACATACCTGTACTGTATACCTGATGCCTTAAGAACAAAAATTGCAGACAAACAAACTACCCATATTCTACTATGCTACAGTATATATAATATTCACAAGATGACAACACATGAAACATTTATCTGTAACAGAGTACAGTACAGTATTCTGACTCTTTACACTTATAGACACTGTGCTTGGTAAGCCTCATATAAGAACCAGAAATATGATTGTACAGTTGCATAATTACATTCAACATTTTCTGAACATTTCTGGAGATACCTGGTATGATTCCTGATAAGAATCATACATAGGGTGCAACACACTGATTTAGAATAATAATTAATTATTCTAGCATCACTTTATTCTTAAACTCAATTACTTTCTCCCATTCATATACAGTAAACATACAATATACGGATTGCAGATGTTTACAGAAATGTTCATTTCAAGAGTAAACAGAAGTTAACAGTTTTCTAAGGAATTGAAGGAAGTACCGGTACTGTAGGTAGATGGTGCACTCATGGATCATTTTTCTACAGAGGAATGAAATACACAAGGAACACCATACATACATACATACTCATACATATACATGTATATAAAAAAAAATCACCCAACTTGTACAGAGATAACACTCTGTAAGAGGTCAGTATCATTGTACAACCCACAGAGGAAATGTAGTTCTAGACATGAAATATTACTGATCACTACCAGTAGCCTGTGCTGCAGTACAAAGGTACAGTATTCTGGATATAACTTCAGGTCAGAATACTACAAACATGACTTTCTTGACAAGAAAATTACTGAATGCAATCATAAGTACATTATTTTCAAAACAGTAGCACTGGATTAACAGCAAAGTGTATATTTAATACACGTACAAAACAGTCATGTACAATATTCAGTGTACCATAATATATGAAGGAAGTATTTCCTGCATAGTAGAATACAGTACAACAAACTCAGCTTGGAATGCAAATATTGCTGGAAGCAAAACTGAACAGCACTGTAAGGTACAGTATAGCCAAAGTAAATATTATTTCAAACTAAATACAAGCCACAATCTGTTTCATGCATCCACTTTCTACTACTAATATAAGGTAAAGTCAAAATATATTAAGTTTAATTCTAACTGCACATGTATACTATTTACCTATTGACTTGGTGCTCTGCTGCCTCCAGGAACTCCCCCTCAAGGAAGTGGCCATGGCGGAAGTTTCTCAAATTCTCCCTGTTCCAACATTACATCTATGCCTGGTCACCACCTCCTCTTCCACTCAAATTTCTCTCCCTCAAGTATTGTGCTCTTCAGCCCTGTTCATTGATCTAATTGGTGGACCCCACCTCATACCAGACTCCTCAACCTCACTTCCATACATCTATGTAAACTCATCTTGCATAATTCCCCACATGAAATTCCATTCTAGAGTGTGGTGTCCCATATGTATCCACATCCTTGTCTCTAAAGCATAAGTTGGTGACTACTATTCACAGATATTTAATCTAACATTCATAAATTATGCTCATGTACACCAAAGTTATTTATTCCATCTGCCCACATTCATATTTCCTTTCACTCACAAATTACACTTGAATCAGAATCCTTTACACAGAAGAAAAAGAAATAAATTAACCTCTATAAACACAGAATTTTGTATATCTTTTATTTTTACAGTTATCATTCACACACCATACACTGAACCACACAAATTAAAACTATCATTAAAGTATACAAAAGCAACGCACCTTGAGTAGTGGAAGTGTGAGAGTGGCATGCTATTGGATGTGAGGTGCGGCAGGTCAAACAGGCTCCGGTCTGCTGGGCTGCAATGGGATGCGCACACGCACGCACACATTCAAACAACCACAGATACACATGGTATGAGTGAAGAAGTAAGTAGAAGGGGGAGGGTGCACTACAGTAGGATGATTAAGGTGGTTGTCGGGGTGGCAAAGGTTTGTGTTGTATCATGTTTTTGTGGTTGTGGTTACCGTGGAGGCTGTGATTTTGTGATATTTTTGCAGTGTGACTGGTTCAAATAGTCTTTCATAAGGCCTATGTCCAGTGTCACAATATTTAAAAAAAAAATATATATATATATATATATATATATAGCTGTATTTTGTTCTGTATATACTGTAAAGTGGATATTTATAAAGTATTTCATATTAATTTAGAAAAAGATAAATATGCAATAAACTGAATTTGCAATTGCACTTGCCTGCTCACAGGGCATTAAATCTATATCTGAAAGTTGTGGGTGGATACAATGCAAAGGGGTGTCATAACATTGGAATGGGGATAACAACATAACACTAAATGAGTTCAAGTAGTGTATAATGATGAATACCTGTAGCTATGTGTATATTATTATATCAATGTCTGTATGTGTATATACATGTACAAATGTCTGCATGAGTGTATCTGTGCATATGTACTTCATACACATGCAACATGCTACATTTAAAAAAGGCACAAGTAAACAAAATTACTCTATGGTAATTCTTTCAATATTCATTCAAAACTTTGTTTATGCAATAGCAAACACTTTTCAGTCTTAAATATGCAGACAAAATAGACATAATACAACTTTTAAATGTTGTATACAGTACTGGCTGGGGTAAAGCATAGGAGTAGCAGCTTGGCACTAAACATATGTACTGTATTTCTAAGAACCATGTGTTGTTTCCTATTTCACTGGAATTAGCACATATATTTTTACCCAGTATCAATCAATGTTCAACCAAAACCAAGCACATCATCAGCAATTAAATAAATGATCCTGGGTCAAGTACTACTACTGGTATTTAATGAAGCTACAATCTTTACCAAAAGTTCTATTGCCTCTCCTGTCTGATTTGCAATATTAATCTAAGGACAGAAGAAGCAATTACATCACATGAACAGCACAATAAATATCAGAAATTACCATTAAGAAAAGAGTGGTGTCTAGACTGTTGGTAACAAAATACATACTGTGTTGCATTACTGAGGAATTAACCCCTAAAGACCAAATTGTGTTGATCGATCCACTAGATATCCTGTGCACAGCAGCCTCAATCGAGCAAGGGCTACAAAAAACTACATGGGTTATATAAAGCCATAGCGATGGTATCACTGGAAAGGCCTGGGCTAGAACTAAGGGACTGACTGTAGTAATACTGACTCTAGCCCGCACGGGCTGGTGAGCAGAGCTTAGACCAAACTCCCATACTCCAATCATCCCAACCCTCCTCAACTGGCCCCTCTCTCGAGGCCTTGTGTGACTCTCCCTCCCTCCCCTCCCTTTGTCCAGACAATGAGGAATGTATTTGGAGTGCATGAGTATGCACGATGAGCCACATATGCATGGCCATTTCTTTTGACTGTAGGGTGTTGTAGGTGTTTACATACAGTATCTTAAACAAACACATACAAGCATAAACTTACACGTGCCTACGCACACACATAGCGTCCTCTATACGCATGTACGCACACGTGTACCACTTGTATGAATGAGAATGTGTTTTGTGATGCAATTATTTTTTTATATACCGGTATTTTTGATGTTTTGTTCACTTTAAGTTATTTCAGACATATACAATTACATTGAAACACGTATATTTTGCCATGCAAACCACTAAATTACATACACACTCATTTTTTGTGACGTGTTTGGGGGTACCCATTTTATTATTTTCGGATTTTGAAGCACTGGCATACGCAAACCAGTCGACTTAAGAGAGTGTGGTTTTCAGATTCTGGTGTAAATTCAAGGTCTATAAATCTGTAATAGCAAAATCTATGTATGCGATATTTCAAAAATCAGTCACCTATTGTGGCAGTGGGGCAAATATATATTTGCAGTCTTTAGGGGTTAATGAACTTTAAAAAATAAAATAAAATAAAATATAGCCTCCTGATATCAAGAAATTTGGATGGGGACTTTTCAATTTCCTCCTGTACTCAGGTCCTGACTTGGCACTTCTGAATAGCCACAACAATGAGTAAGGTGGCCATAAAGTGGAAGGAAGCCATTTCTTGAATCTGGACATATTCCATAACAAGACAATAATATTGCATGCATCTGATGTTCTTTAAATTTTCTAGTTTTTAATTGGTAGCAAAAACAGACCTGACCATCACACCACTGAACATCAATTAAAATAATTATCTACTACATACATAAAATATCTATTAATCATATAAGACAATAGGGAATGATGAAAAAAAAGGAAAATATTAAATAAAAAAGTACTTAAACCTGAGCTGTGCTCAACAACAAACTTTGAAGAGAAATTCAAGACAAATTTCAATATAGCAGAGGATTACAAATGCCTTTTAAATAATAAACACCATGAATATCATATTTTCATACATGCAAATATAATACACTTACTAAACTCTATATTATTTGTCAGAAACAACAGAAAATACAAAACCAACACCTTCACCCATGTAAGTGAAAAGCAGAATACTGTATTTCAAGCCAGGAAAGTTCAATAAAAAATACACATTAAATGCAATTTTGATTTTGAAAGAATGTCAGCACAAGCTAGGCTCCAGCAAGACACCCACTATAACAACTCTGGAAACACAATAATCATAAGGAATAAATGACTCCACAAATAGCACCTTTGGTTTACCATACGAGCAAGGACATTCAGTGGCACCAGCATTACAAATGCAAAAATATAAATGTTGAACCTGTCACACACAAACAAACCAACAAATGCACAAACAGTACCATAACAAACAAGAATGCGGACATTTAACCCTAAAACACCAGCCAAAGACTTCTGTATCATTCTGACTTGGATAATACTTAATATAAACATTTGTTCTTTGTTTGTCAGAGGGAAGCATTCATGATGTCCTGAGATCAAAATAATATATCTTAGATAATATCCTTGGACTTATGCCATTGTATGGTATATATCCGAGGAAAACAACTGTTGTTTGAGGATTAATGGCACCAGTAAAATAAGAAAAGATACATGCTGACCCTGACACATACACTGCATACTAGCTATTAAAATGAAACACTGGAAGGGACAGACTCACATGGCAAAGTACACAGCATTGAGAAACTCTTTGAGAAGCTCTGGAGTCAGTGGGATTCTTGGGGTGGGGCGTGGGTAGAGGCCAAAGCTGGTATCATTGCCGTAGGAGGCGCGGTGGTGGTGGCCCGGACGGTTAAACCCCTGGCACACTGTCCTAAACACAAATGGAATGGATTAGTGAATGAATGAAAACATGAAAATTAAATCCACTAAACTTTGTGGTACAAGTAAGTAGCCATCCTAAGTTACAACTTTTGAGGCATAATATTCACTAACCAAGAAAAAGTTTCAAAATGACCAATCCTCCAGTAAGAATCGATCAAAACCCATCAGTAACTCTGAGTTATCTTGTTCATTCACCAAAAAAGAAACATGTGAAAACATAATCTTTTAACTATATCATTATTTACTTAATTAGACTTTCATACACTTAAACAATGTGCACTCTAACACACATCCATAAAGTTGTAAATATTACCTCAATAGTTATAATGATCTACCAAAAATATCTATTCACAACCGAGATAAACACAAGTAACATAAAAGTGGAATCGTGACTTGCTTGGAAACGGCTTTACAGAGGTGCATGAGCGCCATTTTAGGTAGCGCGGATAAACGTGCATTAAAGGCAAGCATGATGGCGGTGGCGAGGTGGAGGCGTGTGGCAGCCGTAACAGCAGTCATCTGTGTTGGAGGGCCCCACCGCACAGTGTCCGCATCTCCTGCCTCCAGACGCTGCAGGGAATCCACTGTGAAGGATGCAGGTGCCAGGCTTGCAGGCTGTGGATAGAGACAACATAAGTACTGTATTCAAAACAAGGTATCGTTATCAAGTGGGACAAAAGAGAAGAAACTAACACCTTGAACCTCCACTGTTGCTAACGAATGTGCCACACATGAAGCATCCCAAACACCTCTACGTTTCACTCGATAATCTTGGGGGCTTAAACATGTCACAGGCTACTGACAGCCTACAGTTACGAGGTAGAGGGATTAACAAAAATCAAGACACACACTACAAATTAAACAGGAATCTCTCGCTCAATGTAGTGGTTCTACTTAATGTGATGGGAAAAAATTTTAACTGAAAATAACAGTAGATGGATGCAATACAACACCTCATAATTAATACACAATATAAAAGACTGCACTGCAAATGCTGATAAAGCACCGACCTCATGGAAAATGGACTGCCTGGCAAGGGTGGGAAGCCGGAAGGGTGCTATCCTGGGCTGACCCTGCTCATCCAACACCTCCATGTTGTAAAGTGCCAGCAGTGCCACCTCCACACTCCCAACACCCTGAAACAAACACACACATGGTTGTGACACAATACATCACGTGCCAACTGTCCATCTTTTATACTGTATAAGTGGTAGGCTACAGCAGAAGAAGTAAATGGCCGTGCCAACAGGAGCATTCGGAGGTAGTGGTGGAAGGCAAGAGGGTACACTTTCCCCACTGGAAATTTATACAACAGTATTAAAAACAGTTTTTGAGAATATAATTGCTTTTTCAATATGGAAAAATATGTGTCATATACTGCTATTAATTTTGTTAGGTAGTTTGGGTTTTGACACAACAGAGAGTTACTTGTCAGGAAATTCACTACTTGTTGAGCTGAACTATGAGTATGCTAGTTTTGGCTTACAACATCTGGCAATTTTGCCTCCTCTCCCCCCCCTGTGTTCTGTGTATTAAAACAATTAAATTTCAATATCTAATCATTTTTAAGACAGTCATCATTGTTACATGCTGACATAATATATCTACTACAGCATCTATCTCACTTAAACAGCATTTACAGAATTATATTCACTGCTCATCTGACCTTAAATATATCATTAGGAATATAATTAACGTACATTATTTGCTAAGTCACGGACAGACTTAGAGGTGGTAAGGGAAATGATGAATCATATGTGGGGTTGAAATGTCATGAGTCACTTTGGTACTCCCATTCCTTGGACACTTAGTGTACAGTCACTCCAAAATGTATCTGCTTGGTTGAGTAGCCTGGTTAGGGTGAATTTTGATGTGAATATCATCAGTCTTATCAATTAAGTAGAATTGGCTGGCAAATGCTTTATGGCAACTATGGCTTGCTCAATCAAAGAGATATTTTTATAAATATTAATAAATGAGATAGAAAAAGAACAATTATTATTTCTGTGTCATAATACTAATCTGTGTCATCTATAATGCTATAATGATTTAAAAAAAAGCTACCTTATACAATTATTACATACATCAGCTCCAAACCTATCTATGTAAACTTTATTTGAAGCAAGATGTGACAAATGAAGCATTAGAATTCTACAATGTTGTGCCAGGAGTTATTTAGTTCCCTTTCTCAAAAGAATTTAGTGTTGTCCTCACCCAATTTTGTAATAAAGTGACAACCCATAATGTTTTGCCTCTTATACAGTCGTCTCCATCTTTTATCATTGCTGCATGACATGTGATAACTATGATGCAATGTAACAAGATACATAATTTTATATATACAGTACATGCTGGCACCTCCAGTGAAGCCATACTTAATCCCCGGAAAAAATCTTAAGCAGTCCTTCTCCTCTGTGAGCATCTACTCCCCCAACATTCTATATTCTGGCACTCCTCTAAACAAGGAGACATTGCCTATATCTATGTGTGAGTTAAATTATTAGTATACTACAGTACTATCAACATGTATGATCCCTGCCATATATAATGATGCCAATCATGAACTTTAATTTAACAAAACTATAATACTTTCAAATAATGGATAGTGCAGTAGGTAAATACTACATATATCTACCAATATAATGTTAGAGAACCCTTAGTTTAGGTCTTATAAATGATTATTTATTTAATGATGAAGGTTCCTTTAACACTTAAATTATTACTGTTGGAAAATTAAAAAGTTGTCAGACACTGTCTACTCTCCAATACAGTTCACCTAATTCCAACCCTGAATTCCCACACACCTTCTTATCACCAAAGCTGACAGAAGAGAGGTATATGTAGAGAAGACTTGGGGCAAAGAGGAGGACAAACTCTCGCAGCCGGTCGTCCTTGCTGCGAGCCAGTGCAAACAATTGCTTAACTGTACTCTCAAACAGTTCTGGGCATCTGGGGAGGTTACAGCACATTATAGTACTCTTCAAAACAAAGCATCACATTTTATAATTTATCAAAAGAACTACCAAAAAAATTTCATAGGGATACAAATACTGTACTGTACAGTATTTCAAAAACCTTAAATAAAATATAATACCGGTATATCCATTATCTCTATCAATTACATGAAAATACCAGATAATTTTTTCTTACGGCTTTTAATGACAGCTGAATACTGTAGCCTATATATATTTTACTGAATGCTTTTCAAGATACTTTATACTAAGTTTTGTAATGTTACTGAAAAACTATTAATAAGTATATATTGCATAATCCAGTGAATGGCAGACATGAATATTTAAAAAGATTACATCAAAATGGTTGAGAAGTCAAATGTCTGAGACGCTTTTACCTTTCAACATAACAAGGACGTAACATATGTGACACACAGGCATACCTGGATCGTTCATCGCAAAGTGTGTAGATGGCATGAGTGAGACGGTCGAGGTCACTCTGCAGGCACTCATACAGTTGCTTGCAGTCGTCAGCGGCTTCACAGTCCCCCAACCAGTCCTCCACCACACCCACCAGCCCGTCCATAGTTGCAAGCGTGGCAGCTCCTGTAACATGTTGAATGCTGGTCTGTCAAGAATTAAGTGTACAGGTATTCCAATCTCTCTTCTCCTCACACTCCATCTCTTGCCCCATATTTGATCATTCTTTATGAGAGCTCCTCCATGACTACAGTACTAATTTCATTACTGGATATTGTCCATTTCATTAATATAAGTACGACTGAGAGTTCTAAAGCCGTATCTGCATTGTTAGCAATGTGAAACATACGGTAATCATGATGGGCCGTTCTGTGGCTAACTCTTGTGTCACTCCTCTATACTGTATTGTCAAAATGTCTTTGGGCATAAGTGAGGTTAGAATTTAATTTTAAACCCAATAAGTTCTGAAGAACACAAACTAGGGTCCCTAAGGTAGCCACAATCTACGTTAGGTTAGGTTATGTTGGTAAGTCAGGAGACAGGAAATCATTTGCTAAATATTGATATATATAGCCATTACAGCCCTACAGAAAAAAAAATCAACAAAATAGTAGGTGGAGCTTTTGTAAAGAAATTACTCAATACTGAATATCTAATCATAACATTACCCATCTCACAAACTCACTACAATTTATAATTAAAACTAAATTCACTAGCTAGCTAAAAGAAATATAAAAATACACTACTGGTACATAGATACAAATCACTGATATATAAATACAGTATAATACAATAATGATATCTTGGTAAATTTCCTATATAATAAAGATCAAGACTAAAGTTTCTGTACTGTATTGTTATATGTGGCACTGAATAGCATACCGGTACTATAAGATTCTAACAGTGAACTGTGAAGGTAAAGAACACAATAACAAATTATGGTGTTAGTAAAGAAGTACTCCGTTCTTGGCTAGGGCCGAGCAGTGTTACCACATCCGGCTAGGTCCTGGGAATTTGCCCCGGTCACTTTATGATAGTTTACACCAGTTATATCCCGGTAGTTTGCCCAGGTTAGGTCCCGGTAGTATGCCCAGGTTAGGTCCCGGTAGTCTGCTGTGGTCTAGTCTAGGTTAGGTTAGGTCAGACTAATTTCCAAATTATGTTTGTAAAACAGGGCATCTCTGAGAGAAACACCATAGATGAAGTGTTTTAGAATGGTCCAAAATAGTGGGTAATGATACTAAAATATACAATATAGTGAACAGAGTACTTCTCTAATGTTACTTTTACCCAAATTATTCCTTCACAATATGTAATCAAAATATGAAAATAACAGCTAAAAATATGGATATAACAACAACAACAACAAAAAAGGAAAAGAAAGGAGGAATAAACATCAAGGTTGACCTCTACTGCGGAGATAAATAAATACATCGTAATGAACACACACATATATACATAATTATAACATCCCCATAATGCCCTGGCTGGCTTAAACTTACATACACACATAATTATAATATCCCCATAATACCATGGCTCGCTTAAATTATTGATAACTTAAAAATATACTACTTTCTGTATACACAATCAACACTGATAACACAACAAACCCAGTATACATATGTAAACTAACACTGTATACACCTACACACACATAGTTAGTGGTTGGAGGAGTAGAGGAATAAGATAATAGGTTAATAAGTGATTGGAGGAAAAGGGAAATAGATAATAGGTTAATAAAAGGAGGCGGACCCCACCATTACCATCAACACCACCACCACTACTAAAGTCATCAGCTTTTTTTCTCTTTTATCTTTATTTCTGGGTGGTTTGTCTTTATTTCTGAGTACATATTGTTATCCTGGGCATACTACCATGACATTGCCAATCCTGTGCATCAAGTAAGGCGTGCTACTCACCAGATATAGCGAGTCCAGTGTCATTGAGGTCTGACCGTGTCGTCTGCCATATTGACACTTGCACAGTGTTCCCAGTTGGTAACACTAGAATGTATCCTCAAATAAAAAAAATATAAAAAAGTATCCACTCCAGCTGATATTAATAAAATTTAATATAGTACTTTTAATATGTACTAAAATTCATTATGAAGTGTACAAATATCTAATTTACCTTCTACTATATATAAAAAAATAGTGTGACTGTGTATGCTGAGCGGCGACCACTAGCGCGCGTTTTGAAGGAGACGGTGGCAGAGTGGTTAAAGGGACGGACTGCGAATAGTAAGGGCCGGGGTTCAAATCCACGAAAAACGTCTGGGATTTTTCCAAGGTGAATTAATGGGTCCAGCTGTTCGTCAATTATCCTGGCTACGCCGACACGTCAAGAAAATACCCCCTATATCGTCGTCAACGCACAACATAGAAGATGTCCGACCATATTCCAAGATCAAGACTCATTCTCAAGATCAAGATTCAAGCTAAAAATTAATTCTCATGATACATTCCAGTGTTAATCCTTTTCCTCTTTTCTCATAATTATACCCTATCCTAGTTTTGCCTTCAATTTATTATATTCTCCTCACCCAAACACCCTATAGTGTTTTATAGTGTCATCTTTCACCAGACTTATTATATATCTTCCAGTCTCACAATCAACCTAACCCTTTTTTTCCCATGAAGTTTTTCTTCTTTCTCCAAATCTGTAACTGATTGTCTCCCTAAACAGTGACCACTCCACTGTTTACACAAGTTGGGTACCACCACTCCTATGAGGACCCCAACCAGGACATCAGAGAGTTTGTACCAGAGATTGATGCATCATATATCACCATTGAGGCCATCATTGGAGGTGGTGAGTTTGGAAACGTGTGTAAGGGGAAGCTACAGCTGCCAGTCACTCCTGAGATGACAGTGGCCATAAAAACTTTGAAAGTGAGTACTGTATAGTACTGTTTAAGAATAATGAGGTTGTCTGGGAACTGACCAAGTCTGTAGATATATATTGGTAAACAGCATTATGTTTAGTGAAGGATTCTTGTTCCCTTCCTCAATGTCTATCCATCCATCTATCCATGGTCATCACTGAGGTGGTACAAAGCAGGGGGGCGTGAGTGTTGGGGGGCGTACGTGAGTGTAGGGAGGTGTTCCCAGGAACTCGCGCCTCCTTGATGGGGGCGGGGGGATTTTGTGGCGGTTTGGCGCCCATAGCTTCCTTCCTTGGCAGCCCTGGGTGGTGGTCCCACGACGTGAGTATTTTGTATGAGTAAAGAGTAAATGAAGGAGTGAGTAGGATGAATGAGTGGATGAAGGATAAGTGAGTAAATGATAAGAGTGAGTGGTAGGATGAAGGAGTGGGTGAGGAGTAGGATGATAGGAGTTGTACTGTAGGGGGTATTTTCTTGACGTGTCGACGTAGCCAGGAACAGCTGGACAATTTGAGCTGGACATATCATTTCACCTCGGAAAAATCCCAGACGTTTCTCGTGGACCTTACCGTTCGCAGTCCGTCTCTTTACCCACTCTGCCACCGCTTCCCCCAATGAGAGCTACTGGGGCATATTTTCTCCTTTCAGTTTCTGATGCGAGTATGAAGGATGAGAGATAGGGAGGAAGAGAAAAAGATGTCAGCAGCCCGACAGACATCAGAGACGCAAAGGGGAAATTAACTCTCGAGTTGGAATTTTTGGGACTGATAATTTGTCTTCTATGTATACCGAACTCGTGTTATTATTGAGCTCAGTGAGTATCTAATGGAACTGATCAACAAAAAATAACAAAATAGAGTTTTGTATGTTTCCTACACAGTATACAGAAGAATATATAGGGGATTTTGAGGAGTTTTTGCATAGTGATTCGGGGTATTCTGTGGAGTACAGTGGTTGGTTATCACTGCTGGTAGACAGTCCCACATGATTATCAAGAGTGAGAAAGGTCGCGAGCCAGAGGAATGAAAGGCGAGGAAGGTAATTGTGGAGTAATTTGTTGGGTAATGTGAGGAGGAAATGGAAGACTGCACGAAGGATTAATGCTGTCTCATTTTTTCGTGGAATGGATGGATGCACTCTGTTGTATTCATGGGTTTGAATTAAACAGCTAGCTAGGGGAGGATACAATCATTACGAGAATTATGTTCCTGCTGGTCACTATTTTCGTTTTTTTAATATTTTTATTGGCTCTGAAGGAACAACAGGGTTTGAGTATATACTTTTATGAACGAATAGACACGTGTAAACCACAGTGCACTACAGCCACTACTAGCTGCCTTTAAAAGTATACCTGAAGAAAGATGGTAATAAAATCAACATCATTATTGTCAACATCAGCAGAAGCCATTGTCCACATACAAACCTCTCCCCAACATCCTCCACTCAACGTATTGTACCCTGCTATCTCGTTTCCCAATCTTAAGGAAGAAAGGGCTTAGAAAGTGAGCTAATAATGTATATATGCAAATATGTGTGTACGTATGTAAAAATAAGTACGAACTGACTATTGGGTCCGGGTCTGGAATTAGGATGGTGAATTTGCCAAAAAAAGAGAAAATTAAAGATATATAAATGAGGGACAACAAGAATATTCGTGGTGTTAAGGGGGTGCGGGAATAGGGGCACAGGCTTGGGGGGGGGGTTTAGAGGGGTCGGGGGGGTTTTGGGGGGAGCGGGTGTAGGGGGTCAGGCTTGGGGGAAGGGGGGGGGGAGGTTAGGGGGGTGCGGGAATAGGGGACAGGCTTTCTACCCACCCCAAGCCTGTCCCCCTATTCCCGCACCCCCCCTCCCAGTCCCCCCCTCCAAGCCTGTCCCCCCTACTCCCGCACCCCCTTAACGATGGTGTGGTACTGGTACGATGGCAGAGTCTAATGTGTCTATGGAGAACAACACGAAGGCCTACCAATATGTTAATTCTTGCATACGGACCATGGATTGATAAATAGATAATCTTGCCATCACAACACAAGGCAAAACCACAGAATATCACCGATGGCTCAATAATTTCTCCCGGAAGAAGGTCGTCCAGAAGTCAGATAGAAACTAAGTGATTGGGAACAGCAAAGGACTTTCTTGCATGGGCGTGTCCTGAAAAAAGCGATCGATATAACCTTGTTTGCGGTACAATATATATGTCACCAACTATTTTCCACTCACTAATATATCACCTACAGTTACCACTCTCCTGTTGATGTATGAGCAAAACAACTTACACTAGCCTAATTTAATTTTCACCGACGTAGCCTATACTTACATGTAGTTCCTGCTGGCACATGAAACGGCAGACACACTTCAAATATGCTGGGCCCCTTACCAAGCATAGAATAGGACGTACGCGCCTCTATGCTCAATGAGGGGCCCCGTTTCAGCTGCGTCTGTTTCATATGTCCTCAACTGTACCTATTCTATATATTCAAGCAGGTAACTCAATAGCAGTCATAGAGTCCGTACACTACAAGGGTATCGATCGAGTTACAGCTACACTTTTCATACCAGTGGCTGTGAAAGTTGTCTTGGAGTAGATCAACTATTGGGTATATTTTTGGTATACAATCTATAGATCGACACAGACAACAAACACACAACACACACGTACAGTTGCGGACGTATGAAACAGACACACCTTATAAATGAGGGGCCTCTCATTGAGCATAGGGTAGGATGAGACGCTGTAGCCTAACATGTGCAGATCGAGGCGCGTGCCATGCATTCTATGCTTGATAAGGGGCCCGATTGAAGTGTATCTGTTTCATCTGTCTGCAACTGTACACTTCTCCACATGCACCCCCATACATACACACACTCCATCACTCCAACAATTATATCGCCTTAATAATTAACCACTAATATGAAGTCGATAGGCCAACGTTAAACCCCAATAACCATGCAACCAAAACCAAACCCCGCACCGGGACAGACAGACAAACAGACTGCTGCTGCTGCTGCTGCTGCTGCTGTTGAGAAGACGGACATATAATTCAAAACAGGACATCAGTGAAATGGAGGGAAGTGGTAAATGACGGGGTGAGAGGCTTCTTAATCTGTGCATGGCTTCTTGTCGACCATCTGGAGCAACTGTATAATTCCTCTAAACTATTCCATCTGGTCCGTCCTGCTTCTTGGCATACTTTGGAGAAATGAAGGCACTCCAATGTACCAAAAGTGTATTACCTCCTTAATTAAACTGGGACAGACACAAGGAGAAAAACATATTAATAATAAAGACAATAAATAAACGGCCCGACTGATGTGGAGACAGATATATGCATGAAATTATAATATAGAAAACTGACAACGCATAGTAAAGACAGAAATTGATATACAGACTGATCGTAATGTTGAGATATATATATATATATATATATATATATATATATATATATATATATATATATATATATATATATCACAACATTGAAAACTGAGAGAAATATGAAAAGACAGACAATGATAAACAGTCTGACAGATGTAGATATATATATATATATATATATATATATATATATATATATATATATATATATATATATATATATATATATATATATATATATATATATATATATATATATATATATATATATATATATATATATATATATATTATAAAGAAAATTGACAAAAAGAAATATAGACAAAACAAAGATATTAACCTTGTCAGAAAGATAATAGATAAGTGGTGGATATTGACGTACTGTTGTTATTGAATGATTTGAATGGTATAGAGTCAAATAGGGAGAATTATACACAGGACCATGGTACGGCATTGAAGGAAGGACACACATGCAGACGTAAACAGATAGACAGAATAATTATACACAGAGAAATGGAGGATGACACTGACAAAGTATATAATTATGTGTAGGGTATAGGCGGAAGAAGGATATAATGGAAGGAACACACACACACACACACAGATTGGTTGAGGGGAAGGAGTTATTGTTGGAGAGAGAGAGAGAGAGAGAGAGAGAGAGAGAGAGAGAGAGAGAGAGAGTGTGTGTGTGTGTAATAACGAGGAGGAAGGTTGAGTGAATGTTGTTAGCTAGCTATCCACAATTCCACCTTAGTCAGTCTCCACAGTCCCTTGGCGCGAGTAGTTCCCTCCCCACTATAACTCTCTCTTTCCACTCTCCTTCCCTCCCTTCCGCCCGGCACTCTTCCGCACCGTGTGAGTGAGTGAGTGAGTGATTCAATCTATCGTGGTAATCTTTACACCCTAGTAGGCTACCTGCATTCTCATCTTTATCATACAAAGGACAAATAAGAAATTACATAATATTATAGCATCGTCTTCAACCAAAACTCCTCCTCGTGATGCATGTGATGTATTTCATAATTATATACGATCCATTTCTATTTGAACTCCAAGAAACTAGAGAGAGAGTCTTTTAAAATCACATGAACTGTTTTTTTGGGTAATTTTACATGTACAGTTGCGGACATATGAAACAGACACACTTCAAATGGGGCCCTATACCAACAAGCATTATAGAATATGTAGCGTCGCCTTAACACGTAGTGTCTCATGCTTGCAGCTATCCTATGTTCAGTGAGGTGGGGGGAGGGGGGTCTCGTTTCAGGTGTTTCGGTTTCATGTGTCCGCAACTGTACTGGACGTCCACTGTTGTCATATAAATATATTGTCGCAATATGTGAAATGACAGCTGTTTATGGAACGTGTTACTGCAAAGATTTCAATACTCGTGCCAGATGATATAATAAACATGTCTATACGTTAATTAAAACCTTCCGACTCACCATGGAAAATAGAAAAGATAAAAACCAACAAACCTACTTGAACAACATTATTTAAAATAAAAAACATTTCATATCGACAGCTATAATAGAAGAATTGTTTCATACGTTAAATGAAGAAATCTAGATTTAGTCAATTATATATACAAGCTGCAAGGCGATATGACTTGGAAAAGGGCCATGGAATCGAAGTAGTTTTAAACCTTATTAATAGCTTTATGTAGCTGCATGTACTGTGGAATAACAAAACCGTCTCGAGTTAATCAGAATAATATATACACATGAACAGCCAGCAAGTGACCCTGCCTGCATATGGTACTCATGAAGGGCCAATCAAAAGAGTTACTGGTGCAGAAAACAGAGACAGATTACAAGTATAGAGTTTATATATATGTGTGTGTGGTCCAGTGGCTGTGTGACCTCCAGTGATAAATACTGTACTTACTTACTTACCTCGTGTTCCCAGGAGGTCGCTTCGTTGGACCCTGTACAATATATACTTTCTCGTTTGTTTGTTTTTTTCCTCATGAACGAACGCGAGGATTTCTGACTGAAGGTAAACAAACACTTAACTGCCTGCCTGCTGCCGTATACTGCTGCGTCTTTGGGTTGGATTGCAAAGGACTATTTCTTTTATATTAACTGCATTTTACTACGAGTATTTCAACCCTGTGAGTGCCAGTGATTTTTTTAAGGGTCCCCTATTGTGTGTTAGGTGTTCATCGGAAGGTCACTGATATAATTCTGCTCATGAATACATTAATATCCTAATACCCCAGGAGGAGGCTTTTAGTGTGAAGATGTCCGTTTCTGTCTGGTGAATATATCGTTTATCGTTAGCCAAATAACAATCTGAAGGGTATCATAAGGTTATTGTAGATAATATTTACCCTTCTTCTATTCAACGTGTTCTCTACACGTACAGCTAACTAATACAATCTTACTTCAAACCATAAATATTGTGGATCATATTTAGCTCTCTTCTATTCAATGAGTTTTCTAACCAGCTGACTAATAATATACCGTCTTAATTCAACTCTCCATTAAAAAAAAAAGCCTACTCTAAATTAACGTTCATCAGTGAGAGACGTGAGTGAGGTTGCATGTGTGACCCTCTCCCTCCACTCGTCCCTTTCACCATCTGTTCTAGTATATAGTTGGCCCAGATGTAATTTATTCATTAAGAGGGTAGAGTACAGTGTTGGCAAATCTGGAGCAATGGTTTAATCTGGTACTGTTTCCTCATGGCATATATACAGTAGGCTACTTTGGAGGAATCAACAAGGCCTTCTAATGTATACCACAAGTGAAAAATTACTCTCTTAATTATGGAAACCACCCTGTTGACAAATTGGAAAGCTACTAAATTCCACGTAACTATGCCAGAAAAAATTAAACGCCTTCAATGGTACAAAGAGTGGATCTGTTTCGTGGCATATATATAGTTTATCGAGGAATCATACAGCTACAACAGGACCTAACACTTCACCAATCAACCCCTTGTGTTTTTTTATTAAGGTGCCGGCCCGTCCGTCCCCTTGTCTGTCTTTCTGTTTGTCTGTCTGTCTTCTGTTTGTCTGTATGTCTGTCTTCTGTCTATGTATGTCTTCTGTCTGTTTGTCTGTATGTCTGTCTGTCTTCTGTCTGTCTGTGTGTCTGTCTTCTGTCTGTCTTCTGTTTGTCTGTATGTCTGTCTGTCTTCTGCTTGTCTGTCTGTATGCCTGTCTTCTGTCTGTCTTCTGTTTGTCTGTATATCTGTCTTCTGTTTGTCTGTATATCTGTCTTCTGTCTGTATGTCTGTCTTCTGCTTGTCTGTATGTCTGTCTTCTGTCTGTCTGTCTTATGTCTGTCTGTCACTCTCGTACTACATGTGTCTCCCTGACCCCTTGCAGTCGAGTCCTTGGCACAGTTCCTCTCGCATTTTTCACATCGCACTCAACCATTATTGTCATTATTTTCTCTTGTGGCATTTCCGAGATTTGATTTTAATAGTAATTTGATATTATTTTTCATTATAGTACCGGTATATATATTTTTTTTACATCGCATTCAATAATTAGTACTTGTTTCTTGTGGTATTTCCGAGATTTGGTTTTATTTTTTAAGATTCATTTAATATTTCCATTATAGTATTATTATTATTATTATTTTTTTTTTTTTTTTTTTTTTTTTTTTTTTGCTGTTCGAGGATTGAATTTCCCCCCCGACATTGAAAATCATCTAATGTTAGTTATCTTCGTTGTCAAAATAATAATT
This sequence comes from Petrolisthes cinctipes, assembly GCA_033782935.1. Lineage (NCBI taxonomy): Eukaryota > Metazoa > Arthropoda > Malacostraca > Decapoda > Porcellanidae > Petrolisthes > Petrolisthes cinctipes. The sequence continues at coordinate 54,777 of JAWQEG010002441.1, forward strand.
ATCTATATTCGTAATTCGGTCATTCAATAAAAAGATAGATATTTCTGTAGATGTAAATTAAGGGGAAAGTTTTGTGTTGGTAATTCTTCTGGACCAACTGAATCCTCCAAACTATTCCAAGCAACAGAAAGAACACCCTTATTGTTGCCCCTCTGGTCCTGCATGTTTCCTCCATTGCATACTTTGGAGGAATCAAGGCACTCCAATGTACCAAAAAAAAAAAAAATTATATACCACCTTAAGGGGATAATTATTTTCTTGTTGGCCGATTTGGAAGGCTTCTGATTCCTCCTAACTATGCCGGGAAACAGACGCCCTCAATGGTACGTATAATTATATAGGGATTCTGTTTCGTGGTATAATTTGGAGGAATCGGAGACCTTCAAGATTACCAACAAGAGAATCGCCTTAATAGATAATTTCGTGGAAAAAATTTATTACTTTTGAGAGAGAGAGAGAGAGAGAGAGAGAGAGAGAGAGAGAGAGAGAGAGAGAGAGAGAGAGAGAGGATTTGATAGATAATAGATAAAACAGAAGAGAGAGAGAGAGAGAGAGAGAGAGAGAGAGAGAGAGAGAGAGAGAGAGAGAGAGAGAGAGAGAGAGAGAGAATTTGATAGATAATAGATAAAACAGAAGAGAGAGAGAGAGAGAGAGAGAGAGAGAGAGAGAGAGAGAGAGAGGAAACAGGATTTGATAGATAATAGATAAAACAGAACAGAGAGAGAGAGAGAGAGAAAGTATAGCGGAAGTGAGCAGGCAAGTTGAAGAATTATCAGCTGAGGTGTTGTGGAAGGTTACAGCGAATGTGTGTGTGTGTGTGTGTGTGTGTGTGCAGTAGTAGCAACGTGGTAGTATAGCAGTAGGGTGTGTAGTGGGGTGTGTATAGTAGTAGTAGGGTGTGTGTAATAGGATATGTGTGTGTGTGTAGTAGTAGTAGTTGGGAGTGTGTGTGTGTGTGTGTGTAGCAGGGTGTGTGTATAAGTAGGGTGTATGTGTGTGTGTGTGTGTGTGTGTGTGTAGTACGGTGTTTAGTAGGGTGTGTGTGTGTGTAGTAGGGTGTTTAGTAGGGGTGTGTGTGTGTATGTATGTAGTACGGTGTTTAGTAGGGTGTGTATGTGTGTGTGTGTGTGTGTATGTAGTAGGGTGTTTAGTAGGGCGTGTGTGTGAGTGTATAGCAGTAGTAGTAGAAGTAAGTGTGTGTGTTATTATACCAGCATACTTCTGTTTCTTACATACACCGTGATTATTTATCCGTGTACCATTACTTTTCTTCTTGACTATGATGAAGGGGGTGTAGAATCTCGCGTCCTCAACCTGTGTGCGTCTATGTATGTATGTATGTATGTATGGATAATTATATTGTGCACAGTTGGTTTCCTTCTATATAACTGCCATGAACGCATCCAACTATTAAGGGAAGATTCTAAGGCTATTTATTACATGATTCTTCCTAACTATACTAAAAAACACACGTCCTCAAGGGTACTATATCATAAGGGATCTGTTTCATGGCATATATAGTTTGTAGGAATCAGAGACCTTCCAATTCACCAACAATAGAATCAATCTCCCCTTAATTAATTTTGGTGATGGTTACAGTGTTGTTGGTTGGTAAATCTGGAGCAAATGATACCACCAACAACAACAAGAAGCTTGAGGAACTTCAACAACAACAACAACAACAACAAGAAATATTCCAAACAACATAAGGACACCATGCATTATTTTTGTTAATCTAGATCTGTTTCATGGTATACTTTGGGGGAATCAAGCGGCGCACCAATATACCAAAAAATCTATATACATTGTCACCTATATAAATAAGCATGAATTTTTTATACTATATAGGCAATCAGTCAATCTACTTTTTTTGTTCACGCGGGTTAGAACGATTGAGATATATTACCTCTTACCAGTCCCTCTCCCTTCCACCATTCCTTCCTTCCTTCAGCAAGTGTGTGTTCAGTTCGACTCGTGCAAGCCAATGAAAGTGAACGAGAATCCAACTAGAGGTGTGTGTTTTAAGTGGTGACAAGTGTATAATAAGTGTATATACATGAACCTCACTGGAACACTACTACTTACTACTACTATTATTACTACTGTTGGTGTTGGTGGATAGTATAGGGAGAGGCACACACGTTTCCACAAGATATTCTGGAAAGTATATATAGTCACGTTAGAAAACTTTTACGCCATCACCACTATCACCACTATCACCATCACCACCACAACCACCCACCACCACCACAATCTCCATTATTGTAAGTACCTTGTATATACATTATTATTATTATTTTTATTTTTGTGTGCATGCATGATTTTTTTTTTAATACTGTTGGAATATAATGAAAGAATATGTATTAATTTATGTGTTCATAATATAATATAAAAATAGACATACAGTAAGTCGTGTCCAGAACATTAGTATAAATTAAAAAAAAGTTAAATTATGATCTATTCCAACTCGTATTGTTTTGTTGCTTTGGTCCGGATTTCACTGTTGTTCTTTGTTTTTTCAATGATTATCGGACAGAATTATGAAACTGTTTTTGTCTTTCATTGTGTGTGCTTCAGTATGATATAATTATGTAATGGCAATCACAAAATAGTCAAATTTATCATCTGGAAATTTAAAACACAACACGTAATGTACATTGCCTCCGTGTGAATGAATTATTAAAACGCATTAACATATAACAAAACACATAACAGAAGAAGACATAACTTAAGACATAGACCAGTGGTTCTTAACCTTTTTCAATAGATGCACTCCTTTCAAATGAGCAGTCAGTTCTCGCACCACCTGATTGCTGAAATACAAAAAAATGCTAAAACTGAAATAGGTTGTTTTAATAAGTACATTTGTAGCCATCACAATACATTCCATGAAAGTATTGTAATGGCTACACCGCTACAATAATAATCCATGTTACATAAACCGACCATGTTAAATATATGTGAAAGAAAAGCAAAATCAGAAATTATACACAACCAATCCTCCACCCTATATACTGTGTATGTATCAATAAGAAAAAGTTCTTAAAACGGGGGAAACCATAAATCAACTGAAGAAGAGGACTGCGTGTTGATGGTGCGGGAGTTGTGGTGTTGTGTGAGACGTGACCATAACCTTCCTCCCTCTGTGTCACCCAGGGTCCAGGGACAGTTGGTGTCACCTACGTGCCCTCCCTCCCTCCTCCCTCAGAAATCACATACGTGTATCCTGTACTAGAGTCTGTTGCAACGTTGGCACTTCATTAGCTGTACTAGAGTCTGTTGCAACGTTGGCACTTCATTAGAAAATTAGGTGTAGGTTTATCTCTAGCTCAAAACACTGTTGTAACATAAATTTTTTTTTCAGAAAAAAATAACATGCGTATAAAAAAATATAGTTTGCTTTAATTATTCATAGGATACTCGCACCCCTTAGGAACCGAGGAAAAACAAAATCCATTACACATGTTTTTGAAGTTGAGTAGTATCGTTCGTACTGTACAGCCACAATCAAATATCCCCGACACTTTCCTTCCATCGTAGTAAATATCTTGGTAATAAAGAATAACACATGTATGATTTTGCAGCACCTCATAAAAATAATAATAATAATTTAGGGGGTTGATTGACATAAAAGGTGTCGTATGATTATATTTTGATATGATACTGATTTATTTGCACGATGGAAGGAAAGTGTTGGTGGTGGATATTTGATTGTGGCTGTACATACATACATGCTTACCAGATTATTATTAGTGAAGAAAGGAACAGGAAAGACTAAGAAATAATAATATTGTAATTCTGGGGGTAATAATGTTCAGCTAACCACACAAGAAGGAAGGAAATTTAACGTGCAATAATGTCAAAAGAAAATTATATGTTATCCTTGTTTCAGTCAAAGTTTCCCGCATATGAGTGAGTGAGTGAGTGAATAAATGAGTGAGTGAATGAATGAATGAGTGAGTGAATGAATGAGTGCGTGAATGAATGAGTGAGTGAGTGAGTGAACAAATGAGTGAATGAATGAATGAGTAAATAAATGAGTGAGTGAGTGAATGAATGTGTGAAGGAATGAGTGAGTGAGTGAGTGAGTGAATGAATGAGCGAATGAATGTATGAGTGAGTGAGTGAGTGAGTGAATGAATAAATGAGTGAATGAGTGAGTGAGTGAGTGAATATATGAGCGAATGAATGTATGAGTGAGTGAGTGAGTGAGTCAGGACGTGAGGAAGGACAGCGGTTTGACCATCGATCATAAATCATTGTAAGGCGGGAAAATTTTGCCGAAGGGAGGGTCTCTCGGTGTCTCCATGCAGTCAGAACTTAAGTGGCCTCTCTCTCTCTCTCTCTCTCTCTCTCTGCAGTCAGAACTAAAGTGGCCCCCTCCTCTCTCTCTCTCTCTCTCTCTCTCTCTCTCTGCAGTCAGAACTAAAGTGACCTCTCTCTCTCTCTCTCTCTCTCTCTCTCTCTCTCTCTCTCTCTCTCTCTCTCTCTCTCTCTCTCTCTCTCTCTCTGCAGTCAGAACTAAAGTGACCGCTCTCTCTCTCTCTCTCTCTCTCTCTCTCTCTCTCTGCGGTCGACCAGTTCAAAGCGGGCAATGAGCGGTAACAACAACAAAATTTACCGCCCTTCTCAACGTCTGTGGTCATTACTGTCGTTGTCGTCGTTGTTGTTGTTGGGAAGCCATTTGTCAAACTCACGATCAAGGCGCGTGTTATTCAATTTTTCAACGGCGAAGCTTACCGTCGTCGTCGTCACCAAAAGGTAATATAATGGTGTTGTTATTGTTAGTGATGTTGTTGTTGGTGGTGTTGTTGTTGTTAGTGGTGGTGGTGTTGTTGTTGTTAGTAGTAGTAGTGGTGGTGTATTGTTGTTGTTGTTGTTAGTGGTGTTGTTGTTGTTGTTGTTTTTTTTAGTGTTGTTGTTGTTAGTGGTGGTGATGATGTGTCTCTCTTTGTATAATTTTAAGATTTTTTAAGGGGAGATTCTCTTGTTGGTAAATTGAAAGGTCTCTGATTCCTCCAAACTATGCCACAATACAGACACCCTCAATGGTAGCCTACTTTAATGGGGGATCTATTTTTTTGGCATAGTTTGGAGGAATCAGAGACCTTCTATGTAATTTAGTAACAAGAAAATCTCCCCTAAAGTAAGTATCCTATCACACGGGCCTATTTTCCTCCTTCCTGTGACCAGTCTAAAGCTTCCTACTTCCTCCAACTCATTTTAGGAGGTGTAGAGAACAGCGACGGATCAATGCCAGGCAAATATAACCTTCGATCGGAGGATGGTGGACGGAGGACGGAGGAAATACGTGCCACTTGTGATAGAGACCCCATTTTTTGCAGGAAGTGATGGATGAGATGCGGTGATAACATTGTGCTAGCTATACACTTAGAGGGTTTCATATGGTCCACAATACCCTGTCCCTTTATGGCCCTGAGATTCGCCCTTGCATGCAGGACACATAAATAAAGGCCACAGGAAGGGAAGTACGGCTCGACTGCATGAATATATACACATGCTTGACGAGGCTAACTGACCCGACCCATTGAAGAGGGTGATTGGGTTATTATTGTGCAACGTAGAGGAGGAAGACAAGGAGGAAAAGGATGGAGGGGAGAAGAGGAGGAGGAGCTTGGGGGGGGGGGAAGGAGGAAAAGGATGGAGGGGAGAGGAGGAAAAGGATGGGGGGGGGGAGAGGAGGAGGTTGGGAGGAGAGGGGGAAGAGGGAAGGAGGAGGATTAGGAGGAGGTTGGGAGGAGAGAGGGAAGAGGGAAGGAGGAGAAACAGAGGAGGTTGGGAGGAGAGGGGAAAGAGGGAAGGAGGAGGATTAGGAAGAGGTTGAGGGAAGAGGGAAGGAGGAGGAACAGGAGGAGGTTGGGGAAGAGGGAAGGAGGAGGAACAGGAGGAGGTTGAGGAGAGAGGGGAAGAGGGAAGGAGGAGGAACAGAGGAGTTTGGGAGGAGAAGGGGAAAAGGAGGAGGTTGGAAAGAGAGGAGGAAGAGGGACGGAGGAGGAACAGGAGGAGCTTGGGAGGAGGTTGAGGGAAGAGGAAAGGAGGAGGAACAGGAGGAGGTTTAGGAGGAGAGGGGAAGAAGAAGAGAAGGACAGGAATAAAAATAAGATGAACCAATAAGCTACCATGGCCTATTTCACCTCACTGCGTTCTCATATTTCCGTACACTTCTTCATTTGTAAACAACCTTTCATGAGGAACAGATGAGTTATGACGTACGTATACCAGTAATCCACATCGTCGTCTGTTATAACCAATGCATCTGAGAGGAATAATTAAGGGACCCGTGATGTAGTCAGAAAATTGGAGGTAAACGAGTCCTTCAGAAATTGCCTCGAAACACCACCTATATGGAAGGAGCTTGTTTCGTGCATGGTCAGGAGGAATCAGAAGCCTCCAATTTTCAAACACGATCACAGGGCCCTTAATATGATGTCTCGCTATCTATATATTCTCTTATCTGTTTAATTAATCGTCATTGTATATATATATATTTGCGGCCATTCTAATTCTTTATATTTTTGACATAGCGACATCCATCACTCTTTCTGTTTCAACATCTCCTCTTTAACCTTTTTAAAAATCACTATATATGCTGAACTGACCAAGCTGAAACTCTGACGCACATTGGGTTAGCGATGTTCTATTTTTTTTTTTTTTTTTTTTTTTTTGTATTCATAATAAACACCGTAATGACATCCTGTATATTACCCACAGAGTATATATAAGTATAAAATGTGTATGGGTTTGAATCCAATGATGTTCCTTAAGGGGTGCGGGATTAGGGGACAGGCTTGGGGGGGGGTTTAGGGGGGTGCGGGAGTAGGGGACAGGCTTGGGGGGGTTTTGGGGGTGCGGGAGTAGGGGGAAAGGCTTGGGGGTGGGTTAGGGTGTGTGCGGGAGTAGGGGACAGGCTTGGGGGGGTTTTGGGGGGTGCGGGAGTAGGGGGACAGGCTTAGGGGGGGGGGGGGTTTAGGGGGGTGCGGGAGTAGGAGGACAGGCTTGGGGGGTTTTGGGGGGTGCGGGAGTAGGGACAGGCTTGGGGGGTGCGGGAGTAGGGGGACAGGCTTGGGGGTGGTTAGGGGTGTGTGGGAATAGGGGACAGGCTTTCTACCCACCCCAAGCCTGTCCCCCTTAAAATAATACAATGTTGATACAATGGAGCACCTTGATTCTCCAAAGTATGCTAGGAAACAGGACCAAAATTCTCCCTTCCTCCTCTTTTCTCTCCCTCCTCTCTCTTTCTCTCCCTACTATCTCTTTTCTCTCCCCCCCCCCCTCTTTCTCTTCCTCCCCCCTCTTTTCTCTCCCTACCCTCTCTTTTCTCTCCCTACCCCCTCTTTTCTCTCCCTCCCCCCTCTTTTCTCTCCTCCCCCTCTTTTCTCTCCCTTTTTTCTCTCCCTCCCCCCTCTTTTCTCTCCCTCCCCCCTCGTTTCTCTCCCTATCCCCTCTTTTCTCTCCCTCCCTCCTCTTTTCTCCATCCCACTCTTCAATTTACTTCCTCCCTTACTTACTTACTTACCTACTTACTTCCTCTCTCACTTTCTCTCGTTCCCTCTTCCTTCACACTAAGGTTATGGAGGGGCGTGGTTAGTCTCACGTGACCACAAGAGAGAGAGAGAGAGAGAGAGAGAGAGAGAGAGAGAGAGAGAGAGAGAGAGAGAGAGAGAGAGAGAGAGAGAGGTGGGGGGACCGAAGGAAGGAAAGGTCTGAAACTTATTTGAAGAAGAGGGGAGGAGGAACAGAAGGAGGAGAAGGTATAATGGATGAAAGGAAGGAAGGAAGGATGGAAGGAATAGACGAGGGAGGGAAGGAAGGAAGGAAAGAGGAGATGAAGTTATGGTGAACGGAAGGAAGGAAGGAAGGAATAGATGAGGGAGGGAAGGAAGGAAGGAGGGAAGAAAAGAAGGGAAGGAAAGAGAAGGAGAAGTCATGGTAAATGGTAGGAAGGAAGAAAGGAAAGAGAAGATAAAGTTATGGTGGTGAACGGAAGGAAGGAAGGATAGATGAGGGAGGGAAGGAGCTATGGAAAAAGGAGGAGAAGTCATAGTAAACGGAAGGAAGGAAGGAATAGATGAGGGAGGGAGGGAAGGAGCTATGGAAGGAGAGGAGGTGGTTGGTTGTTATAGTGGTGGTGGTGGTCAGTGTGGAAGGAAGTAAGATAATAATAACTTAGGTAGAAGTCATCCTCCTGCCTGGGGTGAGGTTAGAGTGGAACTTATTGGTTGGTCCCTCAAGGCTCTTGTGGCTCGGGTTTTGCATATATGTGTGTGTGTGTGTGTGTGTGTGTGTGTGTGTAGTGTTAATCTTCCTCGTGTGTGTGTGTGTGTGTGTGTGTAATACTATCTCCATGTGTGTGTGTGTGTGTGTGTGTGTGTGTGTGTGATTATCCTCGTCATGTGTGTGTCTGTGTGTGTGTGTGTGTGTGTGTGTGTGTGTGTGTGTGTGTGTGTGTGTGTGTGTGTACAATATTATCTCCATATATATGTATGTGTGTGTGTACAATACTATTTCAATATGTGTCGTGTGTGTGTGTGTACAATATTATCCCCATATGTGTGTGTGTGTGTGTGTGTGTGTGTGTGTGTGTGTGTGTGTGTGTCGTCATCTCACTCTCCCCCCTTATAGAGTTTCCCTGAACTGGACCAACACATACATACATACACATACATACATACATACATACAACAGTTTCTTTCAATTCTTATATGCTAATTTTCTCGTGTCATATTTACATTATTTTTGTTTACTGTATGTATTTCCTCATTTTTATTGTTGTTATTATCCTTCAGGCTAATTCTAATCATTTTATCTCCTCTTTCTCCTTTTTCCTTCTCCATTCTTCTTCCTTCCCTTCCTGTTAGACAATATAGTGATAATTGTGTTTGTTTGATATCACTTTAAAAATAGCACTGATAATTGCACATATAATCAAAACATTACCATTACTGATGACAATAGAGCAATAGGATAATGATTGTGTTGTTGTTATCGTGTATACCAGTAATGATTTTGTAGGCAATAATGATTTTCCCACTCCCCTCCCTTCTCCATTCCTCCTTCCCTCTGTCACTCTCCCACTCCCTTTCCTTCCTTCATTTCTCCCTTCCTTCGGTCACTCCCCCATTCCCCTCCCTTGTTTTCCCTCAGACCACTCCATCACTCCCCTCCCTTCCTTTCCCTCATTCCTCTTCCTCTGTCACTCCCCATTCCCCTCCCTTCCTTTCCCTCATTCCTCCTTCCTAAAGCTACTCTCCTCTCTTCCTTTCCTTCTTTCATTCCTCTTTCCCTCAGCCACTCCCCCACTCCACTACCTTTCCTTCCTCATTCCTCCTTCCCTCAGCCACTCCTCCACTACCTTTCCTCTTTCATTCCTACTTCCCTCAGCCACTCCTCCACTTCTTTTCCTTCCCCCATTCCTCCTTCCTTCGTCCTTCATATCACCAACCTAGACCTTGAGTTGGTTCTTATTTCCTTTGCCTGAGGTTTCCAGTTCTCGTTAAGAGGATAATATTATATAGTATGCATTTTGGTCAACTGCATGGAGCTTCTTGAGTCCTCCAAAGAACTCCAGCAGGAAACAGGGCCAGATTAGCAAATATTAATTAATGGTGACTGGCCTGTTGCTTGGAATAGTTTGGAGTAATCAGTTACTCCCAGATTTGCCAAGGAATTGATTAGGGGATGGTAATTATATACTCCTGGTACAGTTTCAGACACATGAAACAAACACACTTGAGACGGAGCCTCTCATTAATTAAGAGGGGAAATTTTTATGTTGGTAAATCTGGAGCAACTGAATCCTCCAAACTATTCCAAGCAACAACAGAACACCATTATTTTTCGCTCTTCTGGTCCTGTTTCCTGGTATATACTTTGGAGGAATCAAGGCACTCCAATGTAAAAAAAAAAAAAAAAAAAAAAAAAAAAAAACGGAATTACCACCTTAATGAATGAATGAAGCACAAGGAAGGACTCACTCGCCTCTGCAAACCACACCTTTTTTTAGATCTTGGTCATTCTCTTATTATTATGCTCGATAAGGGGACCATTTCAAGTGCAGGTCTGCTTCTTGTGACCGCAACTGTACATTAGACAACTTGATTATATATTATTGTCGATTTCACTTCTGGGGACAGACATTATGAGTGTGTACAGACAGACAGACACATGACTCATACGTACATACATACATACATAGATGGATTTGGTCTTAGTAAGTGTCGTCACCAGAGCAACATACATACATACATAATACATACATACATACATACATACAGAGCAGCATACATACATACATTCATACATACAGAGCAAGCATACATACATACATACATACAGAGCAACATACATACATACATACATACATACATACATAGCATTGGTCTTGGTAAAGTGTCGTCACCACAGCAACATACACTATAGGAACGGAAGTTATCGACAATCTTTCATCACGTCGGAAAATTGTATCCCTTGAACCTGACCTCCTTTCTTCAACGGGGCGACACGCAAGTCCACGGAAGCAAGCAGAGACAATCAAGCAAAGTCAAGCAAGCAAAGCAAAGCAAAGCAAGCAAGCACAAGTATTTTTTATTATACTACATTTGTTTATTCTCCATACATACGTTTAATTAATCTGAGTGTGCAGATTAGTTTGGAATAGTTTAGAGGAATCAGAAACTTTCCAATTCCCCACCAAGATACCTCCCCTCAAGCTAAT
>JAWQEG010002442.1:10000-42886 GCA_033782935.1 Petrolisthes cinctipes
TTACATACATACTTATTTTTTTACATACATACTTATTTTTTTTACATACATACTTATTTTTTTACATACATACTTATTTATTTACATACATACTTATTTTTTTACATACATACTTATTTTTTTACATACATACTTATTTTTTTACATACATACTTATTTTTTTTACATACATACTTATTTTTTTTACATACATACTTATTTTTTTTACATACATACTTATTTTTTTACATACATACTTCCTTCGTTTACTTTCAGACCACCCGTAAAACAATTACAGGATATATTTAACACAACTCATACTTATTTACATACATACTTCTCTTTTTACATATATACATATTTTTTGTTTTACATTTTTTTACTTACATACTTCTTTTTTTACATACATACTCACTTTAATTTACTTTCAGACCATCGGTACGTGAGTTACAGGATATATTTAACACAACACATCCTCCCCTCACCTTCATGATTGCCAGACATCCACTCGAGAGACTTGTGTCTGCGTATAGGTATGTGCTGCAGTGTATTTTGTATATATATATATATATATATATTTTTTTTTTTTTTTTTTTTTTTTACATACAGGTATATAGATTGACAATTTTCTGTTTTTTGACATTTTTCTGTTGTATTGCATTTTTTATTTATATATATATATATTTTTTTTTTACATACAAGTATATATATGATTGACAATTTTCTGCTGGATTGCATTTTTTATTTATTTATATTATTTTTGTTTACATATATTAAGTTAATCACTCTATTTTATACTTTCCACCATTACTTGTCATAATAAAAAAAAAAAAAAAAAAAATCACTATCTAGTTTTATATTTTCCAACATTTCTTATCAACAGATAAACAAAACAAAAAACTAATCACCATTTCTTGTAATCAGATAAAGAAAAAAAAAAAAAATCACTTTCTAGTAAACAGATAAAAAAAAAAATCACTATTTCTTGTAAAAATAATATATATATAATAATCACTATTTCTTATAAACATATGAAAAAAAAAAAAATAATAACTTGAAAAAAAAAAAAAAAAAAAAAAAAAATAATAATAATAATAATAATAATAATAATAATAATAATACTGTAACTTTTTTTTCACTTGTACCAGAAACAAGATACTGTCTGGGAACCGTTACTACAGCCGACTACACCGCACCGTGTTGAAGACCTACCCTGAACTCGGGCCGGGAATACAAACCAACGTCATCGGCAGCATTGGGGGCGTGGGGGCAGGGCCATGGGGGGGTGTAGTGAAGGCCAGGACCAACCCCCGGACCACTGTGCCGTCGTTCCCTCAGTTCGTGCAGTACCTCGTTGATCGGCATCGGCAGGGAGTCAAACTGGACGAACATTGGACGCCCATTAACACCTTCTGTACACCTTGTCTTGTTCCTTTTGATGTGTATGCAAAGGTAAATAGCAGCAGGAGAATTAGTTACTGTAAGTGGGTTATATATACACACACACACACACACACACAAGGACAAACTCTCTCTCACACACACACACACACACACACACACAGACTCTCACACACATTAAAATTTAGAGGCTATATACACACACACACACACAATATATTTCTCTACTTTACTTTATTTATTCGAACTTTTTTTTAATTGATACTTTACTTTACTTTATATAAATAATTAGATATTTTTTTTTAATTGAAACTGTACTTTACTTTATATAAATAATTAGATATTTAATTTTTTTTATATTCATTATTTTTCCAATTTCAGGTTGAGACATTGGAAGAAGATGGCAACTATATTATATTTACTGCAGGTATTATGATGTTGTTGTTGTTGTTATTGTTGTTGTTATTATTGTTGAAGTTCCTCAAGGTGTCTGGCCGAGCAGCCCCGAGCTCCTGAGGAAGGTCATGGCCTGAACTGGGCTTTCCCACAGTGCCCTCAGAGAGTGTATGTTGTGTTGTTGGCGAGTGTGGTTGTGTGTGTTGCAGTCTTCAATAATGTGTTTAATAGAATGGGGTGTTGTGTTGCATCCCGGACAGGCATCTGCAATGGCTCCATCCAGCCTCTTCTGATATGTCAGAAGGGCCGGGTGATGGCCACACCGCAGCCTGGCCAGGTGGACTCTGTCCTCACGGGGAAGGGAGGATTCAGATGGGTGGATGTCAGGAGGTGGTACATACAGCTGTGTGTTGTTTTTGAGTGTTTGGATGGATTGATGAGTGATTGGAGTATGTATATTCATATGGGTGGATGTCAGGAGGTGGTACAGTCGGCAAAAAAAGTTTCGTTACCATCCTTTTAACAGTGTGATGTAATGTTGGTAGGCCTGACTGGTGAGTCAGGTGTGGCGCGAGCATGGAGGTAGTATAGGTGGAGTGGCCATGGCTCACTAATCCAGGCAGGGGAGTAAAGTGAAGCCGCCGAACTGTCATTTTCGGCGCCTTCAATATGGCGGACACCAAGATATGTTTCAGTAAAAGTGGACTTCTTACCTGACATACAAATGTATGCGCCATCTTGAAGGCGCCTGAAATGATAGATTGGTGGCTTCACAAATCAGGTCCTACTGGCGCCTCCACCTATACTACCTCCATGGGCGCGAGTGTCATATATACCTCCGTCACCCTCCCGGACCCCTCAGTGTCTAATGGGCAGGCAAGTAGGAATGACGTACTTTTACCCAGTGCTGCTTTTTCTGGGTATTTCAAGGTTATTCTTGTTCTAAAATACTCAAACGTATTTCTTTATGTTTAATGATGAATAGTTAAATAGTAATAGTTCTTGAACACTCAAAATTTAATTTAAAATCAGTTAAACTTTTGATATAAAAAGTTGTCATTGCCGCGGCCCGCGAGGCACAGCTGCTCAGACGGCGGAGTACCAACCCTGCCGCGCTTATCGATGTTAAAATTAACGTAGGGGTGGTAACGAAACTTTTTTTGCCGACTGTACATACAGCTGTGTGTTGTTTTTGAGTGTTTGGATGGATTGATGAGTGATTTGAGTATGGGTGGATGTCAGGAGGTCGTGCATGCAGCTGAGTGTTGTTTTTGAGTGTTTGGATGGACTGATGAGTGATTTGAGTATGGATGTGTTTCTGTAGATTGGTTTGGGGTGGGCAGGGTGTAAGAGATGATAGTATTTGTGTATGGTATGGTGTACTGGGTGTTGTTTGGATGTTCCTTGACATGTGTGGGTGTTGTGTCATGTAGTGTAGTGGATGGTGTGGGTTTGTGGAGGCTGCAGCAAGTAAGTAAGTGTGTGTGTGTGTGGGTGTTGTACCATGTAGTGTAGTGGATGGTGTGGGTTTGTGGAGGCTGCAGCAGGTAAGTGTGTGTGTGTGTGTGTGTGTTGTGCCATGTAGTGTAGTTGATGGTGTGGGTTTGTGGAGGCTGCAGCAGCAAGTGTTTATTATTGTTGCTGCTATTGTTTAAACGACATAATATAATTAAGCCTTTTATCTCCCCCTCTCAAAAAAAAAAAAAAAAAAAAACAGGTATAAACAACATAATTAAGCCTTTGATCTCCCCCCCCCCAAAAAAAAACATAAACAACATAATTAACCCTTTCACCCCCCCCCCCCCAAAAAAAAAAAAGTATAAACGACATAATTAAACCTTGGGGGAGATAAAAGGTTTAATTATGTCGTTTATACTTTTTTTTTTTTTGGGGGGGGGGTGAAAGGGTTAATTATGTTGTTTATATGTTTTTTTTTTGTGGGGGGGGGAGATAAAAGGCTTAATTACATTTTGGGGGAGATAAAAAACGTAATTAAGCCTTTTATCTCCCCCCAAAACATGTATAAACTACGTAATTAATCCTTTTATCTCCCCAAAACATGTATAAACGACGTAATTAATCTATCATCTCTCCCCCCCCAAAACAGGTATAAACGACGTAATCAAGCCAAAGAGAATTAACCGTTCCCGAGACCAGCCGACGGACGAAGTGGCGGACAAGTTTCTGTGTCAACTAACTAAAACCCAGATGGAAGGATTATTACAACTGTATAAGTATGATATAGAGTTGTTCCAATACGATGTAGATAAGTATGTGGAGTGTACACAGAATAATACTTAACATATGTTGAAGTGTTAGTTGGTATTCTACATAAAACACACACTATAATACACATACATACACACTGCACACACATAAAACAAACACACACACTTATACCCGACACACAAAAAACACACATACACGACACACAAAAAACACACACACACACAGCACACTATACACATACACACAAAAAACACACATACACGACACACAAAAAACACACACACACACAGCACACTATACACATACACACAAAACACACACACACCCGACACACAAAACACACACACACACACTATACACACAAAACACACACAGCACACTATACACACAAAACACACACACATTTACAGTACATTAAGGTTGTCTGTTGTTGTGATAGTGTGATCAGAGTTGGGGGAGACACCATTCTATAACAATAACTCCATCCAAGGCTTAAATAATATCATTGTTTGTGGATAATGAAGGTTTAATGTACAGCCACAATCAAATATCCACCAACACTTTCCTTCCATTGTAGTAAATATCTTGATAATAATAATAATAATGATAAAAATAATAACCAACACTTTCCTTCCATCGTAGTAATTATCTTGGTAATAGAGAACAATACGTGTATGATTTTGCACCACATAATAATAATAATAATAATTGAGGGAGTTGCTCGAGTTGACATAAGGTGTTGTTATTGTATGATTATATTTTGATATGATACTGATTTATTTGTACGATGGAAGGAAAGTGTCAGTGGTTATTTGATTGTGACTGTACACAGATTCATAACAAACAATACACACACACACACCCATAACAAACAACACACACACACCCATAACAAACAATACACACACACACACACACCCATAACAAACAACAATACACACACACACCCATAACAAACAACAATACACACACACACACACCCATAACAAACAACAATACACACACCCACACACCCATAACAACAAACAACAATAACACTACAAAATAAATTAAAACAGTAAATATTTTTGTGTAGTCAATATTCTTATGGATTATATTTGAAAGCTAGATTAATATTTTGTGAGAGTTATGCGAGTGTATATATATGTATGTTTAGTTAGTTAGTATTACACTGTGTGGCCTTATTATAAAGTTTGATGTGAAGTGCAATTATAATATGTGCAGTATTTTTTTAGCAATAAAGTAATATCTATCTATCTGTGTGTGTGTGTCTGTTCATCTCTCTCTCTTTTTCTGTGTGTGTGTGTGTCTATGTCTATATCTTTCTGTGTGTGTGTGTGTGTGTCTATATCTTTTTCTCTGTGTGTGTGTGTGTGTGTGTGTCTATATCTTTTTCTGTGTGTGTGTGTGTGTGTGTCTGTTCATATCTCTCTCTTTTTCTGTGTGTGTGTGTCTATATCTTTCTCTTTCTGTGTGTGTGTGTGTCTATATCTTTTTCTGTGTGTGTGTGTGTGTGTGTGTGTGTGTGTGTTCATCTCTCTCTCTTTTTCTGTGTGTGTGTGTGTCTATATCTTTCTCTTTCTTTCTGTGTGTGTGTGTCTGTTCATCTCCCTCTTTTTCTGTGTGTGTGTGTTCATCTCTCTCTCTCTCTCTCTCTCTCCGTGTGTCTGTCCATCTCTCTCTCTCTCAAGTAATTAATATAACCACTCACTTGGTAATATTATTGAGTGAGTCTTGTTGTGTACGTGTAATTATTGACCAACATCTTGTTTTTAAGTGTTGATGGAGGTCAGGTCGGGTCAGTCAATTATGTCACATGATTTGGGCTCCAACATCTGGAAAGGTTAAATATATTATTGGTATTAAAATTATATATATTATCTTATTATTGGTATTAAAATTATACATAATTTTTTGTAATTGATTTACAGTGTGCAATTCATTGTTTCTGACAGTTTAATTAAGGGAGTATTACAATTTTGGTACAGTCAGCAAAAAAAGTTTAGCAACCACCCCTACGTTAATTTTAACCTGGGTAAGCGGTGTAGGGTTGGTACTCCTACCACTGGGCAGTTGTTGCCTCGTGTCATCTGAGACGCATATCGTCTTTGCCGCGGCCTATAATATCTGGGCCGCGGCAGTGACAACTTTTTTTATATCAAAAGTTTAGCTGATTTAAAAATAAATATTGAATGTTCAAGAACTCTTACTATTTGACTATTTATTATTAAACATAAGGAAATGCGTTTGAGTATTTTAGAACAAAAATAACCGTGAAATAACCAGAAAAAATAACACTGGGTGAAACTACATCATCCCTACTTGAATGTCCATGAGACACTGAGGAACACAGTGGACATTGGCCTGGGACAGTGAGGGTGGTGGAGGTATGACACTCACACAGAGCTATACACACAGAGTGATCGACCCTGTGTTATTAGATAGGGGAGCAGCGTCGCCAGCCAGCCTGCTCGGCGGCCATTTTGAAATGCCCTTTGGCGCACGCTTTGAACTCCCGTACATACTTGTATAGTATGTTTCTATCCACAGTTATTGACATTTCCCT
This sequence comes from Petrolisthes cinctipes, assembly GCA_033782935.1. Taxonomy (NCBI): domain Eukaryota; kingdom Metazoa; phylum Arthropoda; class Malacostraca; order Decapoda; family Porcellanidae; genus Petrolisthes; species Petrolisthes cinctipes. The sequence goes on from JAWQEG010002442.1 coordinate 16,572, forward strand.
GATTTGTAAAGCATTGTATCTTGTTATCTAATTATAGAGGTTTTGTTAAATCAATTAACAAGGCTAAGATAATGTCCATACAGAAAATTATGCAAAGAAATTAAACTTAAACTGGTTTATTAAACAAGACAAATATATATAACTGTAATCTGTCTCCCTCTCCCTCCACTTACCTTACATACATATTACTCTAGTGTGACATACATACATACATATTACTCTAGTGTGACATTCATACATACATATTACTCTAGTGTGACATACATACATATTACTCGTGTGACATACATATTACTATAGTGTGACATACATACATATTACTATAGTGTGACATACATACATATTATTCTAGTGTGACATACATACATATTACTCTAGTGTGACATACATACATACATATTACTCTAGTGTGACATACATACATATTACTCTAGTGTGACATACATATTACTATAGTGTGACATACATACATATTACTCTAGTGTGACATACATACATACATATTACTCTAGTGTGACATACATACATACATATTACTCTAGTGTGACATACATACATACATATTACTCTAGTGTGACATACATACATACATATTACTCTAGTGTGACATACATACATACATATTACTCTAGTGTGACATACATACATACATATTACTCTAGTGTGACATACATACATACATATTACTCTAGTGTGACATACATACATACATATTACTCTAGTGTGACATACATACATACATATTACTCTAGTGTGACATACATACATACATATTACTCTAGTGTGACATACATACATACATATTACTCTAGTGTGACATACATACATACATATTACTCTAGTGTGACATACATACATACAGTCGTGGTCAATAATAATCATCCACATATAGGTAACTTTAACAATTTACTGTGTAATGTTTTCATGTTCACATACTATTTTATTGTTTTAAGTAGTGTGTAGCTGTTTGTATTAAATTAAACAATGGCACTATACCTATTTATTGGAATGTTTATCAGCTAAGGAACAGAGGGAAGCTGTCAAAATCTTACGTGAGTTACTCCTATATGGATGATTATTTTTGACCACGGCTGTACATACATACATACATATTACTCTAGTGTGATATACATACATACATATTATTCTAGTGTGACATATACATGCATACATATTACTCTAGTATGACATACATACATACACACATTCTAGTGTGACATGCATATATACACACATATTACTCTAGTGTGACATACATACATACATACATACTGAACAATGTAAACATAAAATACTTATCATAATAGAGATTAAGTACGTTGTATATATATATTATAAGAAGGTGACTGTGGATGAGAGCCAACGATAGTTTTGTTTATCTAACTCATTTCTCCTTTTAACCGAAATGTATTTATATTTAATCAGCCATTCACTGATATATCGGTTAAAGAAATACTTATTCATATATTGAGAGTCACTATAATGTAGTTAATATACCATATCATCAATAAAAGACCAAATAAATGAAATAATATCTTACCCTGGCATAAGCTACCAGGCTGGCGGGTTGAGGGGAAGGGCAGGCATCATGGCCGCCAACACACTTCCGGTGGTGACACTCCAGGGGGGGGGGGGTTGCACGCTCTATGTGTATAGCTCTGTGGACACTCACCAGTCAGGCGTACCAACATTACATCACACTATTAAAGGGCTGGTTCCAAAACTTTTTTTGCAGACTTTACATTGGAGTGCCTTGATTCCTCCAAAGTATGCCACGAAACAGAACCACATTAAAAAAAAAAATAATTGTGGCCTGTTTGTTGCTTAGAATAATTTGGAGGAATCATTTGCTCCAGATTTACCAACACTGTATTCTTCCCTTAATTAATTAACACAAGATAATATTTAACAAACACAATTAACAATTTCTTGAGAAGGAAATAAGAATTCTTAACGCAGCAGATGCAAATAATTTTTAGCACAATTTCAAACGGAAAAATTTATAAACTAACACTATGAATTTATTATTTATTATTATTATTATTATTATCATTATTATTATTATTATCATTATTATTATTATTATCATTATTATTATTATTATCATTATTATTATTATTATTATTATTATTATCATTATTATTATTACTATGACTATTATTATTACTATTATTATTATTATTATTATAAAGGCCTTATGGGAAATACAAAACAAAACTTATAGTGTATAATAATGTGCCTTATTACACATTTTGTTGTTGTTGTTGTTGATGTCAAGTTGTCTATATTTTCTATGGCTAATATTTGTAAATTTATGGTATTAACAGTTTGAAGAATTTTTTAGTGAATGTGAAATTGTAGTGATTTTTTAAAGTAGTAAACACAATATACATTTTTATTTATCTAACAATTACAAAAAAAGGTCTATAGTGTTTGGTGATGAAAATAATCCCTCTTTATACACACATACATACATATATACACATATACATACACATGCATACATATACATATACACATACACGTACTGTACATATATACATACACATACATATACGCATACATATACATATACGCATACATATACATATACACATACACATACATATACATATACACATACACGTACATATATACACACACACATATATATACATACACATACATATATATACACATACACACATATACACACACACATATATACACACACGGACAGAATAAGATGAGGGTGGTTTTTACTATACATACATACATTATACACACACACACACACACATACATACATACATCCATAACAAACAACACCAGCGTACTAGTCAATATTTTAGCTCACGGTTTGTATTGTAAACACATACACACACACATAAAAACAAACACACACACACACACTCGCTGTATAATTTTTGTCTATACAGTAATATTTTTTTATGTTGGTAAATCTGGAGCAACTGAATCCTCCAAACTATTCCAAGCAACAACAGAACAAACACCATTATTTTTGTTTGTTCATCTGTGTGTTCTGTTTCCTGGCATACTTTGGAGGAATCAAGGCACTCCAATGTAACAAAAGTGAATTACCACCTTAAGGAACCCTGTGTGTGTGTGTGTGTGTAGGAGAGTGTGTGTGTAGGAGTGTGTAGGTGTGTGTGTGTGTAGGAGTGTGTGTGTGTGTGTAGGAGTGTGTAGGTGTAGGTGTGTGATTTAGTCAGAAAATTGGAGGTAAATGAGTCCTTCAAATATTGCCACGAAACACACACACACACACATACACACCTATATGGAAGGAGCTTGTTTGTTTCATGGCATAGTCAGGAGGAATCAGAAGCCTCCAATTTTCATACACGAGCTAAACGAGTCCTTCAAATATAGCCACGAACCACACACACACACATACACACACCTATATGGAAGGAGCTTGTGTGTTTCATGGCATAGTCAGGAGGAATCAGAAGCCTCCAATTCTTATACATGATCATTAAGGTCTTTAATTATTCTATATTGATTTACATGCTCACCTCACTTTGTATATAATAAATAAATTGTCACGAACATGAAATAAATTGTATATTCTTGATTTTCGATTTTTTTTTTTTTTTTTTTAACCCTATATCGAAATAAACTAATATATTTTTTTTTTAATCCTATATCGAAATAAATTAATATATTTTTTTTAAATCTTATATCGAAATAAAGTAATATATTTCTTTTTAATCCTATATCGAAATAAATTAATATATTTTTTTAATCCCATATCGAAATAAACTAATTCTTTTTTTTAATCCCACATCGAAATAAACTAATATTGACAAACAAGAAATAAAATTAATGTATAATTTATCTTGCTTCTCTAATTATTTTTTTATCCCATAGCAAAATAAGACTATAATTTTTTAATGATAAAATTAGTGTACTATAGATGAACATGAAATAAAATACAGTAGTTGTAAAGTTTTTTTTATCCCATAGCAAAATAAGACTACACAATTTACTCATTAAAAAATAGATAATTATTGTGTAGAGATAATTACTATGTAGATGAGGAGATAATTACTGTGTTGAGATAATTATTGTATAGATGAGATAATTACTGTGTATAGAGTTAATTATTGTGTAGAGATAAGGAGATAATTATTGTGTAGAGAGGAGATAATTACTGTGTACTGTATAGAGTTAATTATTATGTAGAGATAATTAGTGTAGATAAGGAGATAATTAAAAGGAAAATATTATGGTACAAGAAAAAAAATGCTGGGGACTGAATCCAGGAAAACTTTGAAAAAATGATGAGGAAAAAATTCAAAACCTCAAAAAAAAGAGGGAAAAAACAGAAATCTTCAATAAAACAAGGAAGAAACAAAACTTCAACATAACGACGAGGAAAAAACAAGACAATAAAATGCTGGGAAAACCTTGGCTTAATTCAGGAAAACTTCAAGAAAAAGACTAGGAGAGAAAACAGGACAAAAAAAATGCTGCAGAAATCTTGGCTGAATAATAATAATATTAATAATAATAATAATAATAATAATAATATTGATAATAAAAATAATGACGATAATAAAAATAATGACAATAATAATAAAAATAATAATAATAATACATCATAATAATATTAATAATGAAAATAATAATAACAACAACGACAATAATAATAATAACGATAATAATACCTGTCATAATAATAAAAATAATAATAGTGAATAATAAAACAAACATCATTAGTCAAAATTTTACTGTTATTACAATACAAAACAATTAAGGCACCTATTCAACAACAAGTTTTTTTTTATACTTTATTATCTTTTATCCATTATTTTTTATCTATATTTTATTTTCACACACACACACACAAAATTTTCAGGAGTAATTTAACATTTTCTTGTTTAAATTTACGGGATTTTTTAATTTTATTTATTCGTAGTGTATTAACATTTTTTTTTCTTTATATGCATTAATAAAATTTTGGCACAATTAAAATTACATACATACATACATACATACATACACATATAAATTGCCTGATGAGTGATAATTTTTTTTTTTCCATTAATAAAATTTTGGCACAATTTAAATAACATACATACATACAAAAATTACCTTACAATTTTATATACTTGGTAACACTGTCTGACCACACCACACCGGCACTATTCTGGTAACACTCCTTTAAAATGATTAATTATCATATTTGACGTGTGTGTGTGTGTGTGTGTGTGTGTGTCGTGGCAATATTTGGCATTAACATTCAACACAACACATTAATTAAAGCTTTATGCACATTATTATTATAATTATTATTATTATTAATTATTATTTATTATTATTATTGAGTCACTCACTCGACGTCGCGGTTATTTATTTATTTTTGTTTATAATTGTGTTTGTGTGTGTGTATGTGTGATGTCTGTTTGTGTGTGTGTATGTGTGATGTCTATTTGTGTGTGTGTGTGTCTTTTTGAGTGTGTATCTGAGTGTGTGTGTATGTATGCGTGTGTCTTTTTGTGTGTGTGTATATGTGTCTGAGTTTGCCTATGTGTGTGTATGTGTGTGTGTATGTATATGTGTGTGTGTATGTATATGTGTGTGTGTATGTATATGTGTGTGTGTAAGTATATGTGTGTGTGTATATATATGTGTGTGTGTATGTATATGTGTGTGTGTGTATGTATATGTGTGTGTGTATGTATATGTGTGTGTGTATGTATATGTGTGTGTGTATGTATATGTGTGTGTGTATGTATATGTGTGTGTGTATATATATGTGTGTGTGTATGTATATGTGTGTGTGTATGTATGTGTGTGTGTGTGTGTGTATGTATGTATATGTGTGTGTGTATGTATGTATATGTGTGTGTGTCTGTATATGTGTGTGTGTTGATATATTTAGTAGCATTCTAATTCCACCAACACACGAATTTAAACTTTATAATAATAATATATATATATATGGGTAAAAAAAAAAAATTAATATTAATATATATATATATAATCTACACTCTAGTATTAATAAAAAATAAAACATTCCAATTTTAAACACTATTAATTTGTTATGTATATAGTTATCTATATAGAAGATTAAATGTTTATATATATATATTATTTAATGTTACATAATTATCAATACATAATTTATCCATATGACGATAATTACATACTGTATTACATAATTATTCATACAAAGATAATATTTGTACATAATATTACATAATTATCCACATATAAATAAATCATATTACATAATATTACACAAAAATTACATATTTCATAATTATTCATATAGACATAATTATTTCTACATAATATTACATAATAATATATAACACTACATAATTTTCCATACAGATAAAAACATTACTATATTATTATTATTATTATTTTTATCCTCTTTTAATTAATGTCATGGATATTAAATAAACCTTTTTATCAATACAAACTATAATATTCAAATTACTGCATTATTTTTAAGGCATATTATAATTTAATTCCCAAAGGTTTCATAAATTATCATAATATATCTCGATTTTTGACATTTTTTTTTTTATTCAGAAATTTTGCTAAAAGGATCTTGCAATGTTTTTTATCTATGCAATTTATTTATACATTTAATAGGATCTTGCAATCTTTTTTATCTATGCAATTTATTTATATATTAAGATATTTTTGTGAGATAATAACTGATAAAAATTTTGTTCATAGGTGTATAAAATAATATTGTAAATTTTAGAGGAATTTCACAAACTTTTCAAAAAATCATAGATACAATTTTTTGTTATTTCTGATGTTTTTTTTTTTGTATAATGCAATTAATTACTAAACTGTATAAATATTCAAAACTTCTGCTCAAAGATGTATAGAAATATAATATACTGTATGTATGTATTTTTAAGAGGAATTTCACAAACTTTTCACAAACATTAACAATACGGTTTTTATTTTTATTTTGTTTTGTGTAAAGTTGAAATTATAATTATTGCAAATTCTGTTCAAAAGTGTATAAGAAAATATTGTACAAACATTTTAGAGGAATTACACAAACTTTTCACTAAAATTTTAGAGGAATTACACAAAACTTTCACTAAAAATAACAATATCATTTTTATTAATAGCTGATGTTTATGTAAAATGCGATTATTGCAAATTCTGTACACAAGATTATAGTAAATTATTGACCAAAGTAAATTATTGCCAGAAGTAAATTATTGCCAAAAGTAAATTTATTGCCAAAAGTAAATTATTGCCAAAAGTAAATTATTGCCAAAAGTAATTTATTGCCAAAAGTAAATTTATTGCCAAAAGTAAATTATTGCCAAAAGTAAATTATTGAATTGTTTACATAATATTGCAATGCACTTTTTGTAAATTTTATGCAAGGTATATATAATTATTGCAAGTAATGATTGTCAATTATATCTCGGCCTATAATTATCTTGTACAGAAAATGTGATTAAGCTTCGTATTTTGACATTTGAACAATTATTATTATTATTATCATTTTTTTTTAAATATAATTATAATATATTTTTTTAAAGTATTGGGGTGTAACAGTCATATGCAAAAATATTGGTACATACATACATACACACACACACACACACATATATACACACACACACATACATACACACACACATACACATACATACATACACACACACACACACACACACACACACACACACACATACATACACATACATACACACACACACACATACATACACACACACACACATACATACATACACACACATGATATTCCATACACAATAACAATTTCTTGTGTTGCTTGTTTGTTTACACTTTAAAACAATAATAATAATAATAATAATTCTTTCGCTCTTTTGTTTACATTAATAATTTCTCGTGTTTGTTTGTTTGTTTACATTTAAGTTTGTGTATGTTTGTTTGTTTGTTTGTTTGTTTACACTGATTTGTGTATTTATTTTTTTATACTTTAATTTGTGTGTATTTGTTTACACTTTGATTTGTGTGTTTATTTGTTTACACTTTGATTTGTGTCTATTTGTTTACACTTTGATTTGTGTATTTGTTTGTGTAAACTTTAGTTTGTGTGTGTTTGTTTGTTGACACTTTAGTTTGTGTGTTTGTTTGTTTACACTTTGATTTGTGTTATTTGTTTACACTTTGATTTGTGTGTTTGTTTGTTTACACTTTTGTTTGAGTACACTTTAGTTTGTGTTGTGTTTGTTTGTTTACACTTTAGTTTGTGTTGTTTGTTTGTTTACACTTTAGTTTGTGTTGTGTTTGTTTGTTTACACTTTATTTTAGTTTGTGCTGTTTGTTTACACTTTATTTTGTGTTGTGTTTATTTGTTTACACTTTAGTTTGTGTTGTGTTTGTTTGTTTACACTTTAGTTTGTGTTTTTGTAGCGTGTAAACAGGTTGTAGAGAACCCGTAGTGTTGACTTCAGATCGCTGTTTACTATATCTGTAAACAAAAATAATATAAACATTAGAAAAAAAAAAATGAAATAAAAATACCAATACTAATAACAACAACAACAATAATTATAATAACAATAACAATCATTATAATAACAATAATAACTAAAGTCTGGACAAAGTAACAATCTCAATAGGCCTCACCCCACATCCCGTCATCACCGTGGATAACGTAACATGTTCTCGTACCAGTCTCAATGCTGCTATTTGACATCAGACCACCGAGGCACTGATAACGTCTAGTATTTAATCCATTCATCAATATAGAATGTTTTAATACCTGTAGTTTTGCATTTATTTTGTACAATTTCTCTCTTATCGAAGTACTTGAACACGTTAAGGATAATATTTCTAGCTGGACTTGGGGTATAGTTGAAAGTGGAGTAGTGGACATAATTAAATATCCAACTAAAATGTAAAGTTTCCGAATTCTGATGTCGTTATCAGTGTAATGAATGACACACGAGAAACTGAAATATGAGTTGCTGAAAACTGTAAACTTGTGACGAAGTTAAAATTAATAATTAAGTGTACTCCAATACAGTTATTAATTAATTATGGTTGGTGCTACAGATATGAGTACAGTGTAAAGAGGGTGTGGCCTATTGAGATTGTTACTTTGTCCTGACTTTATAATAATAATAAGAGTAATTTAATTATTTATGTACAGTCGGGAAAAGAAGTCTTGGAACACCTCATGGATGATATTATTTCATTTCAATGTAAGGATGGTTCCAATATTTTTTTTTTTGCCGACTGTTCAATTCTACACGTTGATTAATTAATGGTATTTATTTTAGTAGTGATGCGATGTGATGCGATGGTTGGGTTGCAAGCGGAGATTTTCAACATATATGCAAGCGATGCGAAGAGGTTGGTTGCTTGGTTGGTTGGTTGGGTTGCAAGCAGAGATTTTCAACACACATACATACATGCAAGCGACGCAAAAAGAAGCGGTTGGTTGGGTTGCAAGTGGAGATTTTCAACATATATGCAAGCGATGCGAAGAGGTTGCTTGGTTTGATTGCAAGTGGAGATTTTGAACACACATACATACAAGCGTTGCGAAAAGGTTGGTTGGTGGATTGCAAGCAGAGATATTAAACACATTTGCAAGCGATGCGAAGAGGTTGCTTGGTTGGTTGGTTGGTGGATTGCAAGCAGAGATATTAAACACACATGCAAGCGATGCAAAGAGGTTGGTTGGTTGGTTGGTTGGTGGATTGCAAGCAGAGATATTAAACACACAAGCAAGCGATGCAAAGCGAAGCGGTTGATTGGTTGCTTGGTTGGGTTGCAAGCGGAGATTTTTAATAATAATGATAATGAAAAAAAATAAATAAATAAACAAGGTAAAAATAAAAATATCACACACATAAATTATTCAGCCAAGATTCATTTTAATAATTAAGGAGAGAACGATTTTTTTTTTTTTTTTTTTTTTTGGGGGGTAAACTGGAGTGCTTCCGATTCCTCCAAAGTATGCCACAAAACAGACCCCCATTAGTAAGATTAATTAAGGTGGTGTGTTTGGAGGAATCCGAAGCACTCCAGTTCGTTTAATGTATTGTGAGGAAAATACAAATAGAATGATTAGTTACATGTAAAAAAAATATATATAAATACAAAGAGATGATGAAAATACAAATAGAATGATTAGCAATATGTAAAAAAAATATATATAAATACAGAGAGATGAAGGGAATTATTTGTAACATGTAAAAAAAAAAAATATAAATACAAAGAGATGAAGAAAATACAAATAGAATGATTAGTAATATGTAAAAATAAATACATATAAATACAAAGAGATGAGAGGAATGACTAGTTACATGTAAAAAAAATACATATAAATACAAAGAGATGAAGGGAATTATTTATAATATGTAAAAAAAATATATATATATATTAAATGAATACAATTATAAAATATTGGAGAAATGTATAGATATGAAGCAAGTGAAATAATGCTTGCAGAGAAATTAAGCAAGCAAAAAAATAAAACCAGGGAAATTAAGCAAGCGAAACAATAAAACCAAGGAAATGAAGCAAGCAAAGCGACAAAACAGAGAAATTAAGCAAGCGAAACAATATACACAGAGAAATGAAGCAAGCAAAACAATAAAACCAAGGAAATGAAGCAAGCAAAGCGACAAAACACAGAGAAATGAAGCAAGCGAAACAATAAAACAGAGAAATGAAGCAAGCAAAGCGACAAAACACAGAGAAATGAAGCAAGCGAAACAATAAACACAGAAATGAAGCAGGAGGCACCAAACGTAAACAAACGAAGCAAATGTTAAGATGCATTTTTTTTTTTCAGGACACACACACACACACACACACATACACACACATACACACACACGACGGAAAAACGAAAGATAAATTGGGAAAATGAACGACAAATAAACAAAAATGAACGATAAAGTATAAAAATAAATGAATGACAAATTGAAAAAATATAAACAAAGTGGAAAAATAAACGACGAATAAAAAAAATAAACATTAAATTGAAAAAATATACAATTAAAAAATGAATGACAATAAAAAAAAGAAACAAAGTAAAAAAATAAACAATAAATTGAAAAAAAAAAAAAAAAAAAAAGAACAAATAAAAAAAATTAACGTTTAAAAAAAAAAAAAAAAAAATTAACTGAGTCGTCGTCGTCGTGCGTGTGTGTGTGTTTATTTTTATTTCTATCTTCTTACCTTCGGGTCGAGCCTTGGGTCGGGCCAGGCCAGCGTCCATCATCAGTTCAAACGACTGCGAGACATTGTGTAGTTTGTCCTCGAATGTCTGGAAATGGGGGGGGGGGGTTAATATCTTGGTAAATAAATACATAAATACTTTGATAAATACATAAATACTTTGATAAATACATAAATACTTTGATAAATACATAAATACTTTGATAAATACAAAAATACTTTGATAAATACATAAATACTTTGATAAATACATAAATACTTTGATAAATAAATAAATACTTTGATAAATACATAAATACTTTGATAAATACATAAATACTTTGATAAATACATAAATACCGTACATATCTTGGTTAATAAATAAATAAATACTTTAATAAATAAATAAATACCGTACATATCTTGGTTAATAAATAAATAAATACTTTGATAAATAAATAAATACCGTACATATCTTGGTTAATAAATAAATAAATACTTTGATAAATGTATATATAAATATCTTGGTAAATAAATAGGTACACACATAAATTTCTTGGTATATAATTAAATACATACATATCTTGGTAAATATATAAATAAATACATAAATATCTTTGTAAATAAATAAATAAATACATAAATATTTTGGTAAATAAATAAATACATATATATCTTGATAAATATATAAATAAATATCTTGGTAAATAAGTAAATAAATATATATCTTGGTAAATGAGTAAACAAACACACACACACACACGTACTTGTGGCGTTAGGAAGAAGTGGCTAGAAATAAATAAATAGATAAACAAACAAACACACACACAAACACACGTACACCACAAATAGATAAACAGATAAACAAAAAAAACACACACACACATATTTGCGGCGTAAATGAGTAAACAAACACACACACACGTACTTGCAGCGTAAATGAGTAAACAAACACACACACACACATACTTGCGGCATAAATGAGTAAACAAACACACACACACACACACACACACACACAAAACGTACTTGCGGTGTTAGGAAGAAATGGTGTAGTGGAACACACACACACACACACACACACAAACGTACTTGCGGTGTTAGGAAGAAATGGTGTAGTGGAACACACACACACACACACACACACAAACGTACTTGCGAGTGTGAGGAAGAAGTGGTGTAGTGGAACACACACACACACACACACACACACACACACACACACACGTACTTGCGGTGTTAGGAAGAAGTGGTGTAGTGGAACAAAGTAACCCTCTACACACACACACACACACACACACACACACAAACACACACACACACACACACGTACTTGCGGTGTTAGGAAGAAGTGGTGTAGTGGAACAAAGTAACCCTCTACACACCACACACACACACACACACACACACACACACACACACACACACACACACACAAACACACACACACACGTACTTGCGGTGTGAGGAAGAAGTGGTGTAGTGGAACAAAGTAACCTTCGAGTAAACACACACACACAAACACACACACACACGTACTTGCGGTGTTAGGAAGAAGTGGTGTAGTGGGACAAACACACACACACACACACACACACACACACACACACACACACAAACGTACTTGCGGTGTTAGGAAGAAGTGGTGTAGTGGAACAAAGTAACCTTCGAGTAAACCCATCAGTAAACAAAGGTAAACACCGTCACAGAAGTCCGTCTCCATGTTCTGTATCTCAAGGTTAATTTTGTTCAGTTGCTTGTTTACAAACGTCACCAGACTCTGTAATAATAATAATAATAATAATAATAATGATGGTGATAATAATGGTGATACTGATGATAGTAATAATAATAATAATAATAATGGTGATAATGATGGTGATGATGATAGTAATAATAATACCAATAGCGATAATAATAGTGATAATAATAAGAATAATCATGATAATGGTGATGATGATAATAGTGGTAATGGTAATAATAATAACAATGATGATAATAATGGTGATCATAATAATAATACTATTACCACTACTACTACTAATACTGATAATAATAATAATAATAATAATGATAATACTAATAATATTACTAATACTACAACTACTACTAATAATAATAATGATAATAATAATAATAATAATGATAATAATAATAATAATAATAATAATAATAATAATAATACTCTTAACAACCTCTCACACCTCACTCCCTTACTACCACACTCTATCTCTTTCTCTCTCCCTTCTCTCTCTTTTCCATTTTCTCTCCTCTCTCTCTCTCCCTTTCCCCTCCTTTCTCTCTTTGCTACCTCTCTCTCCCTTTTCTCTTCTTTCCCTCTTTGCTACCTCTCTCCCCCCCCCTCTCTCTCTCTTTTCCCTTTTCTCTCCTCTCTCTCTCTCCCTTTTCTCTCCTCTCTCTCTCTCTCTCCCCACTCCCTCTCTTCTTTCTCTCACCACACACCACCACCTTTTTCTCCCTCCTTTCCTTCCTCTCTCTCTCTCTCTCCCACTCCCCCCTCTCTCTCCCCCCCCCCCTCCCCCCACACATACTCACCCTCTTGACCACCTGTAGCTTGTCGGGTGCGTGGTCAAAGAGTGTGTCGAACGCGTCTCTCTCGAACCTCACTCCCTTACTACCCCACTCTATCTCTTTCTCTCTCTCTTTTCCATTTTCTCTCCTCTCTCTCTCCCTCCCTTTTTTCTCCTTTCCCTCCCTCTCTCCCCTTTCTTTTCTTTCTCTCCTTTCTCTCTTTGCTACCTCTTTCCCTCTCTCTCTTTTCCATTTTCTCTCCTCTCTCTCTCCCTTTTCCTTCCCTTCTCTCTCCCCCCTCTTCTCCCCACCCCCATACCTCCCCCCCCCCTCCTCCCCCCGCCCTTCCCCCACACATACTCACCCTCTTGACCACCTGTAGCTTGTCGGGTGCGTGGTCAAAGAGTGTGTTGAACGCGTCTCTCTCGCACCTCACTCCCTTACTACCACACTTTATCTCTTTCTCTCTCTCTTTGTTCCCTCCTTTCTCTCTCTCCCTTTTCTCTCTTTTCCATTTTCCCTCCTTTCTCTCTTTGCTACCTCTCTCTCCACTCTCCTCTCTCCCTTTTCTCTTCTTTCCCTCTTTGCTACCTCTCTCCCCCCTCTCTCTCTCTCCCTTTTCTCTCTTTTCCATTTTCTCTCCTCTCTCTCTCCCTTTTCTCTCCTCTCTCTCTCCCTTTTCTCTCCTTTCCCTCCTTTTTCCTTCCCTCCTCTCTCCCCTCTCTTCTCCCCACCCCCATACCTCCCCCCCCCTCCCTCCCCCACACACTTACTCACCCTCTTGACCACCTGTAGCTTGTCGGGTGCGTGGTCAAAGAGTGTGTCGAACGCGTCTCTCTCGAACCTCACTCCCTTACTACCACACTCTATCTCTTTCTCTCTCTCTTTTCCATTTTCTCTCCTCTCTCCCTCTCCCTTTTCTCTCCGTTCCCTCCCTTTTCTCTCCTCCCCACCCCCCTCCCTCCTTTCCCCCTCTCTTTTTTCTCTCCTCTCTCTCTCCCTTTTCTCTTCTTTCTCTCTCTCCTCTCTTCTCCCCACCCCCATACCTTCCCCCCCCTCCTACCCCCACACATACTCACCCTCTTGACCACCTGTAGCTTGTCGGGTGCGTGGTCAAAGAGTGTGTCGAACGCGTCTCTCTCGAACCTCAGTCCCAGGTCGTCGTAGGTTCCCGTCAGCTCCTCGTTGACGATGCGATGGTTCAGCTGGCCGTCACGTTTCTGGAATGGGTGGTGGTGGTGCGTTTGTTAGTTGTTTGTTTGTTTGTGTGTGTGTGTGTGTTTGTTAGTTTGTGTGTGTGTGTGTTTGTGTGTTTCTGGAATTGGTGGTGGTGCGTTTGTTTGTTTGTGTGTGTGTTTTTTTGGAATTGGTGGTGGTGGTGCATTGTTAGTTGTTTGTTTGTTTGTTTGTTTCTGGAATTGGTGGTGGTGGTGCGTTTGTTAGTTGTTTTGTGTGTGTGTGTGTGTGTGTGTGTAGTCAGTCACACACAAAACACACAAGTATGGAAGTGAAAAAGTGGACTGAGAAATAGTATAATAGATAGAACACATTAAAAAAAAAAACACACACACACACACATTAATAAAAAAAAAACACACACACACACACACTCTCTCTCAGTCACACACACAAACCATGAATAAAATACACACACACACACCCACACACAACAAATAAAAATAAAACACCCACACACAACAAACAATAAAAATAAAACACACACACACACCAACACACAACAAATAAAAATAAAACACACACACACACACCCACACACAACAAAAAATAAAAATACCCACACACAACAAATAAAAATAAAACACAGACACACACACACAACAAATAAAAACACACACACACACACACTCTCTCTCAGTCACACACACAAACCATGAATAAAATACACACACACCCACACACAACAAACAAATAAAAATAAAACACACACACCCACATATAAAAAAAACACACAACACATAAAAAACACATAAAAAACACACACAACAAACAAATAAAAACACACACACACACACAACAAACAAATAAAAATAAAACAGACACACACACACAACAAACAAATAAAAATAAAACACACACACACCCACATAAAAAAAAAAAAAAAAAAACACACCCACATAAAAAAAAAAAAAAAAAAAACACACACAAACACACACCTGTACAATCACCACACTTATGATACAATTCTCGGGCATTTTGATGGGAGCCCTGAAGTTCCTGGCGAGGGCTACCAGGAGGTGTAAGATGGCCACTATATTCTTGGAGTGTATGGAGTCTACGGACCACTTGTGGGGACCGTACCTACCCAACCCAAGGATCTGAAAAAATAAATAAATAAACGGTTGTAAATTTGTGGTTGTAAATGATCGGTAAATTGTTGATATAGTTGTAAATGGTTATTAAATTGTTCTGTAAATAAACGGTTGTAAACGATTAATAATATTTTCTGTAAATAAACGGTTGTAAATTTGTGGTTGTAAATGATCAGTAAATTGTTGATATAGTTGTAAATAGTTAATAATATTTTCTGTAAATAAACGGTTGTAAATTTGTGGTTGTAAATGATCAGTAAATTGTTGATATAGTTGTAAATGGTTAATAATATTTTCTGTAAATAAACGGTTGTAAATTTGTGGTTGTAAATGATCAGTAAATTGTTTTGTAAATAAACGGTTGTAAATTTGTGGTTGTAAATGATCAGTAAATTGTTGATATAGTTGTAAATGGTTAATAATATTTTCTGTAAATAAACGGTTGTAAATGATCAGTAAATTGTTGATATAGTTGTAAATGGTTAATAAATTGTTTTGTAAATAAACGGTTGTAAACAATTAATAATATTTTCTGTAAATAAACGGTTGTAAATTATTAATAAAATGTTCTTTAATTATGGTAAAATGTTGTAAAATTGTGGTTGTAAATGATCAGTAAATTGTTGATGTAGTTGTAAATGGTTAATAAATTGTTTTGTAAATAAACCGTTGTAAATTGTGGTTGTAAATGATTAATAAAATGTTTTGTGAACTGCTTTGCGCAGTGGCAATATCGTAACCAATGAGGTCGAGGATTGCTACTGTGCTTAACTGCTATCAGTATTGGGAAAAGCAAGAACCTCGGTGACCTACCCCTCCCCAGGAAGGGTAGGTAAGCCTTGCCCCGCCTCCAAGCGGTGACCTCGGGGGTACACCTCCTTTTTTTATCTTGTTTTTATCCATTTAGGAGGTGGAGCCAAAGGGGAAGGCGGTGTGGGGGTGAGACTTAGCTTCCCCCACATATAGGTTTTAAGGTTTTTATTGTATTTTTATTGTATTTTTTTAGTGTTTTAAGATTTTTAAATTCTTTGATTGTGTGTTTTTATATTTTGTAATTTCTTTTAAATTTATGACCGTGTTTTTTAGCTTTTGACAATGCCGACGGCCCGTGTCCCTCCGGGAATGAGCACTGCATTGGCCTTGCCAGCCATCAGTGGCCCCCCAATGGGGGAGTGGACAGCTATGGCTACTGGCGGGGGAGGGTCTCCGGGTTGCCCTGTAGAGGGAGTGGGGAAGAGCGATTGTATGAGAGTTGTAACTGTGAATGTGAATGGAATGACGGATGGGACCAAGAGGCGAGAGATTGTAGAATGCTTCAAGAAAGGAAGAGTGGATGTGATGGGAGTGACGGAGACACACGTGAAAGGATGTGGAGTGGTTGAGTGTCAGGAAGGAAGGGAGAGTGGACTGTGGGAGGGAATGGAGGGAGGAGTAGTATGGACGGGTATGAATGAAAAGAGTAAAGGAAGAGGGAAGGAAGGGTGTGCGCTGTTGGTGTCTCCGTGGGTGTGGAAGGGAGTGGATGGACATGGGTGGAATGGGTCTAGAATAGTATGGATGACTGGAAAGATTGGCTTGATGAAGTATGCTTGGGTGTGTGCTTATGCACCAGTGAATGAAAAGAGTAAGACAGGGAGAGAGAAGATGAGAGTGTTTTGGGAGGAATTGAATACATGTCTGAGAGGAATTGATAATGGAAGGAGAGTAGTAATGATGGGAGATATGAATGGAAAGGTGGGAGGTGAGGAAGTGGGGAATATTGTGGGTAAATGGGGTGTAGAAGGAACAAATGAGAATGGTGAATATCTAGTGGATGTCTGTGCTGAGAGGGGGTTGTTCTTGGCGAACACCTTCTTTCAGCACAAGATGATCCACAGGTATACATGGAAGAGAAGGGATGAGAGAGGAGAGCAGAAGAGTTTGATTGATTATGTGGCAGTGGATGAAAGGTTGAGGAAGGATGTGTATGACGCAAAAGTAGTGAGAGGAATGGTCCATTGCTCCGACCATTTTGCGGTGTTGGTGAGGATGAAGGTTAGGGTTAAGTGGGAGTATAGTAGGAGGGATGAAGGGGTGAGGAATAAGAGGGAGGTGGCTAGTGGGAAATTAGATGTAGAAGAGTATAGGGAGGAATATAAGAGGAGGGTGGGTGAGGTGCTGGGAGATGTAAGGATGGGGATAGGGGAGGGAGTGGGAGTGAATGCGGTGTATGAAATGTTTAAGATGAGAGTATTAAGGACAGCAGCAGAGGTAGTAGGATATAAGTCACAGAAGAGGGGCAAGAAAGGGAGTGCTTGGTGGACAGAAGAAGTGAAAGATGCTGTAGAGGATAAGAGGAAGGCATATAGGAGAACACTACAGAGGAATGTGCCGGAAGAAGTGAGAGAGAGATGGAAAAGAGAATATAATGTGTGTAAGAGACAAGTGAAAAGGATGGTGAGTGAGAGTAAAAGGAGAGTGGATGAGGAGTTTGGTATGAAGCTGAGTGAAAAGTTTAAAGAGAACAAGAAATTATTCTGGAAGGAGGTGAAAAGAGAAAGAGGAGAAGGAAAGTCTGGTAGTGTGAGAATGAAGAGAGAGGATGGAGTTACTGTGAGTAGAAGTGAGGAAGTGAAAGAAGTGTGGAAGAGGCATTTTGATCGGTTGATGAATGGGGGGACGGGAGGGGAGGCGGTGGTGACATGCATGGGGATGGAGGCAGGTGGTAGACGACAGGATGTACAGGGAGATTTAGGAAGGGAAGAGGTTAGGAAAGCAATAGGAAAGTTGAAGATGGGAAAGGCACCGGGGGTGGATGGGATAACTGCTGAAATGTTAAAGTGTGGGGGGGAGGAAGTGGTGGAGTGGATGTTGCTTATATGTACATTGGCGTGGAGGCAGGGAGAGGTGCCAGAGGATTGGAGGAGAGCCATAATTGTACCTTTGTACAGTCGGCAAAAAAAGTTTCGTTACCATCCCTAAAACAGAGTGATGTAATGTTGGTACGCCTGACTGGTGAGTGTCGTACCTCCGCCACCCTCCGGCCTCTATAAGTCCGTGCCCCTGGGCCAATGCCCTCAGTGTGTCATGGGCAGCCAAGCAGGAATGACGTTCTTTCACTCAGTACTATATTTTCTGGGTATTTCACGGTTATTTTTGTTCTAAAATACTCAAACTCATTTCCTTATGTTTAGTAATGAATAGTTAAATAGTAAGAGTTCTTCAACACTCAAAATTTTATTTAAAATCAGCTAAACTTTTGATATAAAAAAAGTTGACACTGCCGGAGCAATGACAATTCCCGTCCAGCATGTCCCGGATGACACGAGTCACAGCTACCCAGTTGGTGGAGTACCAACCCTACCGGGCTTACCCATGTTAAAATTAATGTAGGGGTGGTAACGAAACTTTTTTTGCCGACTGTACAAGGGGAAGGGGAGTAAGGATGAGTGTGGTAGCTATAGGGGAATAAGTCTTCTTAGTGTACCGGGGAAGGTTTACGGGAAGGTTCTTACTGAAAGACTGGTTGAAGTAACAGGGAATAAAGTTAGTGAGGAGCAGGGAGGGTTCAGAAAGGGTAGAGGATGTGTGGACCAAATATTTGCATTAAAATCAATAGTTGAGAAATATATTGGGAAGGGTAAGAAGTTGTATGCTGCCTTCATGGATTTGGAGAAGGCATACGATAGAGTTGATAGGAAAGCTATGACAGAGGTGTTGAGAATTTATGGTGTTGGGGGGCCTTTGCTGAAAGGTATTGAGGCTTTTTATGCAGATGCAAAAGCATGTGTACGGGTAGAGGGTGATCTAAGTGAGAGTTTTAATATTAGTGTAGGGCTGAGACAGGGGTGTGTTATGTCACCATGGTTGTTCAATATATATATGGATGGTTGTATGAGAGAGGTGAAAGCCAAAGTGAATGGTCTGGGGGTGAAGTTGAGGCTGAATGAAGCAAATTGGTCCCTGGTGGCAAGTTTGTTTGCGGATGACACTGTGCTGATGGCTGAGAATGAAAGGAATTTACAGAGAGTGGTGGACGAATTTCAGTCTGTGTGTAAACGAAGGAAATTGAAGGTGAATGTAGATAAAAGTAAAGTGATGGTATTTGAAAGAGCAGAAACTGAAGTGATTGACTTTGCTACACCTTACAGAGTGGCTGTACCAACTGGGACGAAGTGTGAGATAACTCTGAGGGGCGAGAGGATGGAGGAAGTGAAGGAGTTTAAGTACCTGGGTACAGTTATGTGTAAACATGGAAGTATGGAAGGAGAAATTAGGGAGAGAGCAGTGAAGGGTAGGCAGGTCATAGGATCACTGGGGAGGATTATGAAAGGTAGAAGTGTGAGTATGGAAGTGAAAAGGGGACTACGAAATAGTATAATCCTGCCAACACTGACATATGCGTCGGAGACATGGACATGGAGTAGGGCGCATCAGTCTAGAATAGGTGCTGTGGAAATGAGTTACTTGAGAGGAGCATGTGGACTTACTAGATGGGATGGAGAAAGTAATGAGAGTGTGTATGAGAGATGTGGTATGAGTGAGAAGGCAATTGGCATTGAGTGTGGAGTGGTTGAGAGAGTGAAACGTGATACATTGAGATGGTTTGGACATGTGGAGAGAATGCAAGGCGAGGAATTTGTAAAGAAGGTGTATGGAAGTGAAGTTGTGGGACCTGGTGTGAGAGGCAGACCTCCGGTCAGATGGAAGAACAGAGTGGAGGAGTATGTAAGGGAGAGAAACATGAGGGGTAGAGTAGGGATGGACCAAGTAAGGAGGGAGTGTTGGAACAGGGAGAACTGGAGACACTTCTGCCGTGGCCACCCCCTTGGGGGGAGTTCCCGGAGGGAGCGAGGCGTCGGAGCTATAGATAGATAGATAGACTGTAAATTGTGATTGTAAATTATTAATAAATTATTTTGTAATTATGGTGAAATGCTTGTAAATTGTGGTTGTAAAAGATCAGTAAATTGTTGATATAGTTGTAAATGGTTAATAATATTTTCTGTAAATAAACCGTTGTAAATTTGTGGTTGTAAACGATTAATAATATTTTCTGTAAATAAACGGTTGTAAATTTGTGGTTGTAAAAGATTAATAAATTGTTTTGTAATTATGGTGAAAAGGTTGTAAATTTGTGGTTGTAAATGATCAGTAAATTGTTGATATAGTTGTAAATGGTTAATAAATTGTTTTGTAAATAAACGGTTGTAAAATTGTGGTTGTAAATGATCAGTAAATTGTTGATGTAGTTGTGAAATTATGGTTTGTAAATGATTAATAATATGTTCCGTAAATAAACAGTTGTAAATTATGGTTGTAAAAGATCAGTAAATTGTTGATATAGTTGTGAAATTATGGTTTGTAAATAATTAATAATATTTTCTGTAAATAAACGGTTGTAAATGATTAATAATATGTTCTGTAAATAAACGGTTGTAAATTGTGGTTGTAAATGATTAATAATAATATGTTCTGTAAATAAATGGTTGTAAATGATTAATAAAATGTTCTTTAATTATGGTGAAATGTTTTGTAAAAATCACTTCGTATTTCTGTCTATATTATAACAATTTTCATGCCATTTTAATTCAATAAATATTAGATTTCCTTTTAAGAATGCCTATGAAGACAGATATCTATTTATCTAAGTAAAACTTGGAGAAACAAAATTGACTGGAATATTGTGTTCGTTTACGTTTAAAGATAGTTGACTTGGATTTAAATTTTTCTTTCTTGTGTGTGTTTATATGGTTACTACAATTGTGTGTGTTTATATGGTTAATACAATTGTGTGTGTTTATATGGTTAATACAATTGTGTGTGTTTATATGATTAATACAATTGTGTGTGTTTATATGGTTAATACAATTGTGTGTGTTTATATGGTTACTACAATTGTGTGTGTTTATATGGTTAATACAATTGTGTGTGTTTATATGGTTAATACAATTGTGTGTGTTTATATGATTAATACAATTGTGTGTGTTTATATGGTTAATACAATTGTGTGTGTTTATATGGTTACTACAATTGTGTGTGTTTATATGGTTAATACAATTGTGTGTGTTTATATGGTTACTACAATTGTGTGTGTTTATATGGTTAATACAATTGTGTGTGTTTATATGGTTAATACAATTGTGTGTGTTTATATGATTAATACAATTGTGTGTGTTTATATGGTTAATACAATTGTGTGTGTTTATATGGTTACTACAATTGTGTGTGTTTATATGGTTAATACAACAGATGGACATGATTTGCATATATGAAATAACAAATGAGAATTTTCTTTGAATCTCAGGATCATACAATGAAGTTAATGAAGGGTTAATTTAAATGTTTATATCAATGAGTCAAGGGTTAAGGACAATGTTTGTTCAGCCAATCACGAGCTGGCAATGCAATGTTGCCATTTTACATATTGGCGATGTCAGATGAAATGAAATAGACTATACCAACCAACCCCACCCCCGAACCAACCAACCAAACAGAAAGAGAGAGAAAGAGAGAGAGAGAAAGAGAGAAAAGACACACACACACAGAATTAAATACCAACCAACCCCATCCCCAAACCTAACCTAACGTAACCAAACCTAACCTAACCCAACACAACCTAACCTAACCTAACCTAACCAAACCAAACCTAACCAAACCTAACCTAACCAAACCTAACCTAACCTAACCAAACCTAACCAAACCTCACCTAACCTAACCTAACCTAACCTAACCTAACCAACCCAAACCTAACCAACCCAAACCTAACCAAACCTAACCTAACCAAACCTAACCTAACCAAACCTAACCAAACCAAACCAAACCAAACCCAACCAAACCCAACCCAACCCAACCAAACCAAACCCAACCCAACCAAACCCAACCCAACCCAACCCAACCAAACCCAACCCAACCTAACCTAACCCAACCAAACCAAACCAAACCAAACCTAACCAAACCAAACCAAACCAAACCAAACCTAACTTAACCTAACCTAACCTAACCTAACCTAACCTAACCTAACCAAACCTAACCAAACCCAAACCCAACCTAACCTAACCAAACCTAACCAAACCAAACCCAACCCAACCTAACCTAACCCAACCAAACCCAACATAACCAAACCAAACCTAACCTAACCTAACCTAACCAAACCTAACCAAACCAAACCTAACCTAACCAAACCAAACCTAACCTAACCTAACCTAACCTAACCAAACCTAACCTAACATACATACATACATACATACATGATTAGCGGCATTGAGTACTATTCTGAGTTTCTGTCTCTGTCCGGTCTCGCTCTGGGTCACCTCTTGGACGTCAAGGGTGTTATTGGTCAGTCGCTCTGTTGGGGGGCGGAGAAAAAATAAATACACGGGTGGAATTAAAACATGGTGGAATTAATTTATATACGGTACTAATTGAAATATAGTGGAGATAATTTATATACGAGTGGAATTAATTTATACGAGTGGAATTAATTTTTTGTGGAATAAATTTATATATGTGGAAATAAAGTATAGTAGAATTAATTATATAGTTGAATAAATACACACGGGTGGAATTAAAACATGGTAGAATTAAAATATATACTAATTGAAATATAGTTAAATTAATTTATATATAGTTGAATTAATTTATATGAGTGGAATTAAAACATAGTGGAATAAATATTAAGAGGAATTAATTTATATGAGTGGAATTAAAGTATAGTGGAATTAATATATATATGAGTGGAATTAAAATATATACTAATTGAAATATAGTGGAATTAAACCATAGTAGAATTAATATTTAGTGGAATTAATTTATAATTGAATAAATATATACGACTGAAATTAAAACATAATAGAATTAATATACGAGTGTAATTAAAATATACATGAGTGGAATTGAAATATATTTAAGCGGAATTAAAATATATACGAGTGAAATTAATTTATAGTGGAATTAATAAATATACTAATTAAAATATAGTGTAATTAAAATATACACGAGTGTAATTAAAATATATATGAGTGAAATTAATATATAGTAGAATTAATATACAGTACACTAATTAAAATATATTCGAATTAATATATATACCGGTACTATTTAAAATATATAGAATTAATATACGAGTGGAATTAATATATATACTAATTGAAATATATTCGAATTAATATATAGTGGAATTAAAATATTTATGAGTGTAATTAATGGATATACACGAGTGGAATTAATATATATACTAATTAAACTATAGTGTAATTAATTTATAGTGAAATTAAAATATATATGAGTGAAATTAAAACATAGTAGAATTAATAAACGAGTGGAATTAAAATATACACGAGTGGAATTAAAATATACACGAATGGAATTAAAATATATACGAGTGGAATTAAAATATACACGAGTGGAATTAAAATATATACACGAGTGGAATTTAAATATATACGAGTGGAATTTAAATATATACACGAGTGGAATTTAAATATATACGAGTGGAATTAAAATATACACGAGTGGAATTAATATATATAAAAATTAAAATATAGTGTAATTAAAATATATACGAGTAAAATTAAAACATATATGAGTGGAATTAATTTATATACTAATTAAAATATATACGAGTGGAATTAAATATTGTGGAATTAAAACATAGTAGAATTAATATATAGTGGAATTAATTTATAGTTGAATAAATATATACGAGTGAAATTAAAACATAGTAGAATTAATATACGAGTGAAATTAAAACATAATAGAATTAATATACGAGTGAAATTAAAACATAGTAGAATTAATATACGAGTGAAATTAAAACATAGTAGAATTAATATACGAGTGTAATTAAAACATAGTAGAATTAATATACGAGTGTAATTAAAACATAGTAGAATTAAAATAGAGTGTAATTAATCTATAGTCTCACCAATCAGTTTATGAAAGACCATGCCGTCATACAGGTCTTCCTCGATGTGTTTGACAATGATGCGGTCTGGGGCGAGGACGTCGTTGATCCACTCTATCAGTATGGCTATAAGGTCCTTCAGTTTGGGGTCCTCGTACGACCTCGGCTCGATCATGGAGCGCTCCTCGTTGTCGTCTGTATTGGGGGTGGGTGGGTGGGGGGGGGGTGTCGGAGAGTTAGTAAATAAATAAATAATGAAATAAATGAATAATAGTAAATAATTAATGAATAAAATAATAAAACTAGATAAACTAATAAATAAATTAATTAATTAACAAATACACACATACACATACACAACTCTCACTCCTTCTCTCTCGCACACACACATACACACCTCTCTCTCACAAACACACTCCCTCCTCCCCCTCTCACACTCCCTCTCTCTCACTCACACACTCCCTCCCTCACACACACACACACTCCTCCAACCCCCCCCCCCCTCTCTCCCTCCCACCTCCACCCACTCCCCCACCCCCCCTACTCACCCAGGTTGTAATCCCCCACACTCCCCCATCCCTCTCTCTCCCTCCCCCACACTCCCCCATCCACCACCCCACTCCCTCACACACACACACACTCCCCCATCCCTCTCTCTCTCCCTCCCCCACACTCCCCCATCCCTCTCTCTCCCTCTCCCCCACTCCCCCATCCCTCTCTCTTTCCCTCCCCACAATCCCCCATCCCCCACTCCCCCATCCCTCTCTCTCCCTCCCCCACACTCCCCCATCCACCACCCCACTCCCTTCCCCACACTCCCCCACCCCCTTCCCCCCACTCCCCCATCCACCACCCCCTCTCTCCCCCCCCCCCCACTCCCCCCATACTCACCCAGGTTGTAGTCGTCGGGTGGCACATCAACAGACATGGGTGATCCGGGTGAGTCGATGGCATGCTTCCCTTCGACTTGGACCTCTTGTACTGAAAAGAAAAGAAAAATAAATAGATAAATAATATAAATAGATAATATGAGTAAATAAATAGATAATATGAGTAAATAAATAGATAATAATATAAGTAAATAAATAAATAGATAATAATGAGTAAATAGATAATATGAGTAAATAAACCTCACATCCTTCGACTTGGACCTCTTGTACTGAAAAGAAAATAGTGTTAAAATGGACCCAATTTCACCTCCTATGTGTTAAAATTGGGAACACACACACACACCCATTAGTGTTAAAATGGCCCCAATTATACCCCAATTTTATTCCCATTTATAGTGTCAAAATGGATCCAATTATACCCCCATTAGTGTCAAAATGGACCCAATTATACCCCCATTAGTGTCAAAATGGGGAACACACCCATAAATTGCCACCCATTACACCCACACACATAATGTAAAT
>JAWQEG010002443.1:0-150000 GCA_033782935.1 Petrolisthes cinctipes
GAAACAATCACTTTAACTCTAACAGCTTGGCAGAACTTTGTCTAGACTGTGTCTTGAACTGCTCTATCGAGGAACTATCAACTAACCTCTGCGCGCGTAGCTGATTCCAGACATTGCAGATTGATTTTATATGTGAAGAAATTACCTAACGTATTATGGCGGAAGCGTTTCAAGTCTAGTTTCCATCCATGGTTTCTAGTTGCATTAGTGTTTAAGCTAAACAGGCACTGATAATCCATGTTTTCATATCCACGAAGGATTTTGAAAACTTCAATTAGTTGACCTCTCAAGCGTCTCGTCTCTAATGAGAAGAGTCCTAGTGCCTGCAGCCTTCTCTGGTAGCCCATGTGCTTAATTGATGGGATCAGTTTGGTGGCCCTAGCCTGGACTCTCTCAAGCCTCGCAGTGTCTTTCTTGATCCAACTGGCTTAGAGGGCACGAACATTGATTGTTGTGCCATAAAGCAGTCTCGAAATAAGCACCAGGACTCATTCACCCCTTGGCCCATTTCCAGAGAGAGAGAGAGAGAGAGAGTGTGTGTGTGTGTGTGTGTGTGTGTGTTTAAAAGAGAGAGAGAGAGTGTTTCGTTTCGTTTCGTTTCACCTGGTCTTGATCACATCCTGGACACGTGCTCACCAACTGTTACCCTCCCGGAATGAGCTCAGAGCTCGTAGTGACCGATCTTTGGTTAAGGCTGGAACCTTTTTCCACACACCGGAATAGCGAGGTCACAACTCCTCGACTTACGTCCCTTACCTATTCTCTGCTAGGTGAACAGGGGTTACACATTTAAGGAAACAATCCCATATTGTCTCCACCCGACCGGGGATTCGAACCCAAGACCTCTCGGATGTGAGCCGAGCGCGCTAACCACTACACCACCGGGCTGTGTATGTGTGTGTTTGTGTGTGTGTGTGTAGGTCATGCACACATACACACATATAAATGTAATCATAATATCAACACACATACATACATACATACACACATTATTATTGTTTTATTTTTTTTATTATTATTATTATTTTTATTATTATTATTTTTTTTTTATGCAGGTCGAAATTGACACTATCAATATTTTCATCAATTTTTGTATGCAGGTTGAAATTGACACTATCTTTTATTATCAATTTGTTTTATGCAGGTTGGCAAATGATGTGATTTATTGTTCAGTGATGCAAGAGGAGCTCCAGAAAATCAAAAGTAGCTCAGAAAACGGATATTGAACAGCACAAACTTAAACATTGTTAGAGGTTGTTTTTTCACTGCACAATCAGTGGGAAATAAGACAATGGATATTTGCGATCTAATTAACAATGATCATTTTGATATCAACCAAGGCTCTTTAATGGATTGCCATTAAATGTCCGGAGTAGTGAAAATTGCACGATTTTTAAGAAAAGACTGAAAACACATCTGTCAGCTGAATGTTACGACACAGATGATATGAGTATTACTAGTGATTATAGTGTTTAATAATATTGAGAGAAGCCCTGCGGAGCACCATCTGCTTGTGGAGCGGGGTATAGAATATCCAACAACAAGTAACAAGGTTGTGCGGTCCCAGGAGTCTCGGTACAGGGGTAAGTTTGTGTTGTATATTTATATTGGTGCTTTATAAACATGTACAGACACACACCACACAAAACAACATACACATGTACACTAACAATATTCTACACATATTGCTCACTAGTTTTAATACTCTACAACACTGACAATAAAAACACTGGCTGCACACATACCAACACACCAGACTCACTAACACCAGACATCTACACCCACACCTCCATATACACACACCTGTTCGGGAACCTGGGCACCCCTAAGGGCCCTCAAGGATTTAAGGTGGCTTGACTCGACAATCTCCAGGGTGCCCTGTTGCTCCTTATGTTGTGTGGTGACACAGGGGCTCTGATCAACCTTGGCCCCCTCACCCCAAAGTACCCCTGTCAATTATGCTGATGGGCGGTCAAGTGGGGCCAGCGGGCCATCCAGTGCGAACGCTGCTGTGAGGTTTCCCAGCATGCAGGCTGGTATCATGTCAGCTGTGTTGGGGGATTCACGGCGGCGTTCGACGGATTGGAGGGTCGGAGCCTTTCGTGGATCTACTGGGACTGTGGTGCGCCCAATTTTACCTCCTCCCTATTTCACTCCCCAATGCACCACACCTATAGATTCAGTTCATTAGACACCACCACTTCATCTCAACCACCACCCACAACCCACAACACACCTCCACCATTAGATAGGATCACCCGACGCTTAGGTAGACGCAACAGAGACAATTCCTCCCCTACACAAAACCGACAGCAAGACATGACTTCCCTTAACTCTGCATCATCCACTCCTCCTCTCCCAAACCATTCTACACCCAACCAGACTCTCCCTAGTACACGCACATTTTCCATAACGCCAATCACCATCCCCAATAGATCATAGATCATCCATCCTCACACCCCATTCTACCACCAACACCACACTCGACTCCATCACCCATAAAAAACTGTCTTCCCTTCGTACCCTAATCATTAACTTCCGCAGTATCATAAACAAAAGAGCCGCCTTTCACCAAACCCTTCAGACCTATGACCCCGACATTATTATAGGGACAGAGACCTGGCTCACCTGACATCCAGGACAGTGAAATCTTCCCGATGGACAGTCCCTATAATATGACCCTACACAGGAAGGACACAATAGACGATAACCATGGCGGAGTCCTAATTGCGACAAAAGCCAGGACTAGTTGCGACCCCAGCCACCGAACTAAACACAGACTCCGAAATCATATGGACTAAATTACAAATACAGGGCTGCAGGACACTCATTATAGGATCCTTTTATCGTCCCCCAAATTCAAACTTAGAATACCTGCAGACCCTTGACGAATGTTTATCTAAAATTGACCCCTCCAAAAATATATGGTTGGCTGGCGACTTTAACCTTCCCGACATAAACTGGACAGCACAGGCGACACTGGACAATTCCACCCATGAAGGCGACTTACTGTTACAGACTGACATTGAACTCTTACATGAAAATCTTATTAACATTAACACCCACTCACATACTCAAATAGTACTCGAACCAACACGCACACAAGCCAGTGTAGAAAGACATAAGACATAAGACATGAGGTCACATCCAACATATTAGACTTATTTCTCACAAACAACATTTCCTTAATTAATTACAAGGACACGAGTACTACCTGGTCTTAGTGACTATAAGGTGATACATTTGATGCAAACATCAAGCTTGACCGGTATTACAACATTGCTACACAACATTTCCTTGTTACACACCCACAAGACAAAGCCAACGCACTTAACACACAATTCCGGTCCGTTTTTACCCATGAACATGAACACTTACCAGACATGCCAACACCATCACACCCACCAATCCCTCCCATTCATATAAACACCCAAGGAATTGATAAACTTTTATCTGAGGTAGACATACATAAAGCGACTGGACCAGACAATACACCCTGCAGGATATTGAAAACTAACACCAATGTTCTTGCCCCTGTCCTGCAGGTTATATTCTCACAGACTTTACAGACCGGTGAAATCCCTCAAGACTGGCTTTTGGCAAATGTGACCCCAATTTTTAAATCCGGAGACAGGACCCTTTCGATTAATTATAGATCAATTTCACTTACCTCAGTCCACTGCAAAATTTTAGAACACATAATTCATAGACATGTAATGGACCACTTTGATAGGCAAAATATACTGACCGACAATCAACACGGTTTTCGGCCTAAATGTTTGTGTGAGACACAGCTACTGGTAACTACTCATGACATCTTGCAGTCCCTCAATGACACAAAAATTAGACAAGTTGACACCATAGTATCAGACTTTGCCAAAGCCTTCGACAAAGTCTCTCACCAAAGACTACTACACAAGTTAGAATTCTATTGCATACAGGGAAAAATTCTTCACTGGATTAGAACGTTCTTGACTACCAGAAAGCAACGCGTAGTTCTTGACGGTAGTCAGTCTCCACCTGTTTCAGTGACCTCTAGTATACCCCAGGGCACTGTCCTTGGTCCCCTTCTCTTCCTTTCATACATTAATGACCTCCCACTCTCACTTTCCTCTAGCATTAGACTCTTTGCAGACGATAGTTTAGTTTACAGACCAATTAAAGATAGGAATGACTGCCTTCGACTACAGGACGACCTAACTGCACTTGCAGATTGGGAAGCCAAGTGGCAAATGACATTTAGACCAGACAAATGCCATCACATCCGTTTTACCCGAGCCCATAATCCCATTCCACAGACAAACACAACACCAACCTCAACACAGTCACTTCCCACAAATACTTGGGCGTCCACATCTCAGCGGACATGAGGTGGAACACACACATATATAGGTAACATCAAGGCCAAAGCTAGTAGGGTCGTGGGGTTCTTGAGCAGGAACCTCAGCAGGTGTAACACAGACATCAAAATTATTGCTTATAACACATTCATTCAACCACATTTAGAGCATTGCGACACCGTCTGGGACTCACACACTTACAATAATATCAATAAATTAGAGTCCATACAAAACAAAACTGCAAGATGGGCCAGACGTGATTACAGACACACTACATCAGTCACTTTGCTTAAACAAGACACAAAACTAATATACACTGATATACACAGACAACAGATGATATACAAAATCACAAACAAGTTAGTTGACATAGACAAAGACACATATCTACACCCTACAAGTATACGTACCACTAGAGGCAGCCACAACTTAAAATACCATACATACCAGACAAGCACTGATATATTTAGGCATTCATTCTTTCCCCGCAGCATCCAAGAGTGGAATCATCTCCCATCTCACGTAGTTAATAGCCCCACTCTTGACACGTTTAGAAATAGCATCACCAATCATTACCTCCCCAATCCTAATCCTCAACCTGCAGTCCCTGACCCAATCCACCCTTATCCTAACCCCCTTCCTAATCCTCCCCTGGATCCTTAAATCCCCCGCACAACCCCCGCATATTATGCTGCCCATGAGCGGCCCTCTGCGGGACCCAAAACTTGAACTTGAACTGTCCCTCTTTTCATTCTATTTCCTTGCTGCTTGCTGTCTCACCTCTCTATCATTTTTTTCTGGTGCTATATGACCTCGCTGTTGCGGCGCCTAATATCAATCAATAAATCGTGTATGACAACACCACCACCATCAGAAAGGTAAGTACCCCATCATTGCCATCTTCAACAGGTTTTGCGATAGTGAGACAGTCATCCGAAATCTTTCTAAGCTACAGGGAACACATATTTCCATCAATGTAGACTTGTGCCCCGCATTGCAGTAGATGAAAAAAGGCACAACTTCCTCATTTAAGGGGGAAGTTTTGTGTTGGTAATTCTGGAGCAACTGAATCCTCCAAACTATTCCAAGCAACGGAACACCATTATTTTTGCCCCTCTGGTCCTGTTTCCTAGCATACTTAGGAGGAATCAAGGCACTCCAATGTACCAAAACCGAATTACCACCTTAAGGCAAGCCAAGAGCGAAAGAAAAATTGCATATTTTCGCCATACGAAGTTAATTATAAAAGAAAGACACAACTACAAAGTTACTGCTGAACCTGAACCAACAACAACAACAACCCGAAATACCAGTGAAATAATGTCTGACGTCACCGGGGATGGCGCTGCTGCCCCCACCTGAGCCGCCACTAGTGCTTTAGTTGGTATCCAGAACCTGACAACCACGAGTCGTGAGGGACTGGCGGCATTATTCCCACGTCTGGAAGAGTATATACACAGGGGGAATTTAGATCCAATCAGCAGCCTGAACTCCCAGGCAGTGATGACGTACAGTTGCCATCAAGCTTGTTTTGCATTGCAGAAAAGTTAAATCTGCATATTAACAACTTATCACTGGGTTTGTTTCACCTGAGCAGACGACTGAATTTCGGTCCATTTCATATATTTTCCTGGTACCAGATACAACAGCAGCATATTCATGGATGAGGTGGCCTTGAGTCATCTGATGGCAAATGTACCTGTAGCTTGGCTCTGACATCATTGAAACTTTTCCAGTAAGTTTTGTGAAGAAGCAAATATTATTCCTTCTATATTGCTTACTGATTGTGAATGTTAATGGGAAATAAATTTTTATAAAAACAAAAAATTTTAGAGTAATTTTCTGGAACATATATTTAAAACATTTATGACTGTGAAAGTTGCCATGTAGGCTAATTTTGTACCCACATTTCGAACTTAAACAAAGTAGGGACGAGAGCTAGATTCACTAATTTCACTAAAGGAGGTTGTAGCCTTAAGTTACGACAGTATTTTAGTATCTTTGCTATTTTGGTTTTGCTTTCCAGCTTTATCATCATTTGAAAACATTGCTATACTGTATTTATTTCTCATGTTCAGTCAACAATCCATTCGGAACAGTACCCTTTGAGATTCATGACTAACTTCTAACAACTCCTTATCCGCATCACCAACACCACCTCCGGCCCACCCCCGTCGCTGATTGATGTTGCCTCGTCCACTCAACCGGGGGAATGTTGGGAAGACACCACCACCACCATCACCATCACCTGAGCCTGCCCAACAAGACTCAGAGACGAAGGAAAACACCGACACCAGTTTTTACTTCATCTCCACCACCACCAAAGATGACTCCAACGAAGACAACATGGACCTGGAGGATGAAGGGGGATGTCAGATGGTGGGGAAGAGGAGGAGAAGGACAGACAGTCCACCAATACCACCACCACCTACTGTCACCGTAGAGTTGTGGATGACTGCCACTCCTCGCCTTGACCTATTCTCCCAGTACACTTCACGCTACCGGGACCCCGACGTCTTCAAGGTTCGGGAGGTGTGGACGAGCAGAGCAACACCGTCTGCTCGTCCACTCTCCAAAGCATCAACACAACAAATCTCCTTCCAGCCGATTTCCAACACACAGAGGAGGAGGAGACCCTAACACACACACACACACACACCCTGACACACACACACACCTTGACACACACACACACACACACACCTTGACACACACACACACCCTGACACACACGTAAACTTTTCAACATACATACAAGCAATCACTCTATAAATATATCGCCTTAATGATCATTATGAAGTCGATAGGAATAAAGCATAATTAACAACAACAACACAGTGGAAAAGTCTCCCTCAGTGTACAGTCGCGGCAAATAGTCCTTAACCAGTCAATGATGGATAGCCGTGACCAACATAGGAGCATCCGAAAACTCGAAGCATATATACCCATACCGTCATCAGGCAGCTGACTGAAGCAACGAATCCACGTGTTCACAGTTCTAAACAGCTGGCCGCACCTTTCCATCACAGGCTGGTCAAGGACTATCTGCCGCCACTGTACTTTCCTGCCACATACCAGTAGTCCGAGCGTAGCCTTATGCAGGATATTTTTTACCTAGCTTTGAAAGATATATGATTTTTTTTTTTCATGTAATTGTCAATCAACTGCTGCTTATTTTAAATCAGATGGAGGCCACTTCCGAAATGTTGAGCATTTTTAATAACATAAAGAAATAGCTGGGAACTACTTTACTACACGGAAGAGTACTATGGACTCATGCGTAGTGAGGAAAAACATTGCACGGAAATGGCAAGACTCAATTACATTTCTTATATATCTTATATATTTTATATGTTTTATATGCATAGTAAAATCGTCGTAAGAGCTGATATAAATAGTTAACAGACAGAATTATAATTAATGAATATATAATAATTATAATTAATAAATATATTAGAATATATAATTGATAGATACATAATAATGATAATAATAATAAATAAATAAATATAGTACAATATAAAATTGATAAACATATTAATAATAATAATATTATAATAATAATAATAATAATGATAATAATAATAATAATAATAATAATAATAATAATAATAATAATAATAATAATAATAATAAGAAGAAGAAGAAGAAGAAGAAGAAGAAGAAAAATAAGAATAATTATTAATAAATATATAATAATTGTCAAGGCCCGAACTGGCTGTTTGGTCCTTTGCTGGTTCACTGCTTCCCTTGCCCCAGATGATTCCAGAACGAGTCTTCGATACCCGTGTTACTCGTGTCCGGAACTGACAACGGACGAACCTTACTGACTGCAGGCAGAGCACAGCCAGACCTACTACCGACAACAACTACCTCCTCGCTCTCTGTTGTTGTTCTCGTGAAACTGGATATCCGTTGGGCTTGAGTCCTAGTTCTCACCCTCGTCCTTCAGATTACTCAGACCTTCGACAAACAAACCATCAAGTCCTCATGTCTGCCTCTGTGACATATAGAGCAGGATCAGTCCGTGGAACCGAAGTATAGACTCCCGCTCGGAACTGCAACCAAGACTCCTACAAGCAACAACGCCTGTATCTTGGGTACCGACTAGCTCCGATACGTCTCTGAGTTGTACACTCATGATACATAATCTCTAACCAGGGAGTTATTAGCCGAGTCGAGGCCTAACGAAGGCAACTCGAGCAGACGCACTCAAATACCAGAAAGCTCTAGTGCTCCACTCAACAAAGTTCGGGACATCAATGAAAAAGCGAATATTTTCCACTTAACCAAGCTTCAGTGACTACGACAGCAACCTGCAACCATACAACATAATATATCACTGCTACTAAAAATTATGTCTTCAACATAAAAACTATTATTGTGTAACAATCATTTTGATCGTGGACAATATATTTCTACTATTTGTATTAATGAACAAATATAAGTTGGAAAAAAACCTTGGCCATAGTTTACCTTGAACCCGTGCAATGAAAATTATAATGGGTATGTTATCGTACATTATGTCTCGTTCCAGAGACAATCTCTTGCTGATCATTTGGTGGGTAAAAAAAAAAAAAAAAAGTTTCAAAGATGCTCCGAATTTTGTTCAGTGAACCACTAAAGCGTTCCGGTATTTGATTGTGTCTGATTCAGTTGCCTTCGTCTCGTCAACACTTTGGCTAACTCCCTGGTCAGAGATAATGTATCATGAGTGTACTTTGTGTGATTATTGTTCTGATGGGCTGATGAGGAGTTTATATATATATTTGTGTGTTAGTGAATTGCTTGGTGTTTCTGGGACAGTTACTTTATCCCTAGTGTTGGGAAGATGTTGTATTAAATGCATAATTTTATTTTCTCGTTTATATATCCACTCGCGTAGACCCACTTTCCTTATCTTGGACCTAAATAAGGGCGAGAAGTTAAATCTTGCCTTTACAATAACAATAATAATAACAATAATAATAATAATAATAAATATATAATTGGTAGATACATAATAGTAATAATGAGTAATCGATATGAAGTAATAAGAAGACTAATGATTATTCAATATATAATAATAATTAATAAATATATTAGAATAAATAATTAATAGATACATAATAATAATATATATATATTTTTTTTTAATGCCTGCACACTATCCATCGCTTTCCATACATGACCAACTTTACACACAGGTTCCTTGCCCAATCACAACAAAACATTCCGCCAAAACACTATCTCCACGCGGGAAAAATAATCCAAAAATTATCCAAAAACTAAAAAAAAAAAAATATATAAAACTTAGTCCAGATGGAAAATATGGAATCAACGTTAGTGCGATTTTCCGCTAACTGGGCTATTAAAGTTACTATCTGCTAGTACCAATAGATGCGGAATTTTATTGGATAGTTTTTGATATAATCGGAATTAGTCTATAGCATTCGAGTCAACCTAAAACATCCCAAAACAACCAAAATTTTGACCGAAACAGAATGATTTTACCTACTATTAGTATAATTATTGCTATTATCTCCAGACTGGGCCATTTAACAGACTATTTGCTAGTAACAATAGATGGGAAATTTCATAGGCTATGTTTTGGTACAATCTAAAGTTTTTTGAACCACCCGAATTAACCAATATTCACCAAAAACAAACCAAAATTTTGACCGAAACAGAATTATTTTACCTACTATTAGTATAATTATTGCTATTATCTCCAGACTGGGTTATTTAACAGACTATCTGCTAGTATCAATAGATGCGGACGTTTATTGGCTATTTTTTTAAACAATCTGGAGTTTTTTAAAGTTGCCGAATTGATCATAATTAACCAAAAACAAACTAAAATTTTGACCGGAACAGAATTATTCTACCTACTATTGTCATGATTATTACTATTATATCCAGACTAGTCCATTAAACAGACTATCTGTTAGTACCAATACCTGGGGAATTTTATGGGTTATCTTTTTTAATACAATCTTGAGTTTGGGGAAGCACCCAAATGAAAAGGATGAGTGTACTCCAGCACACTAATGAGCCATAATATATATATTATATTACTGATGTGTGTACGTGTGTGTGTGTGTGTGTGTGTGTGTGTTAGTTAATATGTATTTCTTGTCTATTGTGACCATACCAAGGTAAAAGTTGTAAAATAAGAATGAACTGGTATGATGTTACAAAATATTATTATTAATGTTTGGAAAATTGTTTTATTTGTCACTGTGGTTGTCAGCCATCTTGGATACTGAATAATTCTCCACATTGTCCGTCTGGCCTCCATCGGATTTCAACTCACCACCTCAGAAATATTCAAGATCAGTCATAAAATGTTAT
Source organism: Petrolisthes cinctipes (assembly GCA_033782935.1). Classification (NCBI taxonomy): domain Eukaryota; kingdom Metazoa; phylum Arthropoda; class Malacostraca; order Decapoda; family Porcellanidae; genus Petrolisthes; species Petrolisthes cinctipes. Next base: position 10,674 of record JAWQEG010002443.1, read on the forward strand.
ATATGTTTTAGTGCTAGGTTTTACTTAAGGGGGTGCGGGAGTAGGGGACAGGCTTGGGGGGGGGAGGGGTTGCAGGAATAGAGAGACAGGTTTGGGGTGGGTAGAAAGCCTGTCCCCTATTCCCGCACCCCCCAAGCCTGTCCCCCTACTCCCGCACCCCCCTAACCCCCCCCCCGAACCTGTCCCCCTATTCCTGCACCCCCTTAACCATGGCTCAGACTAAGCTTTGTGTGTAGTAGTCTTGTCTACCAGATACTCCTTATCTACGTACAATAGTGGTCAATAATAATCATCCACATATGGGTATCTCAAACAATTTATTGTCTTAATGTTTTTACGTTCACATATGATATTATTGTTTTAGGTAGTGCATAGCTGCTTGTAGTAAATTAAAAGATGGTAGTTAACGTGTGTGTGTGTGTGTGTGAGTTATTGTTTTAAGTAGTGCATAGCTGCTTGTAGTAAATTAAAAGATGTTAGTTAACTTATTTATTGGAAAATTTATCATCTAAGGAACAGAGGGAAGCTATCAAACTCTTACGTGAGTTACCCCTATATGGATGATTATATATGACCACGACTGTACCTGCTACCTCCGTTATTATCATCATTATTCACGTGACTAGTGTCAGTAACCCTTGCCCCTCTCCACTATGTAACCAGTGTAGCCTAGATGAAGTGTTATTGTTAAGGGGGTGCAGGAATAGGGGGACAGGTTTGGGGTGGGTAGAAAGCCTGTCCCCTATTCCCGCACCCCCCTAACCCCCTCCCCCCAAGCCTGTCCCCCTACTCCCGCACCCTCCAGACCCCCCAAAAAAAAACCTAAACCCCCCCAAGCCTGCCCCCCTTAATAGGTTTAGTGTTATTTAGGTTAATTTCTATATGTTATAAGGAATTGTGTTGTAACTTTGTCTTTATACTTGTAAACTGTATATAGATACATATTAAATCCCTCCTCTCTTCATGCCCTATTATCCTCTGTGAACCACATTGGTTATCCGTTCTAACTCTAATTTTATTTTAATGTTGTGCCTAGTCTGGAAGATTAACTGGGCATAACAATATATAATTTCCATATATAATATATATTTCCATAACTAGATAAGTGACACAACTCAAGTTTTGAGAAAAATGGGTTTAAAGTTTAACATCTGTGCACAAAAGGTTATAGTCTCTCTATTTATAATTCATTTGAACCCTTATTAGAAACTCCAAAAGGAATGATATGGACTTCACCACGTAAATTGTCGATGTTTACAAGGGGGGAAGACTATACTAATTCAATTTCGCTAGAGGTGGCGTTTATCCCGTTATGGAAATAGACGCCTCAATTATTTATTATATATATATTATATTAATTATAAGGTTTAATGAAAGACAAACATAACTCCTGAAATTAAACAATTAATCAAACCATGAAACAAACTTCAAAATATATACGTGAAATGGCTATTAACATATGGAAACATGTTCAAATCGTTAAGAAATAAAGTGACAGCAACTATAAAAGCACCCAGAGAGAACTACTTTAAGATTAAACTTTCTGAGAATGCCGGAAATTCAAAAGTAACATGGAAAAGTATTAATTGGCATCCGGGGGAAAAATAAACCGAAATTCCCTACATCTTTCTGTTTAAAATTTAATACGGATATTATTTCTGGAGACTATAACATTTGCCGAATTATTTAATGACTATTTCAATTATATTAATAGTTCTATTGCAGCCAGTATCAATGCTTCTGAAACATCTTATTATGCCTATTTATCTAACCCTGTCCTTTTTCCTTTTGATTTGTGACCCACCACAGAAGATAAATCTATAATAATAAACTTGAAAACATCATCTCCAGGTGTAAGGGGATTCTATAAATAGCCTATGCTTGTATATATTAATTGCTGAACAGCAATTGGGTATTTTCCTATGGTACGAGGCCGACTGGAATCCATGAGTCGAGCCTGTTTGAGTTGTAAACCATCCCTGTCAAATACACATGCGCACGGTGGTATGAATTTTACCTCCTACTAGGAGCAGGTGAGATAGTCACTTTGCTGTCATTCCTGGTCAAGTGAACATTCTCCTGTCCCATCATAAGTAGCCTACCTCCGTGTTGCAGTAATTGACTAGCGAATTGTAAAAGAGTTTACCTTGAAGAGATCTGTGCGTTATGTCCAATATGTGGTTACAGCCTGTTTGTGTGGTGTTGTGGTTATGCTGAGCCAGCCTTAGTGGTGTGACTGTGCCGGTGGTTTGCCTCTTGGAGATGTTCGTCAAGAAAATACCCCTTACATCGTCGTCAACTCACAACATAGAAGATGCCCAACCATATTCCAAGATGCTGCGAGTGATGGTGTAGCTGCTCTCTCCTGATAGTGACGTGTATAAATAAGGTGTCGTCATCTTGTGGGGCAGAAGAGAAGCTACGGTACCAACATCACCACCAAGCTCCACTGTCTCATGTAGTTTGTATGTGTGTGTGTAACTCCTCTTGTCTCCTGTATAGTGTAAGGTGTGGGTCATCTAGTGGGACAGAAGAGAAGCTACGGTACCAACATCACCACCAAGCTCCACTGTATCATCTGGTGAGACACCCAATAATCTCGGGGCCTTCCAAGAGTCACGGGCTACTGACACCCTACAGTCCCGAGGTTGAGGTATAAAAATAAATAGAAATAAAAATCAACCATATATAACTCCAGACTGGTAGAAACTATTATAATGGAAGGAAAGATTTACTACATGAATATATAAGTGAGCTTTATTTTGTCACCAGTTACAGTAAGTCCTCATTATACATTGAGGTTATTGGGTCTTGGTTTATGCCATGTACACTCGCAATCCAAAATATGTATCCAGACTTGCTTCGAATAGCCTGATCGAGTATTAAGCGAGTTCAGGCAAATATAAAAATGGATAAGCGTTGTAATTGGTTCACTACTGTGTCAAATGATTCGAAACTTCAACAAGACCTGGATACATATTTTGGATTGCGAGTGTACAAAATGGTCTTCCAACAATACATATTATTACCTTTAATCTGATTTCTATGGCAATCTTGACCCTTCAGTCCAATATCCTAATGTATAAAAACTACTCCCACATTATTTCCAGTCCCCTCTCTGCTTTCTTTCTCATTCATTCTCTTTTCTTTGCATGCACTATTCCATTAAGGTTTGATCTCATATTTTGGACTTCAAATTTTCTGTGTGCTATAATAATTCTGTGTAATTCTATGTAACACTCATTCCATCCCTCTGTTTCTCTCTGAATCCCTTTATCCTCCCCCCTCCACCTCTCTCAAACACTTCATTCCTGTCTCTAACTCTATGTATTTCGTTATCATCCTCCCTCTCTTCTCTCTCTCTCTCTCTCTCTCTCTCTCTCTCTCTCTCTCTCTCGTTACTCCTGGATTCTCTGGTCGTTACTGAGACACAACTTAGCGGTACACACAGCCCTTCCATCAGAACAATGACAGGTGTTACAATTATCATTCCATGATGCTGTTCCCTCACAATCTGGGGTCCCATCATACAGTGTCAAGTCTGGAAGCAGCAAAGGGAACACTGAGTGAAGGGGGCAGTTATACAGTGTTGGAATATCACGAGCAACTCATTTCCTAAACACAATTAAGATTACTTACATATACGTACAGTCGCAGTCAATAATAATCATCCACATATGGGTATCCCAAACAATTTACTGTCTAATGCGTTCACGTTCACATATGATGTTATTGTTTTAAGTAGTGCGTAGCTGCTTGTATTAAATTAAAAGATGGTAGATAACCTATTTATTGGAAAGTTTATCAACCAAGAAACAGAGGGAAGCTGTCAAACTCTTACGTGAGTTACCCCTATATGGATGATTATATTTGACCGCGACTGTACATACACATAGGCATTTACATGCATATTTACATTTTGATTTCTTAAAAATACCTAAACCTATACATTTCCATGCATATAATATACATTTAGATTATTTTCATATACATAAAGATATACATTATTTACCTGAAGGACATCCCCTGCGAGTACAGACACCCTTTCCCTTGACACACCTACACCAGTTACACGCCTCCCTCCAACGACCCTCCTCACCCTGGCACTCAGCTTCGGCCTCAGCTACGTCATGGAGAACCACGGCTGATAGGAGAGTAATAATAATAATAATAATAATAATAATAATGATGATGATGATAATAATAATGATAATAACAATAATGATGATGATAATAATAATGATAATAACAATAATAATAATGATAATAACAATAATAATAATGATAATAACAATAATAATAATGATAATAACAATAATAATAATGATAATAACAATAATAATAACAATGATATTAATTATAATGATAATGATAATAATTATAATATTATAATAACAATAATAATGATAGTATTAGTAGTGTTTAATGATGTTTTTACTGTAGATAATAAGTATACTGTGGTAACTTACAACAGGCTTTCTTGGTACAGACACCGACTCCATTGGCACATCTACAGCGATTACAATCATCCATCCACGTCGAGTTGGGTTCACAAGGTGTCTCTCTCTTCCCTCCTGAAATGTACACCGAATTGATGATGTCTTTTGTTTGGAGAGTGAAAATGACACGTCAGCAAGTACAGTCACTCATACAAATTAAGACCCCCCCCCCCCAAAGGCCAGTCACTTTCTTATTATACGTCTGATATCGGTTTTGGCAACATTGTACAGCCACAATCAAATATCCACCGACACTTTCCTTCCACCGTACAAATAAATCAGTATCATTTCAAACTATAATCATACAACACTTTACGTTAACTCAACCCCCTCAATTATTATTATGAGGTGCTGCAAAATCATACACGTGTTGTTCTTTATTACCAAAATATTTACTACGAAAGAATGAAAGTGTCGGCGGATATTTGATTGTGGCTGTACAATGTTTCCTGAACCGATATCACACGAGTTAAGAGGTGTCTTGTCTGGGGTCTCTACTTTTATGAGTGACTGTCACTGTACTTTCTGGTGAATCGTTATAGATCTAGTGACACTTGGTAACCGCAGATCCAGTTACACTGTCTGGTAATTATAGGTTTAGTGTAACATTAAATCTTAATGGTAATTACATGTCTAGTGTGACACTTATCACTGAATAGACAATAAATCTGGTGACACTTTTTGGTCATTCTTTCCATTATGACACTGAAGCTACATACACACACAATACAATAGGCCTATATATTAAGGGAGAAGTTTTGTTTTGGTAATTCTGGAGCAACTGAATCCTCCAAACTAATCCAAGCAACAGACCACCATTAATTTTGCTCTTCTGGTCCTGTTTCCTAGCATACTTTGGAGGAATCAAGGCACTCCAATATAAATCTGGAGAAACTGCATCCTCCAAACTATTCCAAGCAACAGACCACCATTAATTCTGCTCTTCTGGTCCTGTTTCCTAGCATACTTTGGAGGAATCAAGGCACTCCAATGTACCAATGTACGTTTTGACACTTACTGGAACTGGTAAACACAGACAAATAAACACTTAAAGAAACTAGTAAACACAAACAAATAAACACTTAATGAAACTAGTAAACACAAACAAATAAACACTTACAAGTTCTAATAAACACAGACAAATAAACACTTACACGTACTGATAAACACAAGTTTCTTAACACTTATATGAACTAGTAAACACAGACCAATAAACATTTACTAGTATTAATAAACACAGACCAATAAACAATTACTGGTACTAGTAAACACAGACCAATAAACATTTACTATTACTAGTAAACACAGACCAATAAACATTTACTGTTACTATAGTCTGTTCGACATAATATAAATACCTTACATGCGCACGTGCATGTGATGAAGTGTGTGTGCATGGCTGAGGAATTCCTCGGCCATGTGTGTGTGTCATGGTGAGTTCCCTTCCTCCCCATACTCTGTTATTCCCTCCCTCCTTCCCATTAATCTCTCTCTCTCTCTCTCTCTCTCTCTCTCTCTCTCTCTCTCTCTCTCTCTCTCTCTCTCGTGATTATTTTACATATACATCCCCTCGTAAAGTGAGATAGATAGAAAGCTTGATGTAGATATCAAACAGTAGATATATATTATATTATATTAAACAATGCATTTATATTTACAATAAATGTTTCTCATAATTTCTTTTTCCGTATATCTTCATTCAAACTGTCGATAGAGAATATACCTTATATGCACGGGTGCGTGCGAGGGCGCGCGCGTGTTTGTAAGAGTATGTGTGTTAATGTTGGAATGATGGACGGGAAATTGTAAATCCGGTCTTCAATAATTATCAAATAAAACATCAATTTTGTGTGTTACTAAAAAACACACGCAGATTCTCTCTCTCTCTCTCTCTCTTTCTCTCTCTCTCTCTATCTCTGGAGATATTAACCTCCTTGGGGATAATCCTCCAAATGTCATTTGAGGCGAGGGCAAGGTTAAGACAGACTTAACCTTGGGCTAGGGATGGAAAATATGGATTTCTCATCGCCAGTTTATGTGAAACAGATTTACATGAACTAGTAAACACTGACCAATCAACAATTACTGGTACTAATAAACACGGACCAATCAACAATTACTGGTACTAATAAACACAGACCAATCAACAATTACTGGTACTAATAAACACAGACCAATCAACAATTACTGGTACTAATAAACACGGACCAATCAACAATTACTGGTACTAATAAACACAGACCAATCAACAATTACTGGTACTAGTAAACACTGACCAATCAACAATTACTGGTACTAATAAACACTGACCAATCAACAATTACTGGTACTAATAAACACAGACCAATCAACAATTACTGGTACTAATAAACACAGACCAATCAACAATTACTGGTACTAATAAACACAGACCAATTATTACTTACTGGTACTAATAAACACAGACCAATCAACAATTACTGGTACTAATAAACACGGACCAATCAACAATTACTGGTACTAATAAACACAGACCAATCAACAATTACTGGTACTAATAAACACAGACCAATTATTACTTACTGGTGGCACAGAGTTTCAAGGTACAGACTCCCACGCCCGTCTCAGTACAGAAGCAGGTGTTACAGTCTTGTTTCCAGCTGGTTCCAGGCACACACGACCCTGCAAAATTATAATAACAATAATAAAATAAATGAGATAAGAAGACAAAATAATAATAAATAATAACAAATACCGGTAATATTAAAAAAAGTAGTAAAAATATATAAAATTAAATAAATAACCTATAACTTCCCTGGCAACAGCATCAGTACTAAAGAACATTCAGTTTGGATAAATTAAAAGCCTTCAAGTATTTAGCCGACGAGGTCATGAATCCTTACCCACTCTTTATCCTTATATACCTTATTGTGATTGGGAAATATTCGGTCATAATTACCACACACACAAACATACACACACAAATGGAACAAATTACCAGAAGAAGTGGGGTGTGTCAAAAACATACATAACTTTAAAAAAAATATGATAATTGTGATTTAAAATACGGGATATTACGAGTTTGACTCAATCCTGTAAAGATACAAATAGGTAAGAACATACACACACACACACACACACACACACACAAAGGAAAAAATGTAGTGAAAATCTCTAAAATTAATCCCTGCAACACACGAGAGAAACAGTTAAGGGGGCAGTATACTTTTAGTACAGCCACAATCAAATATTCACCAACACTTTCCTTCCATCGTGGTAAATATCTTGGTAATAATGAACAACACGTGTATGATTTTGCAGCACCTCGTAATGATAATTGAGGGGGTTAAGTTGACGTAAGGTGTTGTTGTATTTATATTTGATATGATACTGATTTATTTGCACGATAGAAGGACAGTGTCAGCCACAATCAAATATCCACCAAAATTTTCCTTCCATCGTGCCAGGAAATCAGTATTATAGTCACGAGCACTAATAAGTATCCAGGTGTGCTTCGAATACCTAGATATAGTAAATAAATGCTCAATAAGATCTCCATTGGAATCATACATGTGTTGTTTTTTAATACCAAGATGATTATTATGACGGAAAGAGAATATTGGTGGATATTTGATAGCAGCTGTACCAAATACAAGTCAAAAAGGTACAGCCACAATCAAATATCCACCGACACTTTCCTTCCATCGTAGTAAATATCTTGGTAATAAAGAACAATACGTGTATGGTTTTACAGCACCTCATAATAATAATAATAATAATAATAATAATAATATTCACCAACACTTTCCTTACATCGTGATAAATACCTTGATATTAAAGAACAACACGTGTATGGTTTTACAGCACCTCATATTAATAATAATAATAATAATAATAATATTCACCAACACTTTCCTTCCATCGTGATAAATAATATCTTGGTAATAAAGAACAACACGTGTATGGTTCTGCAGCATTTCATAATAATAATTGAGGGAGTTGAGTTGAGGTAAGGTGTTGTATGATTATATTTTGATATGATACTGATTTATTTGCACGATGAAAGGAAAGTGTCAGTGGATATTTGATTGTGGCTGTACATACCTTGGGCCGCAGCCATTCCCAACACAGCCATCAGCACCAAGAGGATAACAGGAGTGGGTTTCATCTTGGTTGGTGGAATGGGTTTCTGTATCTTGGTTGGAGTTGTCTTTGTGTATTATATAACGTGCTGAACTCGAGGTATAAGAGGAATGAGTACCACCTGTGTTGTGAAGTATTCATCCAGGCACCTGTATTTTTATTCAAGGCCCTTGGTTGAGATGTAATAGTTACCAGATATCTCCTTTCCCTGTGTCACTGTCCTGCTGGTAAATGCAAAATACTCACTTGTCAGTCAAATCTATATTAAAATTTTGATGAAAACAAATATTTGGTACACGTAAGATATTTGTACTATTTTATATCTCAGTGAATTGTATCAGTTGCAGTATAGGTATAATATAATGGAAACTTAAATATTTACATGGAAACGCGTCTCTCCACCAATCAGAAAAGAGGACAACCCATGACGTCAGCAAGTGAACCAATCCGAGGGCGGGAAAGAGAGGGTAGGAAAGAGAGGGTGGAGTGGTGTTGACTGGAATGACTTAACAGTCTGGCTACGGGAAAACCAACCATTCACCTCTACTTGTCCGACTCTCTTTGTTTGATCGGTACAGCACTTTACAGCCAAGGGACATTTACAACGATTCACTGCACATGTATGTAAATGCGCACTCTGTCTGTCTGTCTGTCTAAACAAATTCTAGTGTTAAATGATAGTTATTGATAATCACAGTCCATAATGCGTACTCTGTCTGTCTGTCTGTCTGTCTGTCTAAACAAATTCTAGTGTTAAATGATAGTTATTGATAATCACAGTCCAGGTTTCTTTCTGTAGAAACTACAAAAATTCGATCCAGATGTCTGAATCCTGAGTGATGAACCAGAGAGTAAATTTGTTGTGTCCATACAAACTTTATTAGGGAATATTTAAAAAAAAAAGGTGTTAACAAACATTAACAATTATTATATTATAGGTAACAGAAAAATAAAGACAAGCTCTAAATTGGCGAGTGGTGTGACGTAGACAATCATAATGAATAAATAAATAAATAGCTTCCCGGTAGCATGACATACGAATGTGGTAACAATGGAGAGTGTGGCAATGATGACACACGGCCAACGAGTAAATAGAGGAAGCAACACAAGTCTCGTCTATTTCGGGGAAGTGAGTCGTTGTGTCCAGAGGTGGCCAGTATTCGGGAAACGCAAATATTGTCACGAACGACATGGCCTCAGTGGGGTTTTCCTCCATCCTCTATAGCCTCAGTAGGGTTTTCCTCCATCCTCTATAGCCTCAGTTGAGTTTTCCTCCTTCTTCTATAGCCTTAGTTGGGTTTTCCTCCTTCCTCTATAGCCTCAGTTGGGTTTTCCTCCATCCTCTATAGCCTCAGTTGGGTTTTCCTCCTTGCTCTATAGGTACATACAGTTGGACACATGAATGGTTGGTACAGTCGGCGGCAAAAGTCCTGGTGCCTCACCTGCTTCACCGAAACATGCAGTGTTCATGGACTCGAGAAATACTCACGTTTTATTCACCTAATAATCTCGAGTCTATGAACATCACGTGCCTCGGTGAAGCAAGTGAGGCGACAGGACTTTTGCCGCCGACTGTACAGCCCAAGTGAAAGATGGTCAATTTCTCCCAATATAAAGTTCCTTAGTGCCAAATAGGAGACATCAGGGGCAGAAGTCAGTATTGAGGATGGTAATAAAAAGCAACTACCTCATAATAGACACTGGTTAGGTTAGGTTAGGTGGGTTAGATTAGGTTGGTAAATAGGAGGGGCAGAAGTCAGTATTGAGGATGGTAATAAAAAGCAACTACCTGATAATAGACACTGGTTACTCAAATGGGACAAATATGTTTCACCTGGGCTGTACCACCCATTCATCTGAAGCAACTGAATGAATCCTCCTAACTATTCCAAGCAACAGAACACCATTATTTTTGTTCTTCTGGTCCAGTTTCCTAGCATACTTTGGAGGAATCAAGGCACTCCAATGTACCAAAAACGAATTACTACCTTAAGGTGGAAATTTTATGTTGGCAAATTTGGAGCTACTGAATTCTCCAAACTATTCCATGCAACAGAACACCATTATTTTTGCTCTTCTGGTCCTGTTTCCTAGCATACTTTGGAGGAATCAAGGCACTCCAATGTACCAAAAACGAATTACTACCTGAAAGCATGTACAGAATAAAGACCTGGGTCTGCTAACTAACTAATCTTCCGTTTACGAATTCCTGAGGCCGACTGTACAGGTCATGGAGGTAGAATAGTAATAGGGGGACAGGCTTGGGGGGGTTTAGGGGTGTGTGGGTTTTTTTGGGGTGGTCGAGGGGGGGGGGGGTTTGTGGGGGTGCGAGAGTAGAGGGACAGGCTTGGGGTGGGTAGAAAGCCTGTCCCTTATTCCCGCACCCCCCTAACCCCCCCAAGCCTGTCCCTCTACTCCCGCACCCCCCCCCCAAGCCTGTCCCCCTATTCCCGCACCCCCTTAAACATGTACAGAATAAAAAACCCTGCTAACTAACTAATGTTCTGTGTAGGAATTCCTGAGGCCGACTGTACAGGTATATTTAGAGGGTGTGTAATTACTGAGGCTGACTGTACAGGTATATTTAGAGGGTGTGTAATTACTGAGGCTGACTGTACAGGTATATTTAGAGGGTGTGTAATTACTGAGGCTTAGGGGGGGGATTTAGGGGGGTTTTGGGGGTGCGGGAATAGGGCGACAGGCTTGGGTGAGTTTAGGGGGGTGCGGATGTTTTTTGGGGGGTTTTGGAGGGTGCAGGAGTAGGGGGACAGGCTTGGGAGGGTTAGGAGGGTGCTGGGTTTTTTGGGGGGGTCGGGGGGGTGCAAGAGTAGAGGGGACAGGCTTGATGGGAGGGGGGGTTAGGGGGGTGCAGGGGGTTTTGGGGGTCGGGGGGTTTTGGAAGGATGCGGGAGTAGGGGGACAGGCTTGATGGGGGGGGTTAGGGGGGTGCGGGAATAGGGGACAGGCTTTCTACCCACCCCAAGCCTGTCCCCCTATTCCCTCCCTGTATGTGTGTATTATGGAGAAATCACTATAGTACTCTTCCCTCTCTGTATGTGTGTATTGCCTGCAGTGATGTGGGCAATACTTTAAGGGTTTTGACACCCCTTCGGCCCCAGCCACTCCCTTTCATTTTTTCTACTGTCCCTCTTTTAATTTTATTTCCTTCCTGCTTGCTGTCACACCTCTCTATCACCTTTTTCTGGCCCTATATGACCTCACTGTTGTTCCTGCTTGCTGTCATACCTCTCCATCACCTTTTTCTGGCGTTATATGACCTCACTGTTGTTCCTGCTTGCTGTCACACCTCTCTATCACCTTTGTCTGGCCCTATATGACCTCACTGTTGTTCCTGCTTGCTGTCACACCTCTCCATCACCTTTTTCTGGCCCTATATGACCTCACTGTTGTTCCTGCTTGCTGTCTCACCTCTCTATCACCTTTTTCTGGCGTTATATGACCTCACTGTTGTTCCTGCTTGCTGTCACACCTCTCTATCACTTTTTTTCTGGTGCTATATGACCTCACTGTTGTTCCTGCTTGCTGTCACACCTCTCTATCACCTTTTTCTGGCGTTATATGACCTCACTGTTGTTCCTGCTTGCTGTCTCACCTCTCTATCACCTTTTCCTGGCGCTATATGACCTCACTGTTGTGGCGCCTAATATCAATCAATCAATCAATCACTATAGTCCTCCTCCCTCCAAGTCGCTTACCTGAAATGGAGTCCTAATGGAGGTGATAAAATTGTTGGTGAATTGGTGGCTACTAATTCATCCAAACATTGATACTAAACAAACGTTTTTCTTTTAAGATAGAACATTTAGGGGGTGTGGGAGTAGCGGACAGGCTTGGGGGGGGGGTGCGGGAATAGGGGGACAGACTTGGGGGAGAGTGGGGAAAGCCTGTCCCCTATTCCCACACACCCCTAACCCCACCCCCCCCAAGCCTGTCCCCCTACTCCAGCACCCCCGAAAACCCTCCTAAACCCCCCCAAGCCTGTCCCCCTATTCCCGCACCCCCCTATCCCCCCCCAAGCCTGTCCCCCTACTCCAGCACCCCCTTAATTTATTTGACAGAATTTGGAGTATATAGTTGTTTACCAATTCATCCATAACATAGAGTTATTTATATAATCATATATTACATAATGAACTATTGCATAATTATGACAAAGCTCCCATATATAGACTCTTTCAAATCAAGTACAGTTGCCTCCACTAGTAACGAGCACAGCGTCCTTACATGAAGGTTGAACAAAGATCTGAAAGTGTTAAGCCGTCAATGATATACACCAGTACAATTGTCCTAACAAAGATCTGAAAGTGTTAAGCCGTCAATGATATACACCAGTACAATTGTCCTTACATGAAGGTTAAACAAAGATCTGAAAGTGTTAAGCCGTCAATGATATACACCAGTACAATTGTCCTTACATGAAGGTTGAACAAAGATCTGAAAGTGTTAAGCCGTCAATGATATACACCAGTACAATTGTTCTTACATAAAGGTTGAACAAATATCTGAAAGTGTTAAGCCGTCATTGATATACACCAGTACAATTCTTACACTGATAAATATTTTTGTGCACTTTTTGTTCTCAATTGATTGATTTATCTCGAATCAAAACAAACTGACCTCAAACAGACCAACCACACTTGTGAACATTAGTGGAGGTGACAGAATGCCTAACAGTCTTCAGAACAACAGTGGCATATCAACACACACACACACACACACACACACACACACACACACACACATACGGTACACAAACACACATAGAGGTGACAGGATACCCTACATTCTTCAGAACAACAGTGGCATATCAACACACACACACACACACACACACACACACACACACACACACAAAGACAAATACCAACACACACACGCACATACACATTCACATACGGTACACAAACAAACATACACACACACAAATACCAACACACACACATACACATTCACATATGGTACACGCACACACACACACACAAATACCAACATACACACGCACATACACATTCACATACGGTACACACACACACACACACACACACACACACACACATATAAACACAAAACTTTCTTCTAGAGTAATGCTGACGTGAGTGACATGGTGGCTACGTCACTCTTGTTCTGAAGACACAACCCAATGTCTGAACAAAAATAGCCATCTGTGACTAAAACGCTTTTGAGGGAAGAATTTCTTGGAGGGTTGTTGAATCCTCCAAAATGTGTCACGAAACAGATCTCCCATTAGTATAACAGATGTCATTTGTTTCGTGGCATGGCTTACAGCAGTGTTTCCCAAACATTTTTTGTCATGACCCTGAACACAAATTTATTTTGGCCTGGCGACCCTCAAGGATGAAATATTATTTCAGTATTATTTTAGTTTTATCCATTTGAAAAAAGGTTAATAAGTTTTACCATAAGTTACTAATTAATAAATACTCGTATATGTTTTGTTCTACCTTCATTTATCGTACTTTATTATTCACAACTATTCTCCTGTCCCAGTTTGAATGACGATTTATATTCCACAATTATGATGTTACTAATTATGTAATATATGTTTGAATTAGTTTACTTCTAACCTCTCTCTCTCTCTCTCTCTCTCTCTCTCTCTCTCTCTCTCTCTCTCTCTCTCTCTCTCTCTCTCTCTCTCTCTCATTTGTTTATTTACCTTTATGTTTTATTAATTTTGTAGCCATCCCGCGACCCTCAGGAACATCCATGCGACTCTCATTTGGGGCGCGACCATGGGTTTGGGAACCACTGCCTTAGAGGAATCAGTTACCCTCCAATTTGTATAGAACTAGTAGAGTACATTAATTGTGTAGGTTTATGAATTTGTGGTTACTAGTGTGTGTGTGTTTTTTTTTTTTACTTTATAGTGTAGTCAGAATGGAATGATAACTGTGTGGTATTTACGAGCATTATCACAAAGCTATAGAGGTATTCCAAGGTCGAACTAATTCAGGGGAGAACCTATATTTGGTGATGACGCAACTTACAGTAAGTGTACATTTATTTGTCTTGTTAGTGATACTAGTTAGCTAAAAGGGAAATAATACTAAGTACTAAACATTCTAGGAAGCTATATAGTTCTTTGTTTGCTGTGAGTGTAGTATGTGTGTTACAGGCTCTTTCTCTCTCTCCTTGCTGGCCATGGAAAAAACGTTCGATTTACTATATCACGTCTGAGTCTGGCAACCTTATCATCTTGGCTCGACTCGACCCCCTTGGTTTTAATGAAATTGATCAATCAGTCCCATTATGTTTCGTCTACGATTTTACGATTATTTGATGAGTGTGTGTCTGTAAAGCTTAGATAAAAAAAAAATATATATAAAGAAAGAACCATTTCATTACTCTAGAAAGTTTTGTGTTTATGTGTGTGTGTGTGTTTGTTTGTGTACCGTATGTGAATGTGTGTGTGTGTGTGTGTGTATTGATATGTCACTTAATTAATGAAATGGATCAAACAGTTCCATTGTGTTTCCCACGTGAGTCATTGATTATTAAGAATACGTATAGTTGCATTAAGGGGGTGCGGGAGTAGGGGACAGGCTTTGGGGGGTTTTGGGAGGTGCGGGAATAGGGGGACAGGCTTGGGGTAGGGGGTATAAAGCCTGTCCCCTCTTCCCGCATCCCCCTAACCCCTCCAACCCCCCCCCCCAACCCCTCCAACCCCCCCCAACTCATTCAAACCCCCGCTAACCCCTCTACCCTCCCGCCCCAAGCCTGTCCCCATACTCCCGCACCCCCCAAACCCATCCCGATCCCCCTAAACCCCCTCCAAGCCTGTCCCCCTATTCCCACACCCCATTAATTATTCCCTGGGCATTACTGGCAACGTCTAGTAATTAAAAGCTGTATTTTACTGACGCTAAGAATCATAAATAGAAAAATTGTACAGTACTCTCGCGATTCAAAATATGTATCCAGGCTTGCTTCGAATAGCCTGATCGAGTATTAAGCGAGTTCAAGCAAATTATTAAACAGTATAAACGTTGTAATTGGTTCACTAGTTTGTCAAATGATTCGAAACTTCAACAAGACCTGGATACAAACCTTGGATTGCGAGTGTACCTGTTCGTAGATATTATATTGACATTTTAAATAACAGAAAAAAGAACTGTATTTGTCTGATGGCACAATATTGACCCTATTGTGTGAGAGTGAGAGAGAGAGAGTGTGTGAGTGTGTGTGTACTCGTGGGGTCGTCCAAGCTCAGCCTCAGCTTCTCTCGGAAATACCTGCTGGAAACTCTCACTTACTCTCTCGGGCTAGTATTACTTACTACGCCGATGTAGACCTCTGGTTTCAGCCAACTTACCACCGTTGCTCTGAACTACCACTCTAGTCTTCCTGGGGAACTAAGTTAGTTACTCAAGGTTTAGAGTAAACTCGTGGACTTGTCTCTATTTACTGTCGTATATCAGATTACAGATTACAGGATATACCAGACATCTTGTGTCTCTCTAAGATTATGTAGGAGGTGAATCTTCTCGCTTAGGGCTGGACTCCATCCTCCCTAGCGGTCTAGCCCATACCCGGGCTCCAAGTGCGTTTCTCTTCTCTCGATCCTTCCTCACGTACCACACCCTTCGTGCGTGACAGATTGCAACGATGGTGTTGTTTATGTCTAGCTTATATATGAAATATAGATGTGTTAGATACAAGTTTATATAAGAATAATGTGAGTAAATATATATTGTCCCTTTCTCTACATACGAGATGACAATATGGAGTTGATTATAGTATAGAGATTAACCTATAGATAATTACAGATTAAATCTAGCAATCAGTAGCTCAGCATGGAAGATTCCCTCACGCTGCTACTCAGCACTTTTCAAAGGATGTTGTGTCTAATGAAACTGGCTTGAACTGCTTTCAGCCCTAACGGTATGTTCCACCACCATAGGTGTATCATGTATCGCGAACGTGATCAGCCGCGGATACATTGCTCGGCCACGCTAAAACAACTGCGTCCCTGCAGTTCACAATAGCATTAAATCTACTTTAAACAATGCTTAGCCTTCCTGATTATTAGATTGACTCTTGACATGTATATACAATATATACACTGTAAGTGGATAGTTCATGAGTTCGAGATAGTCTATATCTTTCCAGGGTTCAGTTCCCCTTTTCGAGCTATGGGATTAAGGTGTTAGTCTTTCTTTGTAAGGGGTCGAACCTGTACCGTAACTCACCTCGAGGATAAGGAGTGTGAGATAGTCAGTCTACACTCACCACTCTCTCGAGGTGGGTTACTCTTCTACCCCTAGTGTTATACATTATGTTTAAGTGTTCTAAAATTAAGTTTACAAGTTCCATAAATTGTGTTTGTGTTAATGATGATTCAAATACCGTGCACCAGTGTGTAGTTATTTATTTTTGTGTTTAAATATTTAAGGGACTCTACTTTTGCCAAGGGCCGGGCATAGAGGCGTCCCAGCTACCTACCCAACAGCAGACACTACTTGGGAAACTCCAGATATACCACAGCTGTGACTACTGCGTCATTGCTCCCTCGCTCATCACCTCTGCCAACGTCGAGCTATCCTGCAACACTCCGTTTGGGCATTGGTGGTCCCGAGTCTACAGTTATTGATACTGTGGTAATGTATTGTGATGGTGCAGTGGGATATTGGTGTTTGAGTACAACCGTCTGAAAAGAATTGTGGCTAGGGAGGTTATGAAGCTGTGTTGTATTATGAATACATGTTTTAAGGTTTTTGTCTTATGAATACATGTTTTAAGGTTTTTGTCTGAGTTTCTCTGACCCCATTTGGAAGCCTCTGGTTGATAAAAGATCCTGGCCCTGACATACACATTGGATGAATTAATATAAAAAAAAAAAAAATTGTTGAGCTCGTGAATGATACAATGGATAATTAATAATACTTCCTTAAATTAAGTAATTATACATGGATAATACAATATAATACACATTCATACAATTTCTTAATACTAAATCCCTACAACTAACCATGTAGTGTACTACCTAGTTGTTGGGGTGTCCTTAAAATTACCCTTACAATTCATCTTCCCTAGGTTGTGTATGGTGGACCTCTATATGTCTTGATCTTCTGTTTTTCTTTTTTAATCTCGCCATTCAAAACCCTCAAATAAAATTTAGAGCTGGGCACACCTTCAAATGGTAATATGCTGTATGACAATCTTCTAGTTGTTCCTTGGTAACTGTAACCACCAGTGAGCGATCCTGAGATGCAATAATATAATCATAATCCACATTTAACATCATGATCTCCACCCCTAACTTCATCGGAAATGGCTTCAAGGAACTGGAAATATTTGCAGAAGAGCTGGTGGTCCCGTAGTCTCTTTTATTCCTAGCACAAAACACACATTCCTTAATATTATTCTCTATGTCCTGCTTCAAGAGCATCATGAATAAAATATAATATTGTTTCTTTCAGCGACTCTGGCACTACTATTCTGTACTGTTCTTCCCCATCAACTACAGTTACCTTATTGCCCATATTACCCTGAAGGATAAAATCTGTTGTTCACCGAGGCAACCCTGGAACATCAATCTCTTCCCCTGACTCTAGACCATAAATTACCATCTTCCACATAGGATCCTTCCCTTGCTCTTACCTTAATTTCTGTGGGGATAATGTAATTAATGTGGTTACAGAGTTCACAGTCTGGCGACTTAATGCATCTCCAACTACATTAATCTTACCAGGTACAAAACTGAAAGTAGGGTTGAACTCCAGAATAGTCAAGTGCCATCGTGCTAACTTCCCGGTCATATTCTTCACCTTGACAACTCGAGGCATGGACGGTGATTAGTACAAACTGTAATAGAGTAATCAAATATAATAGGACGAATATGGTTCAAGTCCCATACTATAGCATATACCTCCTGATGTGTGACTTGCTAGAGAACTGATATACTAAACTCCTATAGTACCCTGCTAATTCCAGAAAGCATCGCACATGATCTGCCTTGGTCGGTGTTGGAAACCTTAGAATAACCTTTATCTTATACTGATTCACATGTATTCCCGATTCCTCTACTTCAAATATTTAATCCTTTGTTTCAGGCATTCGCACTTGCCACTTACTAAGTTTTTGCTTCAAACCTGCAACTTCTGCTCTAACATATCTGTCACAGTTTCGTCTACTATTTATCCTTGAGAATGTGGGAGTCTATATGGTTTTATATAACTGGGTGGAGCCTCTCGCTCTAATATAATGATATATGAAGTTAGGTCTGTACTACCTAATGATTCCCCTGCAAGGGCTATAGCCTTCCTATACCCTTGAAGTAACTGTTACACGCAGCCAGGCGGGCACTTGGAGGACAGGTTAGAAGACGTGGTAGAGGGTACCACTATTCACATCAGGGTAGTTATCAACCAGGAGGAGGTTATGTACCTCACGGACAGAGTAGATGGTGTGAAATCCATAAATGGTCTAATCATGTAATGGCAGACTGTGGAGTAGTAGTACGTGCCATACACGAGGAAAAATCACGTATGGGGGTCCGGCGATCAGGGTCGGATGAGGCCTTATGACAAAAAGGTGAGAGGAAGAAAATGCCTAGAGATGTAGAATTCTCAATTCCAACGAAGAAGACGCATCAATACAACCAACAACACTCACAACTGGTAGGGTATGCTTTGGCTCTAATACCGTACCATGGTATACAAGAAAATCACACAATTGACTGCCTGGCTTAACTTCAATCTCTACTCCTGTATTGTTTACAGCCAGTACCAGAGTCTCACCCCCTGACTTTACTGTAGTCAAGGTAGACTCTAGCGACACCCCTTTTAACTTACATGTTTCAGACATGCATACCACATCTACTCCTTCTTTCACTCCTTTCAAACACACCTTGAACTGAATCATTTCCTGCGGTTGCAGCCTGTGCGCACCAGGTACAACGGCAGTAACAACAGTCCAACGCGTGACTTTCTCCCTAGCAGTGTCGCATAGTCTATCTTGTTTCATGACCCTTTGGGTTGATTTCTCTTCCAAAGCCCCTTACATAACCCACCGTTTTAACCTCTTTGTCTGAGTGTTTGGGTTGCGGGGTTGCCATACACATATAAGGTACATTTTCATGAACAATTAAACCTTCCCCTGGGTACACCTCAATCTTCCTTTCAGCCATGGTTGACAATCCAAGCAACCCGCTTGCCATAGGATGAACTTTACTTACAACATAAAATGATGCAGCAAAACTTGAACTACCCCGGAAATGAACTGGCAACCTCACAACTCCAAGAACATCCACTGTAGTTCCTGACACCCCACTCAGTTGGTATTGTGGCTCTTGCAATGCATAACTCCTCTCAGAATGATGTTTTCTACTATTTTGATTGGTCTCCTTTGATATTTGATTGACTACTGCACCAGTATCAATCAAGAATGCCCCCGGAACTGCACCTCTAGGGTACCCGTTTTTATGTGGTCGTCCGTACCCTGTATACCCATGAGCGTCGTGACCAACACCACGCAGAAACCTCCCAATGTCCTCCTGATCGTCTGTGAATAAATTATTTTGTTATAGTTTGTGCAAGATATTTTCCTGATTTTAGTTGCAATTCTGTCTCATGTTCTAACACTGTCCCAATTTCCACTGGAATCATCTATCGAGGAACCTTCTTGATACAATCTACATGTACCCTGTGATCAGTATCTGCTACGTTATTCATGATCTACTAATTTGTTTCCCAGTACTCTGTTTACAATATAGAGACCCTTGAATTTAAGAGATAGCTTACTCAATCTCTCTGGCGTTTTTACCTTCCTCAATATATATATATCCCTTGCTGTCTTATATTACCTCCTGTTCACAAGACAAACTCCTCACATGAAAATCTGGACATTTGTCTGGAATATTGGTAAATACATCAAATACATATTCAAATTTGTAAAGAATAAAGTATACACAAGAGCTCGGGCTGCTCGGTCAGACAGCTTGAAAAACTTCAACAACAACAACAGTAATACTTAGCATTCATCATTCATGTTGAACAACATATATCACAAGACATTGAAATTGCATAAACACTTGCAATTGACATGGCGATTACATACATAGAATAGCCCATGTTGATACAAAATATTTCAAGGTTCTAACTAACCCTGTACTGTGCTACCTAAGCCGTTTAAATCCTGATCATCTACATTTCTTGTGAAACTTGTCATGTCTCCTGACTTTTAAACTTGCATTATTCTTTCTTTAACTTGGAGTACTGTAACTGTAACTATAGCTTTAACTGTGACTGACTTTGACTTTGCATAAGTAGGAGACAGAACATGTCTAACCACATGTTTGACATTCATATGAGTACACACAAGAGTACTGTTTCAGTTGAGCACACAAATCCCAAATGATGCTCAGAGGCACTCATGCTTAGTCCTCATTCACTGATGAGCCATCATCTTTTATACATGTCATCTCACTCAGGCTACAACTCCTGTGAGAAATACTGACACCTAAAATTAACCACAACACACGACCAACAATACTATCTCCACCAGTGCAAGTTTCACTGACCATATTATTGACGTGAATGTAAGTCGCTTACTGTACTCAACGTTAACTGTAATTACTGGAAGCTACTACCAAATTATGGCAATCCGTAGTACTTCACTCGAGTAATCTCCATGATCAACTTGACTAGTGATATGACCTGCTGTGTACTTACTTTATGTGTGCTGATCCTCTCACTGTACCAACGTCCATTCCCCAACGAACAATACATTCCCCAATATATCACATATATATCAATCCATCGAAAACCACAACTCCATGCATTGACTCGGTACACAGGAGTGACGTGAAGGAAGAAAGGTTGCTTAAATATTGCCTGAGATTCCTGTATCTCCGAAATTGAGTACTCCTCTATACTATTAACTGCATAAACCATGGGTGTCAAACACGCAGCCCACGGCCTATTTTCTGCTCCAGACAGTCGGCCTGCCTTATGTTTATAACTTTACACGTAAACACATGTGTAGATAAAATTCACCTTCCTTTCTTAGTATTATTTTCATTAATCTATTATTATTATATTACTTCCTTAATAAGTGGTATCGATCTGTTTATAATTTTCTGTCCTGCGTACTGTATACCCTTATTAAATGTGGCCAACTGGAGTAAATGAGTTTGAACCCAGGTATGACCATGCTAGTCAACCTTTAAAAACAATGATACTTGGGTAGAACAGAACATTCTGTTAGCTGTCCTCAACCTGTTACAAGACCGTTGCAGGCCCCTATGTACTCCCATGCATCAGTATGTTAGTTTTTGAGCTTAACACAGGACTTTACAACTGTATAAATTGTGTAAACTGTTAATCTTTCATTCCGTCCCTGGAACTGACTGTAATACAAGTCTATCTTTGACTCTGTATACCCTCTGACCCCTGTATACACCTTGACCCCTTCTTTGGGCAAAATTCCATGTACTCACTAGTCCATCACACACTGTTATGTATTACACCATAAGCTTCCTTCACACACACACTGTAACTGCATTTGACTGTCCTACTTACCTTGTTTATGTGACTGCATTACTTCCTTGTACTTCATATAAATGAATAACCTACTACCCATTCCTCCTTCATTGTAATAGAGACATTGTATGAGAGATTATTCGAGGAACATCGATTATGCTTACTGCGTTACTGCTTAATTCTTGAACCAGATTGTGCCGCAGCCATACTGACTGACTGAGGTATGTGTCAAGGACAACATCATACGGCTGGCAAAGTCGTACATCTCACAAGAGTTTGCTTGTTTCATGCTAGTACTCGTTACCTTGTTACCTTTCTGTTTACTTCTATGTAACCCTACTGCTTGAGTTCACAGAACTCGATGCTTCTATGCCCAACAATGAACATTTACACTTAGAACATGTTAAATAGGATTCCTACCTATCTTAAACGGCATGAAATATAGACTCTAAATAATTCCTCTCTATTTAATTTGCCACCAAATTATGTTACCTTGGTGGAGTCTTCTTCTGGTTACATCTGTTTTACTGCCCATCATCTGACCTTTTGTCAATGACATCTGTTTACACTATCAAGTGCTAAACCCCCTTTCTTTGTACAACCCTCTTTTTACGAACTCCTCTGGCCCTCTCTGTTACCTACGCATGTCCTAAGCGATTCCCGCTTTATCCCAATTATGTAATATTGAAACATCACACTCATCGTCGACTTTCATCCAGTCTTCCCCATTAATATCCTTAGCCCATATTGTATCTTTTATACAATCCTGTATATCTTTACTTATAGCACCCGCCCTTGCACCTGCAACTTCTAGCGGTGAACTCCCCTGCCTTGCAGATTGCCCTAGTCCGCGTATCCTATCTTGCCTCTATCGTAGGCTATACCTCTTTTGTATACCTCTTTATTTTTGCAGGATCACCCTCAAACTTAGGGATTAAATCCTCACCTGTAAATACTCTCATAACGTTTACTGGCTACTTTACGAGAGCTTGCAGTCGCCATTGGAATTGTAGTTTGTACAACTGTAGTATTTTTATTAACCTTTCCCCGCCCTTTTGACGGTAACTTATACACGTCTTCCCGTGTTTCCTCTGTTACGTCACTACCCTCTACACGGAACCGATATCCGCTTCTTAACTGCCCTGGCACTGGACTATTTAGTCCCCTCAATTGCTCATGTATATAAGTGGTATTGGGAGTTGGTGGGAAATTTAGTCCCCTCTCAAAACTGCTACTACTATCCTCTGAGTCCCCTCAATGATCCTAATCCCTTAAACATATCCCGTTAGAAATATTCCTACACACCTTCACCACATACCAATATAAAATAACATATATGCATACAAAAATACTCCAACAACGTGTCACTATTGTATGTGTTCACTGTGTATATGTATAGAATAAGAATAACTAACCAAGATTGGGAATTGGAGATTAGAGATGACAATGAAGATGTAGCCAGGAATGTGTAGATGCCACACACTTCCCATCATGCTGTCAGATCAGCATCTTTCAAAGGATGTTGTGTCTGGTGAAACAGGTTTGAACTGCTTTCAACCCTTACGGTATATTCCACCAACCATGGGTGTATCATGTATCGTGAACATGAACACAGGCGCGGATACATGATGGAAAGGTGCGGCCAGCTGTTTCGAACTGTAAACACGTGGATTCGTTGCTTCAGTCTTCTGCCTGATTATAGTATGGGTGTAAATGTTTCGAGTTTTCGGACGCTTCTGTGTTGGTCACGGCTATCCATCACTGACTGGTCAAGGACTATTTGCCGGGACTGTACTTGCGTCTGTTTCTTTATCTTCGTGTTTGTTTATGTGTGTACATATCTGTTACTATGTGTCTCTTTCTGTGTGTAAAGTTAGTCAAGCTTGAAACTCCTCAAATTGTGCCATCTGCTGCAGCCACAGAGGGCTAGTTAAGGACCCTGTGAACTTGTATTAGACCTGGTGGCTTTTGATTCCTCCTGACAAAGCCACGAAACAAGCTCCTTCAATTTAGGGGGTGTTTCGTGGCAATGTTTGAAGGACTCACTAACCTCCAAATTTCTGACTACATCAGGTGAGTCCTTAATTAAGTTGGCAGACCTGTCGCCCAGGCTAACAATTGGTTGAGAAAGGTTTCTGGCCACTGCTAACAGAGGGGAGTGAGCAAGAGAAGAAAGGGAGGGGGGTAACAGAAGAGGAGGGAGGGTGAGCACATCAACGACACACACACACAGACACTAACTGTATACATTTTGCTTCTGTGTGTCATTCCTACTGGTTTGCTGGTACTCGTGTCTGTGTCTGTGTGTACGTAATTTGTGTTATTATGAGGTAGGATATCCACCCCTTCCAGACCTTGTACGAAAAGACAGAATTTTTATTAAAAAATACATGGCGAGAGAGAGAAAATATGCAATATTACCCTCTAATGAATGCACTTAGGAAGGTGACCAGTTCGAATAATAGAACTAATAGGCCGATTGCCTGTGGAGGAGCGCCAACAATGTACAGCTACAATCAAATATCCACCAACACTTTCCTTCCATCTGAGTAAATATCTTGGTAATAAAGAACAACACGTGTATGATTTTGTAGAACCTCATAATAATAATTGTGGGGGTTGATTTGAAGTAAGGTGTTGTAAGATTGTAATTTGATACGATACTGATTTATTTGCACGATGGAAGGAAAGTGTCGGTGGTTATTTGATTGTGGCTGTACTTCCTCCTTAAATCGGCTCATGGTCAAACCAAGTTATGGTTTATGAGAGATTATTCATATGTTGCTCTGGATATATGCAAGATGGTGACTACCCTCAGATCAAAAATGCAATGAAATAGATTATAATGTAATAGGCGTTGGTATGATCCATTTTATTTGTGTTAATGTGATATAGATACATATGGCCTTTTAAGTAAAATGCTATTAATTTCATAATGTTATGGTACAAATGTATAATTATCATTGATTAATGTAGTAGAGTATTTTTGTAATGCATCTTATGAAAAACTTGTGGTCAATCTATCTAACTGTTTCTGTTTGTGCTTTCCCTTGTTACTGGCTTGCTGGTACTCGTGCTGGTGCAAAAAGAATGAGGTTCCAGAGAACCAGCCTACGACACATTGGGGCAAAGTACTGGATAATGTTAATGTCCACATACTGAATCCAAGAGAAGAATATAATTACTGCCAGTACACCAGCAAAGAACAATGTCACTATTATCATCTGCATCACATACCTTGGCACAGGCAGGACTTTCTGTTCCCACACCTGGAGGCACATTTCCAATGCCTGCGTCGAGTTGACATCAGGGTCAATGTCTGGAATATTAACACCTATTATTATATTTATATATTATATTTGATATAGAGACAAATTTTCCTGATACATGAATAAATTGATAACGGTTACTATTTGAGTAATATTCTATACTTAGGATATTGTGTATATCAGTCAAAATAATACACTCGTTAATTAGTATATATAGTGAAATATTATACTCTATATTAGGCATAAACAAGAGGGTTTCAATTTGCTCTAATTAGTGTAAGGAAGCACACCAATAAAATAAAAAATAATAGCACTCTGGTTCCTGTAATGATTTGGAGGAATTAATTACCTCCTCTAGCACTTCAACTATTATTATATTTACATGGTATTAAGTAACAGTGTGTTGTAGTCAGAAAATTGGAGATAAATGAGTCCTTCAAATATTGCCACGAAACACCACCTACAGTATAATTATGGAAGGAGCTTGATTCATGGCATGATCAGGAGGAATCAGAAGCCTCCAATTTTCATACACAATATCACAGGGTCCTTAATATATGCAATTATTATGAAGGATTTAATTATATTACACTATATAAAAGTATTAACTGTAATAAACTTCTAATGTCCTATTTATATTGTTTAAGAATAATGAGAGAGAGAGAGAGAGAGAGAGAGAGAGAGAGAGAGAGAGAGAGAGAGAGAATGCGTGTGTGTGTGTGTGTGTGTGTGTGTGTGTGTAATAAATATTCTTCACAAACATTACATAGAAGTATATGTAACTTATGATAACACTAACTTTATGGAGGGAAAAACATAACAAACATACAACTAGAGACACACATTATAATATTCAATGATAGATGACACACACCCACACACACACACGGAATTATCATCCAACAGACACATCGGTGGTATACACACACACACACACACATGGAAACATCACCTTACAGACAACTCATTGGTTTACACACACACACACACGGAAATATCACGCATCTCAGTGATTTACACACATACATACACACACATCTCCTGAAGATTTAAAAACAATCTGAATTTCTTTTGTTTGTGTGTACTAATGGGTTGGTGGAATTGAAGCCTCCACAATGCGTTACAAGTCTGTGGTCTGATGTAGTTTGGAGGAATCTGTAGCACTTGTAAAAGTCACACTACTACTACTAATACTAATAATAATAACACTTGGTGAAAGTAGGTTTTCCTGTGATATTTAGTTTGTTATTTGCATGTTCAGTAAAATAGTTATTACACTTTGAATATTAATATTGCTTCTCTTCAAGAGAGAGAGAGAGAGAGAGAGAGAGAGAGAGAGAGAGAGAGAGAGAGAGAGAGAGAGAGAGAGAGAGAGAGAGAGAGAGATAATAATAATTTTGCTATCATATCGCAATAATTGTATTTAATTAATTAATCTGTGAACTAGCTATTATTTCATAACACTGTGTATACTCCTTATGTGTGTGTGTGTATGTTGTAGCGAGTAGGTGAGTACTTCAGCGCTTAATGCTACTTGTCAATCCACGGCGCTTCGTGCTGCATTTCTACCTGTAATTACCCAGTAGTGCACCGCGCTACCACCTGAATATAAGGCCAACATGATCCGATCTCAGTCAGGGGATAGATGGAAGATTCTACAACCAGCCATGGTCTTGTCAACACCTACTGCGAACACCATCACTTCCCCTGCCGACCGTCTTGTTGGCAGGTTGAGGTGGTTTAACCATTTGAAGAGCTATGGCTTCATCACCTGCAACAAACGAGACTACTTTGTCCACAGGAAGGGTCCTTCTCTCTGCTGCCACTACCACCTCACAACCATCACTGAGGGACGGAGAGGAGGTATTCTTCATTGTGGATGAAGGGAGGAAGGGGGTGGAGGCTACCAACGTAGCCGAACCTGATGGTGGGCAGGTTCTAAGCTCACTCCACGCCCGTGGGAGGAGGACGACCGATACCCAGCCTTTGCAGCAACGGCAGCAGCAGGCAGACATCGTCACCGTCTGCACTCAAGACTGCTGTTGCCTTAGCTGCAGAAAGGTTAAGTCGTCCCTCTTACCTCCTCCTGGACATCTTCAGGAGAAATGGCTTACCACCAATACCCATTTCTCCTGATCTACAACCACCCACCACCAAGAAACGAGGCAGCAAGACGGCACGACAGGAAAAGCAGAGCAGACGCGCCACCAACCCCAATTTCGTCTCACCCCCATCGCCGGTTAATCGTCCACTCAACCAGGTGAATGTTGGGAAGGCACGACCACCAACACCACCTGAACCATCGCAACAAGACCCCGAGATGGAGGAGGACACCGACACCAGTTCCTGCTCCACCGACACCACCACTGGAAATAGCACCTCTAACGACAACATGGACATGGAGGATAAAGGAGAATGGCAGACTGCCAGAAAGAGGAATAGGAGGAGGAGGATTGACAGTCCACCTACCAACCCACCACCCACTGTCACCGTGTACTGGTGGATGTCCGCTTCTCTCCAAATCGACCTCTTCCAACAACACATCTCCTTTAACCAAGACCCAGACATCTTCCAGGTCAGAGAAGTCAGGTCCAGCAGGACAATGCGGACGGACTTTTCAAGATCTAAATCAACAGTCACCAGCAGTCCTAGAAATCTGGAAGGACGAAAGAAAAAGGAAATAGGCAGCCATAATCTCCACATCGGCTGGCCTACACACATCACAGAATTCACACGTACACTTCTCTACACACACACACCCTGATACACACACGTACACTTCTCCACATACACACACGATGTCACTCTATAAATATATCGCCTTAACCCTGCAGCACTGAAAATGGGTATAGATTACCCGACGCTAGTGACGTCACATACATTGCTCACCCTTCGACCCAAGGCAGGGAACTGGGACTCTGTGTAGCTTCTGTTTAGCAAACTCGCTCATAGAGGTAGGCCCTGTCGCTCCACTCCTCTGCTTAGATTTCCATGTTTGGGTACTGTTTACCCTAGTTCAGTGATAACGATAGTAAAAAAAAAAACCTATGTAATAATGATAGTAAAAAAATGTCTATTTCATTGGGACTCCATGGGAGGAGTATTTGACATCCTTGGAGATATGTGTGAAAATTTGGGCAAATTCTATAAAAGGGTATGTTTTTATTGATTATTTTACCAAAATTATTGAATTTTTTAAACTTTTTTACTGTTTATTTTTGTATTTTTATAATATACCTTTCTTAAAGCAAGTATGGGTTTTTAATAGTTTAATTAGCATTTATATGCCTTATACTTAGTGTGTACATGAGAGGATTGATAAATTTGTATATTTACTATTTCTTTTATTTTCCAAAATCTGGTATAATATACCCGAGTTCAGTGATTATGTAACAGGGACTTAAGTTCAGTCCTCCAAATAAGACACACACACACACACTCAGTAAGTCCTTTCCAGTTAGACATTCAGTGCGGGTCCCTATACAGGCCTTGCTCTACCTAAGATTTTTATCTTGACTGTACCTAGCCTTCCACGTATATATTTGTTGCTTCCACGTATGTCCCCACCTGTGTACTCACCTCTCGCTACTCATGCTACCTTGCTCCTAGTGCGACTTAGTCCCTAAAGTGTACTACTTGTGGTCCCATTCCTTGTGTGTTTCCGTCCTGCACCGCTGAATGTTGCCAGATACTTCCTGAAAAATAATACACCACGACGGCATCTCCTAATTCGAGCCAGCATGCACGCGATGGCATGGGGCGTCGTGGGACGAAAGAGGTTCCCTCAAAGATTTTGGAATGTTGTAAATGTTCGTGGGACGACTCAGAAAACAAAGCATTCGTTAGACGCTTCGATCGACGTTGGATTTCTTAAGAGCAACGTCGCTCTAAGGCGTGCTCCCTTTCATTCGCCCAAATTCGTTAGAGCGACGTTTGGAGCGCCTTTTCGGGGGATAAAAACCTTCGCGCGTCACCCAGCATGCTGTATGTGAGCCAGCTACCAGGTTCGAGCATTATATAAGACAGCTGCGTGGGACCTGCAGTCAGTGAGCACGAGGCATCCACACAATGCGGAATTCTCAGGACCCACCCCACGCCCCTACCGCCGCCCCATTGCCCCCCTGCCAGGCCCCTGCCAGAACCCTGTCACTTCACACCACAATGGGCAAAAAGGATCTGAGTCAACTGAAGAAATCTAAGCAGTCTTTCTCTTTGCCCCCACGCCACTCATCAACCACAACATCACATGCAACTCCGAGGCCCCAAAGTGCGCCTTTACTTTCTACCAAAGGGCCCTCCTCACTCTCAGTGGTGGTAGATGAACCCCCACGTACACCAGGCTTTGACCAGGGCCAGCAGGTGTCTGCTGCTGTACCTGTAGTTGTTGTTGTTGTTGAAGTTCCTCAAGCTGTCTGGCCGAGCAGCCCCGAGCTCCTGAGGAAGGCCATGGCCTGAACCGGGCTTTCCCACAATGCCCTCAGAGAGTGTGCTTGTGTGCGTTGCAGTTTTCAATAATGTGTTTAATAGAATGGGGTGCTGTGTTACATCCCGGACAGGCATCCGCAATGGCTCCAGCCTCTTCTGATATGTCAGAAGGGCCGGGTGGTGGCCACACCGCAGCCTGGCCAGGTGGACTGTGTCCTCACGGGGAAGAGATGATTCAGATGGGTAGATGTCAGGAGGTCATGCATGCAGCTGTGTGTTGTTTTTGAGTGTTTAGATGGACTGATGAGTGATTTGAGTATGGATATGTTTCTGGAGATTGGTTTGGGGTGGGCAGGGTGTAAGAGATGATAGTATTTGTGTATGGTATCATGTACTGGGTGTTGTTTTGATGTTCCTTGGCATGTGTGGGTGTTTTACCATGTAGTGTAGTGGGTGGTGTGGGTTTGTGGAGGCTGCTGCAAGTGTTTGTGTTCCTCTCATGTCAAGATGATCCTTGATTTTGAGGACTTTGGTTTCATTCTGTGCAGCCTGTGATTGTCTTTAGGGCTCTGTTCTGAATTATTTGAAGGGTGTTGTGATGAGTCTCAGCGAGGTTTGAGGCCTAGGCAGGGCTTGCATAATCCATCACTGATCGAATATATTGTTTGTATACTGTGATTGTGGATTCTATGTTGTGTCCGAATGTTGTCCTGGCAATTGATTTGAGGGCTTTAAGTCTTTGCATGCATTTGTTTTTGATGGCCGTG
The DNA here is from genome assembly GCA_033782935.1 of Petrolisthes cinctipes. Classification (NCBI taxonomy): domain Eukaryota; kingdom Metazoa; phylum Arthropoda; class Malacostraca; order Decapoda; family Porcellanidae; genus Petrolisthes; species Petrolisthes cinctipes. The sequence goes on from JAWQEG010002443.1 coordinate 41,276, forward strand.
ATATGTTGTTTGAATGTCATGGATATATTGTATGTTATGCCAAGTATTTTGTGTGTGTGTGTGTGTGTGTGTGTGTGTGTGTGTTGTTTATGGTGAGGTGTGGTGTGTAGCGGTGTTCTGCGTTTCTAGTTGGTGAGAAGGGTGACAGTTGACTTGGTGGGTGCTATTTTAAGTCTGTTTGTGGTGAACCAGGCATTAAGTGTGTTGAGGTAGGGTTGGAGAATGAGAGTGGTTGTGTCTGCGTTTCTCTGTGTACATGTGAGTGTTATGTCGTCTGTGTAGGAGGCTATGTGTATTTGTGGTGCCTGGGGTGTTTGTATATCGTGCATGTATAGGTTGAAAAGGGTGGGTGAGAGTACAGAACCTTGGGGGACACCATTGGTGAAACTTTTAATGTTAGATGACTGACCAGCAAATGTAACATGGGCTACTCTTCCTCCCAAGAAGCTGGCCAGCCATCTTTTGGTATTATTATGCATGTTTGTGTTGTATATTTTGTTTGTGAGGTTGTGGTGGGGATGGCATCAAATGCTTTACTAATGTCCAATGTAACTAAGAATGTTCTGTGTGGGGGTCTATCTGAGTTGATGCAATCAAAAATTCTTTGTGTGAGGTCTGTAAGAAGGGTGTTTGTTGAGTGTAGCGGTCTGAAGCCATGTTGTGAAGATGCAAGGGAGATGTGTGGTGTGATTAGTTTAATGATGAGGCGCTCAGTGATTTTGGAGGGGGTACAAAGGAGGGTGATGGGATGGTGTGATGAGGGTAGTGTGGGATCTTTGTTGGGTATGGGGATTGTGATGATGTTTTCGTGTTTCCAGATGTTGGGTAATATGTTGTGTGAGTAGCTGTAGTTTGCTATGTTAGTGAGTGCTTGTATGCCTTGTGGTCCAAGGTGTTTTAGGTGTATGTTACTGTTGTTGTCAGGGCCACAGGCAGGTGAGTGTTTTAAGTTGTGAATTATGTGATTCATCTGATGATTTGTGAACGGTGCATAGTCTGGGTCAGTGGGGAAATGTCTCTTACGTCTAATGATTTGTAGTGATTGTAGGCGATGATGTGGTACTCGTACCCCCCCAGGATGTGCCCACACACCAGGACCCTGATGACGAAGTAGAGGAGGAAGATCCCCCACCACCTACGACAGAGGAGGATGAGGTGGTGGACGATGATGAAACAGATGGGGGGGGGGGGATCCAGCCAAATCACCCTGTCCAGGAGGGTCGAGAGGGAGCCAGGTGAATGGCTGCAGAAGAACCCTTTCCTGTACGACTGGGGCGCCCCTGACTATAAAAACAGTGCAAAGAAAAAAAGAAAATTGACGGAGAAGGCCCTCTCTATTACCCCCCCTTCCCCCTCACCTACAAAGAGCTTGTATGGTGGCTGCACACCAAACGGACACGGTACGGGCGGATCCTCACCAAACTGGAGAAGAGTGGTTCGGTAAGGACACGGCTCACTGACCTGGAGCAATGGATATACCAGCTATTCTCCTTCATGGAGAAACATATCCAGCGTCAGCGCCCCACGAAAACCCTTGGCCTGCCCCAGGTATGTGATTTTAATTTAGTACTCCATTGCCCCATAAATATTGTTGTACCAACTTCGGTTAGTGCCCTATTTTCCACAATTTAACCCATTTTTCACACTGATGTTACATAGGTTTATTAGTGTGCAATAACATGTTAAAATTTTTAAAATTAACATAAGTATTACCGGATAATTGTACAGAAAAAATATCACATGTACTACCGTATGCATTATTGTAACATTATTAATTACTATAAGTAGTGTGCAATAATAACATGTTCTTATCAAACTGAAAGTAACTATTATTAGGTTCAGACAAAATATGACATGTACTACCGTACGCATTTATTATTGACACATTATTATAAGTAGTGTGCAATAAAATGTTAATGTATCAAAGTGAACATAAATATTAATAAGTTAACACACAAAATATCGCATGTATACATTATAATTATGATAATTTGTACCCCCAGAGTGCAGCTACTGCAGGCCGGCCCCCGCCCCCTCCACCTCGTGAGCCCCTGCCTGGGACCTCCGACAAAGATAAGGACGACCTTGCACGCCAGCCACCTGCTACGGAGGAGCATCAAGTGAGGAGGGGCCCCAAGAGGAGGAGGGTTGCAGCAGCCCCAGGCGACGCCGGCGATAAGAGTTCATTCGACAAGGTGAGAGAAATACACATTATTAATGCAAGTAACGAACGATATTAAATGAAGATTGCAGAATATCAGAAGTGTCTGTGGAAGAACGCAGAGATATTAATATATATACGGTACCTCGGTTCTCGAACTTAATCTGTTCCAGAAGGCTGTTCGAAAACCGATTCGTTCGAAAACTGAATAAAATTTCCCAAAAGAAATAATGTAAAAGCAATTAATTCGTTTTCAAGCAACAAATGAACTGTAATATATTACTAAAACTAAATATACGAGTGACTGTTTTCTATGTGCCTGGGCCATCCCTTTCTCCATCCACTGTGGCAACCAGTCTGCCCGCTCTCCACTACACCCTCGCTATCTCCCGCCTCTCTCCTATCCATGCTATCAGATGATGACGAGTGAATGTTTTTTGTGTGCCTGGGCCAAATTTTACAACTTACAACACTGATATATTTAACTAAGTTAAATGATGTGAGTAACTGTTCTTAACATTGTTTATTTTCCCCATAAGTTATACATTATGGTGCTCGCGCACGCTGCTGCGGCTGCATCGCAGTTGACTGAGCTCGCTGCACGCCGCTCGGGAGGGTCGAGAACCGAAATTTTGGTTGAGAATGAAGACAATTTCAACTCGAATTCGCTGGTCGAAAACCGATTTGTACGAGTTCGGAGACATTCGAGAAGCGAGGTTTCTCTGTATATAATATATAATATATATTAATATATTTATGACATTGCTTATGTCACTAACATATATCTATTTTCCTATTCCCAGCTGGTGGACCTCCACACGCAGGCTTCCAACTTGTTCATTTAGCAGGTGTGGGGGACCCAGGACACGGACATAATGTTTTGGCTTAATGTTGTGACAGACTCACTGGCAGCCATCTAACGCAACGCACCCAAGGGCAAGGCACATGTGGTCATGTTCAAGTTGGTGGCTCTAACTACTGAACTGGTTGCCCAGCTGAGTCCTGAATCTGCTCTCGCTGGGTCACCTCCTGCCCCGGCCCCCGCACCTGCTGCCCCGGTCCCTGCTGCGGCAGCCGCTGTGGCACCGCCTTCTGCCCTACTAGCACCCCCCCCCTTGGCAACAGGGGGCACCTGACGCCATCACATATGCCATTGGCACTCTCAAGAAGGGGCAGTGGGCTTCTGTGCAACGGCTGACACTGCAGCAGCAGGGCCACCAACCATCACAGCTCCCCCTTCAGAACGCCTCCACCTCACCGTACCCGGGATTCGCTGACGTGTCCTTGACGAACCTGCTGAATTCGCTGTTGCACCTACCCCCTCAGGACAGAGATCAATTGTAGTGTCTCTCTCTCTCTCTCTCTTTGCCTCATAATACATGTATAATTAATCATTAATAAAATGAAAACAGTTACCTATATGTGTGTGTTCATTTACCTGTATAGTTATAAGCATGACAAAAGATGTGGGCCATGGAACATGTGTACAATGAAGATTATATTTAAAGATTTAAGTTGACGACAAAAATGCAATTATATATATGAGCATGGCAAAGAAATGGAACATAAGAACATAAATTATTTTTTTAAAGAGATAAGGCACTCAATATAATGAATATAAAAATGTCTCTAAGTAAAGTGCACTGATTGTGACAATTATAATACAGGGTGTTCCAAAAGTATTTGTCACATTACGACACTTTATATCTTAATAACTATTGAGGATATCAAAACTCTATTTATATTTCCTGAAAGCTTATGTGTTCAAGTTATGTACAAGACATTGGAAGGTGTGACCTTATAGAATTACCAAGTCAGTGGGGAGAGAGAGTGATGAAGGTGGGGTGAGGTAAACGCTACATGCTGTAGCAGTAGCTACTTTAACCAGTCTGTTTCTTGCCTTAGCGTTACATCAGATAGTGTCTAAAACGATCTCCTTTTAAGTGTCTATAATTCTCTTTCAGCAGCTTAGGGAAGGCAAGAATAAGAGACTGGTTGGTGAGAGAGATCTGATTTTATTGAGGAACATGTAGCATATATATACAGTATACAGGATCAAGTGTAAAACATTCATTCCTTGCTTGCTCCTAGCTTACATGATCAAGAGACAATAGTTTTGACCAATCATTGCACAGTATATATAAAGAGTGGTAATGAGATATGATTTTGTGGTGTACAGAATGATGGCGGCCACAATACCTTCAGATTATTTTTACTCCTGCCAGGGTACGCTACCCTCTGAGGAGACGAAGTAGTGTCTCAACATGTCCCGCTAGCGCTTGCCTGATCCGCATGTGTTTCCCGTCAATGGCTCCAAGAGTGTGGGGGATCTGCCAACGCTCCTCGAAGCCCCGTGCCACCTCCATCCATTCGTGTGGGGTTGCAGGGAGCTTCAGCACCTCGTCACTGTATTCTGCTATGATGGCCCTGCAAGTCTCAGGAACTAGCATGGAGATGGTGTTGGATCCCACACAAAAGGCATAGCCCAGACTCTTGTAAGAGTCACCCGTAGCAAGGAACCATAAGGTGATGGCGACACGTAGACCAACCTCCAGGGGCTCCCTCCAGGTAGTTGTCTTCTTCTCAGTACGTGGCCTGACCCGCTCAACGATCTCCTTGAATAGGTCCTCGTCAATCCTCAGGCAATTGCGGTACAGGTTAGGGTCCTCATTGGCCAACTCCTGCAGGAGGTTGTCGTAATGACCATGGAGAACACTCCGTGCTAGGTAGGGCCGTACCCAGTGGGAACGAGCTTTTGCCTTCTACTGGTCACGCTCCTTCTTGTGCTGCCAAACAGCAGCCATAAAGAGGAAGTCGAGGTCGAGGATCTGTACCACCAAGGCAGGGTCTTCTCTGATGAGGCGGGGTGTGACATACTGCCGAAGGCTCATAGTGGATGTGGAGCCTGCTGGGGTGGTGGCTGTGGAGGCACGAGAGGTGGTGTGGACACAGGGACGGGTACCTGTCGCGGCGGGAGTCTGATGGAAATGGCAAGGGTTTAGGTCAGTTCCCACATTTTTATATGCACCAGGCACACAATATTTTGTCGATGGAAACGTTTATCATCAGATGATCTACAGGCGATCGATGGAAGTGAGCATATTCGAGCAATGTCGCCGAGGTCGTGCTATGTTATCGATCGATATTTTCCCTCGCAGCACCATTTTCCCACCATTCATTGTTACATTCGATAGACATTTGCTAGACGTTCGCTAGCTGGCAGAACGATGGCGCTCGAACCATCCTCTCAGGCGATCGACGGCCGCCATACCGGCGTTTGAAAGATCGTTCAAACCCCAATTTCGCAGATGGTCAGATTTTCTGGCAACATTCAGCGACGCAGGACGGATAATCGCATGTGGGAGTCAAGCCTTATATACCTTTGTTTCCCTCATGTATTATTCACCTGTGTTCCCTGTGTACTGTGAAACATACAAGTTTACTAGTGTAGTGTTACCGTGCTACTCTCACAGTATTAATAATGCAGTGGCTACAGTGTTGGGAGCTTAGAATACCCTCATAGTGGTAGGAAAATTACTACAGTGTGTGTAAACCACTGAATTGTGTGTTGGTTGATGTTTCCACCTGTGCGTGTGTATGTAAGCCACTAGGGTGTCAGTTGGTTGATATTTCCACCTGTGTGTGTGTGTGTGTGTGTAAACCATTGATCGAGTTGTTTGTTCGTTATCATTGATTGCACCTGTGTTTGTGGGTGTGTGGGTGTGCTCATAGGTCAACTTGTATGTGGAAGTGTATAAGAGAATTATGGTTAGACTCACCTGTGGAACAGAGCTGACTCACTTTTCCACACTTGGAAATATTCTCATAATCAGGTTTGTTACAATTGACAGTGAGGGTAAGGTTAGGGTGGTGAGGCAGTGGACGACTACAGTTGTGTTGATGTGTTGTCATGTTGTGTCCTGGTGTGGTCTCAGTCACCCTCATCCAGTCTATTCCCACCTATAATATTACGATATATTAACTTCACATTCATATTAATGTACACTACATAATGTGTACACGTGTATTAATGTATCCAAGAGAAAGTGTGTAAGTTTAAGCATTTTGAAGTAATTAGAAAAAAAGAAGACCACACTGGTCCTGGAAGACACAACGACAACATACAAGATACAAATTAAAGACACAAATACAAGATTGAGATACAGAGTAGGAACATCAAGCATGGAGGAATGACAATAAAAGAATGGACAATTGAAGAAGTTACTGGGAATAACTTGAATCCGCAGGGTTGCTAAACCTTTTAAAGTATCTGAAAATCGTTATATTACAATATTATAAAATCAAACCTTCCACTTGTTTTATAGTGGAGGGTCCTAACTACCCATTGATCACTCTGTCTCTTCTCCGCCACTATGTTCTCTCTCACTCCAAATTTTGCTTTCCCTCTCCCCTCCCAGCACTCCTTCACTCAACTTCTCTACTTTCTCACCTAACTCTCTTTTCACCACCTTCATGACAATTCTGCGAGTTGTCGAAAATAATCAATCTAATATAGTGAAAACACGACTTGAAAAGAAATTATGTGATATTTCTTATACAATTCAAGCCATGATATATGGAAGAAGTAATTTTTACCCTGATAAAGTCATCTTAGAATAATGTCTAGGCCAGACTTGCATACGCTGTTGTTATTGAACCAATCAGCAGCATCGAAGTGAACAGTACCCGAGAAACCACACACACGGAAACAATACCCAACAGATAACTCAGTGGATTACACACACACACACACAACTCCTGAAGATTTGACAATAATCTCATTTTATTTTGTTTGTGTGTATGTAATGAGTGGGTTGAACTGAAGCCTACTGATTCCTCCACACTTTGCCACAAAACAGAGCCTATAACTAGGGTTGTAGGCTCTCTCTCTCTCTAAGGGGGGAATACACTTTTGGTACTGTAAATCGGAGAACCTTCTCTTCCAAACTATGCCAGGAAACAGGACCAAATTGACAAAAATTATGGTGGCTTGTTGCTTGGAATAGTTTAGAGGAATCAGTTGCTCCAGATTTACCAACACTTTATTACCACCTTTAGGTTATATTGTAGTGTTGGTAAATATGAAGTAACTGATTCCTCCAAACTATTCTAAGCAACATGACACCAATATTTTTGTTCATCTGGTCCTGTTTTCTGGCATACTTTTAAGGAATCAATGTGCTCCAATGTACCGAAAGTGAATTATTACCCCTTTAACGTCATGACATATGATATTGATAATAATTATGTGTGTGACAGATACAGATAGACCGATAGAGATAGATAGAGACAGATAGATCGACAGAGATAGACCGACAGAGACAGATAGATCGACAGAGATAGACAGACAGAGACAGATAGACTGACAGAGATAGACCGACAGAGACAGATAGATCGACAGAGATAGACAGACAGAGACAGATAGATCGACAGAGATAGACAGACAGAGACAGATAGATCGACAGAGATAGACAGAGAGAGACAGATAAACCGACAGAGATAGAAAGAGACAGATAGATAGACAGAGATAGATAGACCGACAGAGATAGTCAGACAGAGATAGACTGACAGAGATAAACAGACAGGGATAGACAGAGATAGACAGACATGCATGGAAACAGACAGAGACAGATAAACATACAAAAAAATAGAAAGAGGTAATTAGACAAAGAAAGACAAATAGACAGAAATGGCAGATAAATATTCCAAGAGATAGACAGAGGCAGATAAACTAATAAATATGCATATAAACAGACAGAAACAACAATAAATAATAATAGACCAAGAGACAGACAGGTAAACAGAGGTACAGATGCAGCGACAGAAAAACAAAGATAGACAAACAGACAGACGAATATATAAACACACACGGACAGGAGAGAGAGAGAGAGAGAGAGAGAGAGAGAGAGAGAGAGAGAGAGAGTAATGATAATAATAATAATAATGAGGGAGAGAGTCAATAAAATAGCAATAATAATGAGAGAGAGAGAGAGAGAGAGAGAGAGAGAGAGAGAGAGAGAGAGAGAGAGAGAGAGAGAGAGAGAGAGAGAGAGAGAGAGAGAGAGAGAGAGAGAGAGAGAGAGAGAGAGAAAATAAAATAGCAATAACAAAAATAATGAGAGAGAAAGAGTCAATAATATAGCAATAATAATGAGAGAGAGAGAGAGAGAGAGAGAGAGAGAGAGAGAGAGAGAGAGAGAGAGAGACGTTGGGCAACTGTACACAACTGACCTGAACCAAGTAGTATCGTGGAGGTGTGGTTGAAGTTGTGTCCTCATACAGCGTAACACCTGTGTAGTCAGGAATATTCCAGTCACACATCACCTCCAGCCACACGTGTTGTCCCATGGTGTTGTTTGGAGTTTGAGATATTGTTACACTGGCACCACTAAGACCAAGAACAGAGTACTCCATCCTGATACTCCAATGTTGATGTGGTATTGCCTTGAGGGTAAGGCTGCTTTCCTGCTCCTCCTCCTCCTCTTCCATCACATCTATTGACACTCCCGGCCATGACGATACATTTGTGTACTCTGAATGTGAGATAATGAAGTGTTAGGTTCATCTCACCTTCACCATACCTCCCTAACATCCTTCTCTACTTTTCCTTGTCAATACATTCATAGGTTATGGAGAGAGAGAGAGAGAGAGAGAGAGAGAGAGAGAGAGAGAGAGAGAGAGAGAGAGAGAGAGATGGTTTAGTATGGTTGAAACTATAGGTAGATACAATATACATAGATAAATTGATAGATGTATACTGGTAGTGTGATGTGAGACAGACCTGTTATTTTTTTTTTTTTTTTTTTTATGTTCTGACACTGGACATAGGCTTAATCAAGCCCGTTACCGTGGCCCAGGTCAACTGATGCTCACACACACACACACACACACACACGATATGGTGGGAGTTGATAACATTTGGTCACAGTTATTACCAATGTAGCAGACAGCAGGCTCCTTGCGCTTCCCTATGCGTACCTTTCTCAGGCAGACGCCATGACACCTGCGCGCGCAGCCTACCTGAGCTGATGACTGAGATGATAAAAGGGCCGGAGTGCCTCGCCCTGGGTAAAACAGTTATAGAACCCTGGGCTACGTCATCATGGCGTAGTCGGAGGGACGAGGTGGTGTTGGCCCATCTCAGGGTCAACGCCACATGGTTAACCTACCTAGAGCCTCATGTTAACAGAAATTTTCCCCCCATGTGCCTATCATGTAATACAATCATGTCAATAGCCCATCTGCTAATTTTTTGTACAGAATTTGAAAATCAACGTAACAAAATTTAAAAATATTCCAATTTAAAAAAATTGCTTTCACCATCAACAATTTACTAGCAGATGATAAGAATATTATAAACAAACTAATGAGTTTTCGGAGGGAGACAAAACTTTATGACCTTATATAGATTGTTATAATAAAATGGAACCATTGGCTTAATTAATGACCTTTGGCTATATGCCACTGGTTGATAGCCAATAAATCCAACAAGCAAGCCCTGGGTCACTCTACAGCTAGCTGCTCACCTGGACTCACCTCTCCTCTCCTGCCACCAACCTCGCCTGCTCCAGCTACCGCTTTCACCTGCTCTAGACACCACGCTTCCTCCTGTCTACCTGGACATGGCAGGCAAGGCTCTCTCCTACAAAGTGCTCTCCTACCTACATCTACTACCCTCACCTACCTTTCTAACTGAGTCCAGGTACAACAATTGTACTAACAATCTTTGTAAGCTACCCACAATAAATTGTTACCGTGTACAAGCGAGTCTGTTCATCCTTGCTAGTAACACGCTACCCTGTTATTACACCAACATCACCTCTGTGTGTGTATTCTCTTTCTCTCTCTCTACTTCTAGTTTTTTATATACCTTCATCCACCACATTGTTAAGCACACACACACACACACACACACACACACACATCATGACAATTTTATCATGCTCACTCATCAAATATTATCTCTACAAATAACATTTTTATAATTACTATTTTTCTAATCCCGTTTTCCTTGAGTATAGTCTTGTGTTCTTTGTATACAAATTCGTTTCCTTTGTTATAATCTTATTTTCCTTCTAATCCCATTTTCTTTCTCTCTCTCTCTCTCTCTCTCTCTCTCTCTCTCTCTCTCTCTCTCTCTCTCTCTCTCTCTCTCTCTCTCTCTCTCTCTCTCTCTCTCTCTCTCTCTCTCTCTGTCTGTGTGTGGGTGTGTGTGTGTATAGGTAAATATTCTCTCTTTCTCTCTTTGAGTGTGTAGGTAAATATAGGTAGATAAATGTATAATTGATAGATGTACAGTTGCAAAAATTAGAATTGCAACAAATCTTAAGGTGGTAATACACTTTTGTTACATTGGAGTGTCTTTATTGCTCCAAAGTATGCCAGGAAACAGGACCAGATGAACAAAAATAATAAAGTTGTTGCTTGGAATAGTTTGGAAGAATCATTTGCTCCAGATTTACTAACAGTGTACTTCCCCCCTAATGGAACTTTAACCATAATAATATCCACAACTATTTGTAGGGACTATAAGCATGTAATACAGAAGGAAATATATCATATCCTTCTGTATTACATACTTATGATCCCTACAAACAACTATGGACATTAATAAACTTCAATGCTCTATCAAAAGTTGTTGCAATTCATATTTTGGCAACTGTACACTGGTCATACTCACTTCTTACGGTGGGAGGTGATAACACTTGGCCACAGTAATTACTATCCCTACACCACACCTGCAGTTTGCTGTAAGGGAAGCCACTCACTCCTCGTGGACACTGTGGGTCAGCTACAAGATGGTGGTCCTTTTCCAGTTGTTGATATACCTTGATCCACCACTTTGTAATCTGTAATATATACACACACACACCATGACAATTTTACCAATCTATTCTACAATGAGACAGAAACGTAATAGGTTTTTAAAGAAATGTAATCTTGAGGTCGTAAATTAAAATCACATATATTTTTTTGGAGAGAGAGAGAGAGAGAGAGAGAGAGAGAGAGATGGGCACACGGATACAAGCAGGAGAGAAAACGGACAGATGAACAATAAAAATGAGACACATGGATAGAAACAGAGAGAGAAGCATACAAATAAGCAGACAGATAGACAGACAGAAACATACAGAAATAGAGAGACACAGACATCCACACAGTGAGATGAAGTGACAGACAGACATACAAACAGACAAGAGGATTAAAAGAAAACAGAGAAAAAGAAAGATCGAGATCAACAGAGTGAGATGGACAGACAGAGAGAAAAAAATAACGAGATTTAGATAGAAAAGCATATAGGAGAGAGAGAGAGAGAGAGAGAGAGAGAGAGAGAGAGAGAGAGAGAGAGAGAGAGAGCGAAGAGAGAGATAATATGCAAGAAAATTGAGAAACTTACTTTGAGGATGATACTCATAGTGTTGTGTGATTTAGTGATACTCCAGGAAGTCACCATACGACCAACATAATCCTGGAGACAAATGAACCCTAGATGGCCAAGACCATACCAGCTTCCGAAATCTATCCATCCCACAGGGGTATTATTGCTGTCGAGTGTTCCAAGTTCCAGCCTCACCCAGTTCTCCTCAATGCTCGGTGGAGGTGTGAGTACCAGCTCTACCTCCAGCACCTCCTCCATCATCATTGTGTTGCTGTTGTTGTTGTTGTGGCAGGTAGTGTGGTGGTGGTGGTGGTGGATTGGTTCCCTGTAGCCCGTTAGGTGTGGTATGTTCGTTTCCTGACAGTGTAGTGGGGTCCTGTCTGCTGCTTCACACTCTGATAAAACACCTACACAGACACTATACAGTAAGTATGTAAGTGTGTTTTTACATCAGGTACCACCTTAGTCTATTAGTTACTTATTAATTAATACACTTATACAATCTTAGTGTAGTAGGGAAGGTATACTGTAGGGTAGTAATCGAGAGAATGAGAGTGAGAACAGAGAAATAAGTGGGTGAGGAGCAGGGTAGGTTTAGGAAGGGAAGAGGGTGTGTAGACCAGATTTTCTACTTGAGGTGTGTTGTGGAGATATATTTGGAGAAGGGACTGAAGTTGTATGCTGCATTTATGAATTTGGAGAGGGCATATGACAAAATCGATAGAAGAGGCCTATGGAAAGTACTGAGAATATTTGGAGTTTTGGAGTGTTGCTGGAGGCAGTGAAGAGCTTGTATGAGGGTGCAAGAGCCGCAGTCCGGGTGGAGAGTGAACAGGGTGAGTTCTTTAATTTGAATGTTGGGTTGATGCAAGGGTGTGTGATGTCCCCATGGTCATTTAGTGTATATATGGATGAAGTCATGAAGGAAATACAGGGAAGAGCAGTGGATGTTGGTGTACTTATAGTTGCCTGTGTTGCTGTTTGCTGACCATACAGTTCTGTCGAGTGACGATGAGTGGGAGTTACAGGGTTTGGTGAATATGTTTGAAGATGTGTACATTGTGGTGGTTTGGACATGTAGAGAGAATGCAAGGTGTGGAGTTTGCAAAGAAGGTGTATGATAGTGAAGTTGTGGCACCTGGTGTGAGAGGTAGACCACCGGTTAGATGGCAGAACAGAGTGGAAGAGAATGTGAGAGAGAGAAGTGTGAAGGGGGAGGGGGATGGAGCAAGTGAGGAGGGAGTGCTGGAACAGGGAAAACTGGAGACTCTTCTGCCGTGACCACCCCCTTGGCGGGAGTTCCTGGAGGGAACGAGGGGTCGGAGCTATAGATAAATAGATAGATAGATGTTTGCGAGAAACGGAACCTGAAGGTATATGTGGCGAAGAGCAAAGTTATATGGTCTTTGAAAGGGGTGCAGCAACAGGCTGTGAGGTGAGGTTGAATAGTCAGGCTATGGAAAATGTCACCTCATTTAAGTGTTTAGGGGAAGAGGGCTGTAGGAATGATGAAAACAGTGACAAGGAATAGGGTGATAAGCATGGAAGTGAAGAAGACTTTACATAAATCAAGAGTTAGAGGGGTAGAAATAAGTTACCTGAGAAAAGGGTGTAGAGTAATATGAAGAGATTGTAACATATTCATGTACTCGTTATAATTATTAGATGCTGGATATTTAGTTTTGTTAAGATATGATTCGATGAACACATGAAGCCATGTTCATGAAGCTAATCTTCTGTGTTGTGAAAACTGTATGAAACTGTTTTCCTCAGTTCAAGATTGTTGGGGATGATTCATTATATATAATCCGAGGTGATGAAGGAGGAGAGAGTGAGTGTGGAAGGAAGGCAGTTCTGTTCTGGATCTCACCCAGTCAAATACCGGTGGTGGTACAGTTGAGCAAGTAGAAAGTGCAAGAAAAAATTGGCTGTATATATCAATATCTTTACCACCACTCAAAATTCAGCCAATCACGTTCCACCTTACATTGGCTTTGGGTTCCTAGTGATTCATTCATAAAGACACGAGGGCTTACTACAAACAACTGCCACATGTTGCCTTATACAGCTAGACTTTTGTTGCACTTTCTACTTGCTCAACTGTACAAGTCACTTCAAGTTCCTTCATTTATCCCTCATTCTTGATTGTAATAGCTCTCAGTTTACGAGCTCTTTTCTACATATCCTCTTGACTTATCCAAGGAACCTTATACCGGTACTCGACTGGGTGACTGACTATTGGTGATAACCCATACTATTCTCGTGCCTCATTTCTTCATCTTGGAAGACATAAGTGCCTGCAACCCTACAGCTAAGTGTCTTTTGAGAGTCTTTACAGGTGCTTCATTGACTTTATTCTCCCTAACGTCCAACTTAGGTTATTCTTTTTGCTACTTGTTATAGTTATATGTGTGTGTACTTTGGTGAGCTATCATATTGGTGTCACCCAACTTGCCATTATATTTTGTGTAAATATTTGTGTGAATGTTAGTTTAAGTGGGGATATTAATTATTAAACTTAAAGACTGTCTTCTAAATATTTTCTTGAATACACCTAATACCAAGCTGGCCACACTGACGCGCTTTTACCGCTGAAGTCATATTGACAACTTAATTAAACACCAATAGAAACCAATAAAGTGTGGCCTTTCATAATAAAATAGTTATATTTATAGGCGTCTTTTTGTCGTCCAAGCGGAAGATTGGGATACGAAGACCGTCTAGGGAGGCGCTTGGGTTCGGAGACAAAAACTGACATGGATACGTAGAACCTGTTTTTGTCGTCAGGATACGGATTGAGCCGAAATATCCGAAAGTTTGTAAACAAAGTGGAGCTGAAACATTAATTATTGTAGAATCTCCCAGAGTCCCAGGCAGAGGGAAAGCATTATTATTTTGTTCTTTGTTCATCATGAAAGGAGAGGTGTCTGGAAAGCAGTATTTCGCTTTGATTTTGACGGAGATCCTGGAAGATGATGATGCGACCAAGGCCTTGGATGCAACATTGCTTCATAGGTAATTGTTGAAGTAATTCTCCGTTACTGTAAGAGCTTTTTTAAAGAATTTTTTCTAGTAATTAGCACGGTTTATCTGCATAATAAAAGGTTCACGTGGCAAACAGTTAATGTTACATTTAATATGTACATTTCACGATGGTACAATGTAATATGTTAATTGAATTTAATATGAGATTGCAATATTTTTTGGCGTTGTAACATACAGGCAATTTTTAAAATGCAGCCCTCCAGAGCCATAATAATAGCTAAGTGTTTAGTATTTCTGCATAAAAGGTCAACTATGATTTTTCCCTCTCATACTCTTTCATGCATATTTTTACTGGTTCCGTTGATTGTTACCCAAAATGTTGTCAAGACTCTACTGTAGACACTGTGTATCACTGTAGGTTATAAGAGGTCCACGTTCATGTGTATTGCAGTAATTTAGTTCATAATAGCACATAGAAAATAGCAGCTTTCCAAAGCCCAAGTCCAGTATTTTTTACCATTGTCCACATTGAAAAGTCCAGGTGTTACGCCCAGGTTAGGCCTCGGTAGTCAGCTATACCTTTGGTCCCAGTAAGTTGCCTGGTTAGGTACACATAGTCTGCCTTGGTCCTAATTTGATTAGGATAGGTCCGGGAAAGTCGGGTAAAGAAACAGTTATCTCCTCACAATAATATGAAAAAAAAAAAAAATCAATACAACAAGAACCAATATGCATGCAATGTTTAAAATGTTGGGAAATTATTGGTGGACATCTTGAGGAGAATTATGGAACATGAATCTTCAACCATACAAAATGGAGATTATGGACCATATCAATTGCAACCATTGAACTAAAATGCCTCATTCAGTAATTATCATCATGCTATAAAGATATTATTGTATATGCATGTAGGTCAAATATGGTCCAGTGTTTTTACCATAAGTAATATGATTGGTATTATTTGTGATATGTGGCCCATCAGCTCCTACAGGTTAAGTTGTGATATGTATGGGTACATTAGGTTAGGTTAGAATATTATGGACTTTTCTTGAATGAGGTATCATTGACTACATTGTAATGGTAACTACCGTATATTACTCCACAGCTTCATGTCGAGCAGGACAACAACGTTCACACAATGGTGCAGTCAGCTCTCCTGCTAGCATCAAGTGAAGGGTAAGAAATCTTTCTCGTTTCTTTTAGAGGATTATGAGACATAAGTACAGCTATTTTTATTTACATTTCATATCCTGTAACAATTGTACAATTGAATATGATATTAATATGGTAAGTTGTGTGTGTGTGTGTGTTTTATTATATAGATTTTCAAACATATTTCTTGACTTTGTATTCAAAATATTCTTCATTATCTACAGGAAATCCATTGCTGTGTACCGGTACAGAATCTCCTACCCGTCACTATTGCGGTTTTGCGTTGGGAACCTAACCTAACCAAAACTGATCCGGAGCGTACAAAACTATTGACTAATGATCAAAAATATTGTTGATAAAGAATAAGAAAGAATATATTAAGCAACTTTACGGATTCCTAGGGGCGTTCTCAAGAAGGATTTTAATTTTCACTTGTTAAAGTCCATGATGTAATAACGACAATTATTTGTATAACTTTTCAGAGAGGAACACGTCCAGCAGCAAGGCTTCATGGCTCACTTACAGGGGCAAGAAGAGTATGATTTCTTCAAAAACCTACGAGTTACGAAGAAAACCTTCGAATCCCTCTTTGACATTTTCAAGCATCATTACAACCCCACTCACCAAGGAGGAGGACGTGAACCTGTTTCAACGGACACTTTGTTAGCTTTAACACTTTGGTATTTAGGTAACCAAACAACATACAGAGAAATATCAGAGTTGTTCGGGTTATCGGAGGGCTGTGTTCATGCTTGTGTTCAGCAGGGTATTAAGATTTTATGCACTGTGGCACCCACATTTATGAAATGGCCAACACTAGAGCAGGTTCCTGAGTATGAAAATAAATTTAAGGAATTTGCTGAATTTCCAGGTGTGATAGGGACTATTGATGGTTGTCACATAGCAATTAAAGCTCCAGAAGAGACTCAGGCTGATTACATTGATAGAACATCAACACATAGTGTAAATTTGATGGCTGTATGTGACAGTGAGAAAAAAATTCACATTTATCAATGCTGGGTTTGCTGGTTCAGCTCATGACAGTCGTGTCTTCAAGCTGTCACCATTGTTCCGGAAGATTGAGACACCTCCAGATTCTATCTTTCCATCCAATAACTACCATATTATTGGTGATTCAGGTTTTCAGTTATCACCCACATTGTTAGTACCATATAAGGATTATGGAAACCTGAATTCCATGATGACCAGGTACAGCCGGCTCCACTGCCGCGAGGGCCACTGCAGTGTTGTCAACACTCCCTCTCCCAGGCTTGAACCACAAAGTTCGGTCCGAGACACACATCTGAAGCACTCACCAGTGAGAGAGAAGGTAATGATGGTTGGCAGGCTTGTATGCTGAGTGAAACGAATGACAATGAAATAATCTGTATGTGAGCAATTTTGTTTTTTTGTGGATGCAACAATAGACACCAAATGATTCCTGATGTATTATTTTGCTATATTTCATAGTGCGGAATATTACATTGTAATGCTCGATAAATCAGGTTTTGATTAACTATTAAGATGCACCTGTGGCTAGTTTATGGATGTTCTGATAATATTGACATATTAAGTAGGAGAGCCCTTTTCCTTGCTCCGGGGTAAAACTCAGCACTCTGACATTTGCGAGCAACAACCTCTACCTTACTGACCTCGCTGACACTTGAGGAACAATTACATAAGAACTGAGAATATTAGATAATCCAAGCGTAGGCACCATGAACTATCCATCATCTGGCCCCTTTAATTATTACCTCAAATAAAACCGGGAAAGTAAATCCTATTTGCTGGCTTTAATATATTCGCATTGCAAGGACGAAAACTGAAGTTTGGTGGTAAAACTAAAATTGCAGGTTTAAATTGAGGGTCCATATTTTTGCTGCTAGCACCTGTCTCAAAAATGCTCCTCAACAGGGCATTCCGTTCGTCTTGTGCTTTTTTGTAAGTTTCTTGTGCTTTTTTGTAAATTTCTATCATTTCCCCTTGGTTTTTCAGGTTCTTTTCTTGATATTCTTTTAAAGTGTGCATTAAATCATAATGCATCCTCTCCATCCTCTCCGAATGGGATGGAAGGTGCACTCGTCTCCTCTTCACCTTGGGTCCAGCGGCCGTGGGTTGTTGAGGCAGCTGAAAGGGTTTGCCCACGTCCTCCTCTGCTGACCCTCAGGAGTTGCAGCACACTCCCCTTCAGGTTGAAGGCCACAGGAAACAATTTGTGGCCTATCAAGGGGTCTTTCCCCATACAAACTGTACATAATAATATATAATAGTAATAATAACAGACTATGACAAGGTTTTCTAAGTATTGGCAATGAAGTAACTGCAGCTTTACAAATAATGGTATTGGTAATAGAAAGCCAATCATTGGATAATGGTAGTTTATTAATTTCCTATTATTGGTCAGTTACTTAGTCTTCATGTGTCAAATACAAAATTATATCTACTGTACTTTGTCTGTAAACTGTTCATGAGAAATAAATTTCCTGTGGCCACGCACCTTCAACAACAACAATAATTGAACTACATAATTGGCTTTTTTCTATACTGCAGGTACAGTTTGCTCCACTCCCGCATTTCTCCAATGGCATTGCCAATGTTGCATCAGTCTGAAATTTGCATCCCATACCACCTGTCTAATGATTCAAAACATTCACATCAATCTGTGATATGCATGTTTCGAACCTTTAAATTGTAGTAATTCAGGATATGAATTTGTGACCGGACCAACATTGGCAAAGCCAGGGAGAAAGGCAGGAGTGGAGGCAACTGTATGTACACCATATTATACTGTGTAGAGTGGACATTATACTGTGTAGAGTGGACATTATACTGTGTACAGTGGACATTATACTGTGTAGAGTGGACATTATAATGTGTACAGTGGACATTATACTGTGTAGAGTGGACATTATAATGTGTACAGTGGACATTATACTGTGTACAGTGGACATTATACTGTGTACAGTGGACATTATACTGTGTACAGTGGACATTATACTGTGTACAGTGGACATTATACTGTGTACAGTGGACATTATACTGTGTACAGTGGACATTATACTGTGTACAGTGGACATTATACTGTGTACAGTGGACATTGGCCTACCTCACATCAAATTATTTTGACATATTTGAGCATACACTCGATTGTCTCCCTACAATATTTAAATGGATTATGTGTAATAAGTACTGTTTAGCAAACCAATACTAATAGTAACTACAATACTTGACTATGGCAGACTTAACGATATTAATGAATTTGCAAATTAAGAATAATATTAATATTAATCATAATAATAATACCAAATCTATAATATACCCCATGTGTGTTACCTGAGTGTTGTCCGTCTTTGGATACAGCCTCCCAGTAAGCATGGAAGACCTGCTTCAAATTCTTTAATTTGTTCTTGAGCTGCTCCTCTGTGACCTGTGGCATCTTTGAGAAAAAAAAAAGATTAGAGGTTGGAAATGTACATAATGACAATTATGTTTTCATAACTGCAAATTCAAAAGAATCTCAGGACATCATGTTTATGCGATAAATGGCCATGGAGTACTCTACCAGAAATTAGTGTTAATATAGTAAGTCGTGAACATACTCTAATCTTAAATCCAAATCTTAGCACTAACATAACGTCATGGTACTGAATGAATGATCGCTGTGGTATTAACCTATTTACATTATTTTACAGCATTCCATCCCAACGTTAGTACATTAATTAAATATACCAACGTGCTCCAAGGTATTTACTACAATAATTATCTTAACACTAACATAACGTCATGGTACAGTACTGAATGAATGACCACTATGGTATATAACTATCTATATTGTTTTACAACATTCCATCCCAACATTAGTACATTAATTATATATGATACACCCACGTGCTCCCAGGCTTTTAATACACAGTGCATATATTTTTGGCAGGCATGCAAGCAACCTTGAAGCAGGCAAGGAATTGTAAACATTTACTTCATGACTTAAATCCTGCACCAATAATTTCCCAACATTTTAAACATTGCATGCAGATTTTTTCTTGTATTGATTATTTTTTTTTTTTTTTCATATTATTGTGAGGAGATAACTGTTTCTTTACCTGACTTGGCCGGACCTATCCTAATCAAATCAGGAACAAGGCAGACTATGTGTACCTAACAAGGCAACTTACCGGGACCAAAGTTATAGCTGACTACCGAGGCCTAACCTGGGCGTAATACCTGGACTTTTCAATGTGGACAATGGCAAAAAAACACTGGACATGGGCTTTGGAAAGCTGCAATTTTCTATGTGCTATTATGAACTAAATTATCGCAATCACATTTGAAATACACATGAACGTGGACCTTTTATATCCTACAGTGACACACAGTGTTTAAGTCAGAACCGGTGAATGTCAAAGTCCGTTCCTGTATAGGTTTGGTCAATTTTTCCATGATTTGTATTTCCTTTCCCCACCCAAAATCCCTGATTTTCCCAGCCTTTCCATTAAGATTGATTTAAAAAAAAAAGGTGGCATGATTCCATAGTTTTACCTACTGAATTCCAATTATGTACAATACTTCCCTTCACCTATTATGCAATATGTAAACGTAAGAAGGTTATTGAATACAACCAAATTCAACTCATTACAAAATTAAATAATTAATCAGGAATGGGTCACACAACCCCTAAACAACCCATACAAACTCATAGGTGTTGCTGCTAATTATACCCTACAAGCCATTTACCAAATATTGCACCTCATAAGTATAACATTTTGCAAAGAAGAACTTCATTCATTATACGAGAACATGATAATAATCATTTAATATGCAGTATATAATATCACTTTCGTGGGCCTCCAGGTTTGAACATCTAGTAGTAGAAATGGTAGACTAATAGGAACGCTACACCTGCTCTAAACTGCCATTGCTATTCTTAAAGCCTTATTTGTGCTGTTGCACCTACAATTCATGTATTATAATACTATTAACTTACTTCGTCATATCTTTGTTGGCCGCCATATTTGATGCTATGTCTTCTATCCTCTTCCAAGCTGCTCCAATCGCTGCTCTGGACCTTGCTTGGATGGATATGAATATGGTATTGGATTCAATGGCTGTGCGCTTGGCGTGCCTTCGTATACTTTTGGCCGACAAAAACAGTTCCGCGCGCTTTTGCTTGGTTTCACCGAAGCAAATCTTCGTACGCTTGGACGAAAAAAGACGCCTCATGTATGTATAATGTGTGTATTTTTGTATGTGTTTGTATGTAGATGGATGTGTATAAGTGCCTATGTGTATAGGTGTGGTGGTAAATCTGGAGCACCTAACTCCTTCAAAGCATTCAAGCATTAGGACATCCGTATTGTTGTTCACCTGGTTCCAAGCATTAGGACATCAGTATTAGGACATCAGTATTCTTGTTCACCTGGTTCCAAGCATTAGGACATCAGTATTAGGACATCAGTATTGTTGTTCACCTGGTTCCAAGCAATAGGACATCAGTATTAGGACATCAGTATTGTTGTTCATCTGGTTACAAGCATTAGGACATCAGTATTAGGACATCAGTATTGTTGTTCACCTGGTTCCAAGCATTAGGACATCAGTATTGTTGTTCACCTGGTTCCAAGCATTAGGACATCAGTATTAGGACATCAGTATTGTTGTTCACCTGGTTCCAAGCATTAGGACATCAGTATTAGGACATCAGTATTGTTGTTCATCTGGTTCCAAGCATTAGGACATCAGTATTAGGACATCAGTATTGTTGTTCATCTGGTTCCAAGCATTAGGACATCAGTATTAGGACATCAGTATTGTTGTTCACCTGGTTCCAAGCATTAGGACATCAGTATTAGGACATCAGTATTGTTGTTCATCTGGTTCCAAGCATTAGGACATCAGTATTAGGACATCAGTATTGTTGTTCATCTGGTTACAAGCATTAGGACATCAGTATTGTTGTTCATCTGGTTACAAGCATTAGGACATCAGTATTAGGACATCAGTATTGTTGTTCATCTGGTTACAAGCATTAGGACATCAGTATTAGGACATCAGTATTGTTGTTCATCTGGTTACAAGCATTAGGACATCAGTATTAGGACATCAGTATTGTTGTTCACCTGGTTCCAAGCATTAGGACATCAGTATTAGGACATCAGTATTGTTGTTCACCTGGTTACAAGCATTAGGACATCAGTATTAGGACATCAGTATTGTTGTTCATCTGGTTACAAGCATTAGGACATCAGTATTGTTGTTCATCTGGTTCCAAGCATTAGGACATCAGTATTAGGACATCAGTATTGTTGTTCACCTGGTTCCTCTTTCCTGGCATATTTTGGAGGAATGATGGCACTCTAATTTACCAAAAGTGCATAACACCCTTAATTAACTTGGTGTTGCGTGATTACTTTCTTATTGTATATTGGTACTTAATTGATGTTTGTCAACATCTTCTCATTTCAGTATTAATGTTGAGAATTTCTTTGTCTGACATCCAATATATCATCAATATGATATATACTTTAAGGAATTTATATATAAGCTGGTGGATTAGACTAACCGGTGTTGCAGAAGTTGATGGTTGCACATTGTTCATCATCTGGACACTTGACTATCAGTTGAAGTTGAGGGAACTCTGGTAGGTTGAAGGGACACTTGTGGTCCATCAATTTATGGTTCCCCTCATCAGAGTTTGTAGACAACTCCAGCCAACACTCTCCTCCCTGAAACAGTAACACACATAATTATTTACATAATTATTATATGCATCTGGTAATAATTAGGTTACTGCAGGTTAGGTTAGGTTTGGTTAGGTTACTGCAGGTTTGATTAAGTGAGATTAGTTTTGGTTAGGTTACGTTAGTGTTAGGTTAGAGTTAAGTTATTTTAAGTTAGGTTAGGTTAAGCTACTGTAGGTTAAGTTAGGTTAGATTAGGCTTGGTTAGGTAATGTTTGATTAGGTTAACTTACTATAGGTTAGGTTACTGCCGGTTAGGCTAAGTTAGATTAGGTTTGGTTAGGTAAGGTTTGGTTAAGTTAGGTTTGGTTAGGTTAGGGTTGGCTAGGTTAGGTTAGGTTAAGTCAGGTTATGGTAATAATTGTCATGATTTTATCTGTATAAATTGCTAATAAAGAGAACAACTGACTTTCATCTTGAGATAATTAGGCTGTTTTTCCCACTTGAAGCGGGTGAATGACAATGGGTAGGTGATCTTCCTCCGCGAGTTAAGATAAAGATGCCAACATCCAACACGAAGCTTGAGAAAGTCTTGAAGTGCCAGCTTGGTGATGACGTCTGGTCCTGTGATGGTTTTGACACTGGAAAGATCATCTTCATTAGTACAGGAACACTTGATGTTGACTTGGTTATCAGGTCCGGTAATGTGATCAATGTCAAGTCTTGCCAGAGTTTGTTTATCCTCTTTATTCATGATGTGGAGACTTGTCCCCCACGTGGTATTATTGTCAGGTGGAGGCAACAACTGAAAGCGAGCCTCCATGACACCTTCACCGATTTTGTTCATCTCTAATGGTTGTTGAGACACCATGGATGACTGGTTGTAGGTGGGACATTCTGGTGAGAGAGGAAAGTTATTAGTGATCTCTCTCTCTCTCTCTCTCTCTCTCTCTCTCTCTCTCTCAGGGGTAATAGTTGATTATTTATTTATATCAACATTTTTGCTCCTTCTCTCCATTCTTCTCTCTCTCCTTTCCTCCATTCATCTCTCCTTCCCTCCCTCCTTCCTTCCTTCCCTATCTCCTTCTCTCCATTCTTCTCTCATTCCCTCCTACCTTCCTTCCTTCCCTACCTCCTTCTCTCCATTTTTCCCTCCCTCCCTCCTTCCTTCCTCTCTTCCCTATTTCCTTCTCTCCATTCTTCTCTACTTTCCTCCTTCTCTTTCTCCTGCATTCTTTACCCTTGCAATTTCTCTTCTCATTATCCCTCTAACTCTTTCTTCTCTTGTCTCCCTTCTACCTCCTTCTCCTCCTTCATACTTTACCTTCGTTTCCCTCTTATTCCCTTTACTTCATCTCCTCCATACACTTAATTTCTTTTCTTTCTCTTTCTTCATACTTTACCTTCGTTTTCCTCTTATTCCCTTTACTTCATCTCCTCCATACACTATGTTTTCTTTCTCTTCCTTCATACTGTAGTGAACCAAGCAAGCTTTACACTTACTATCACACACTACGCTTCTCTACCGTCACTTGGCCCAGCTGGAAGGGGTCACTTACCTGCTGGCTCGGCTCACGTCAACACATTCCATCTCGCTCCTCCGAGCCAGACGCACTCACCAATACACACTCACACACCACGCTGCTTGGTTCACCACAACCTTACCTAGTGTTACCTATCAATAAACTGCCTTGTACTGCACAGCGAGTCTTCAGTCATCCTGGGTGATAACGTCCCATATCGTTATAATACTCTGTCCCTTCCTGTCTCTTATACAGGATGTAACAGCATTGCATGTATTATGGGCTTAGTATACGTTTGATACGTTAGAGCGCCTTGATTCCTCCTAAATATGCCAGGAATCAGGACCATATTTTTGGGTAATTTTAATCAAAAAATGTCTCAATGGTATTTGTCTAATTATATAGTACATTGCTTGGTTATTATACACTAAAATCGGGACGAAGTAACAATCTCAATAGGTCACAGCCCCTCTCCAGTCAGCACCGTGGATAACGAAACATGTTCTCGTACCAGTCTCGATGCCGCCATTTGACATACCACCGCGGCACTGATAACATCTATTGTTTAATCCATTGAACAATAAAAGAATGTTTTAATACCTGTAGTTTTGCATTTATTTTGTACAATTTCTCTCTTATCGAAGTTCTTGAACACGTTAAGCACAATATTTCTAGCCTGACTGGCAAGTGTTGCTGTACAGGCTGGTCTACCATGGGTTAAGGGTATGTGTGGACAGTGGAGTGACCTTCCCACTCTAGCAGCCAGTAAGGCACTGATTAACATGTGTCCGACGTGTCGACGGTGTCGTTGACTCACCTCACATAGGCTTGGCATACTGCTCCCGTCGTGAACCCGACGTGACTAAAATGTAAAGTTTCCGAACTCTAATGTCGTTATCAGTGTAATGAATGACACATGAGAAACTGAAATATGAGTTGCTGAAAACTGTAAACTTGTGACGAAGCGAAAATTAGTAATTACTGTACTCAAATATAGTTATTAATTATCGTTGGTACTACAGATACCGCTGCCAGCCGTATAAGTACAGTCTAAAGGGGGTATGGCCTATTGAGATTGTTACTTCGTCCAGACTTTATATGGTTATTACCACACTATTTATCACAACACTGTCTGTATGTCTGTCACACACACACACACACACGCACATTTATTCCTTCTTCTCTCTTCCTTACACACACATCTTCCTTACTCTCTCTTTCTTATACACACACACACACACACACATTTATTCCTTCTTCTCTCTTCCTTACACGCACATCTTCCTTACTCTCTCTTTCTTACACACACACACACAGGCACACACATCCTTCTTCCTTACTCTCTCTTTCTTATACACACACACACACACACACACATTTATTCTTCCTTTTCTCTTCCTTACACGCACAACTTCCTTACTCTCTCTTTCTTACACACACACGCACACACATCCTTCTTCCTTCCCCTCTCTTTTTTGCACACACACACACACACACACATTTATTCTTCCTTTTCTCTTCCTTACACGCACATCTTCCTTACTCTCTCTTTCTTATACACACACGCACACACATACTTCTTCCTTCCCCTCTCCTTTTTGCACACACACACACACACACATTTATTCCTCCTCTCTTTCTTACACACACATCTTCCTTACTCTCTCTTTCTTACACACGCACACACACACACATACTTCTTCCTTCCTCTCTCTTTTTTGCACACACACACACACACACATTTATTCCTCCTCTCTTTCTTACACGCACATCTTCCTTACTCTCTCTTTCTTACACACGCACACGCACACACATACTTCTTCCTTCCTCTCTCTTTTTTGCACACACACACATACTTACACATAGTTCCTCTCTCTTTTTTGCACACACACACATTTATTCCTCCTTCTCTCTTCCTTACACACACATCTTTCTTACTCTCTCTTTCCTACACACACGCACACACATCCTGCTTCCTTCCTCTCTCTTTTTTGCACACACACACATACTTACACATAGTTCCTCTCTCTTTTTTGCACACACACACATTTATTCCTCATTCTCTCTTCCTTACACACACATCTTTCTTACTCTCTCTTTCCTACACACACGCACACACATCCTGCTTCCTTCCTCTCTGTTTTTTGCACACACACACACACACACACACACACACACACACACACACACACATAGTAACAAACAATAATGACCAGACTTACCAGTACGTATACCAGCATCAACAGGTGGTGTGAGAGCCAACACCACCACCACCACCATCAGTATTACACTCCTTCCACACATGATGCCTGTAATATAACAATAACAATAGCCTCTGTACACATACACACACACTATCAATACACACACACACACTACCCTATCATTGTACACACACACACCACCCCCCTATCATTGTACACACACATGATGCCTGTAATATAACAATAACAATAGCCTCTGTACACACACACACACAAACACACACACTATCAATATACACTCACACACTACCCTATCATTGTACACACACACCACCACCACCCTATCATTGTACACACACATGATGCCTGTAATATAACAATAACAATAGCCTCTGTACACACACACACACACACTATCAATATACACACACACACTACCCTATCATTGTACACACACACACACTACCCTATCATTGTACACCCACACACCACCACCCTATCATTGTACACACACACACCACCCCCCTATCATTGTACACACACACACACACACACTATCAATATACACACACACACACTACCCTATTATTGTACACACACACACCACCCCCCTATCATTGTACACACACATGATGCCTGTAATATAACAATAACAATAGCCTCTGTACACACACACACAAACACACACACACACACAAACAAACACACACACTATCAATATACACACACACACTACGCTATTACATTGTACACACACACACCACCCCCCTATCATTGTACACTCACATGATGTCTGTAATATAACAATAACACAGGGTCCATTCCACTTGTGGTATTCGATTGTTACCTTCCTAACTAACCACACTTGTAATGCTTTATTATTTTAGGGTCCATTCCACAGTGTGTGTAGTTTATAATAATATTGTTGTTGTTGTTGTAGTTCCCCAGACTGTCTGGCCGAGCAGTTCCGAGTCTGGTTGACCGAGGCCGCGCAGATGCTCGGACTCCCAAATAGGAGTCAGGGTGATAGTGGGATCTGTTACTTCGAAGGCAACAGACAAGGGGACTGCTGGCTCACGGGCATGTACCCCCGAGCCAACAAGCCCATCGTCTGTAGTCTTCCTTGTTGTGCCACCCAATCGGGCGATCTCGTCGGCTACCCAGAAGGAATGAGATATAGTAAGAGAGACAGACAGAACAGGCCAGGGTGTGGTAGAGGATGCCAGATTCTTCATTTTTTGATAGAACCAGCCCTCACCAGTGTGTTGCTGAGTAGTTGAGAAGTGTGCTGGGTAGTTTACATCAACACATCTTCCCCCACCAGTGTGTGCTGGGTAGTTGAGAAGTGTGCTGGGTGGTTTACATCAACACATCTTACCCCAACAGTGTGTGCTGGGTAGTTGAGAAGTGTGCTGGGTAGTTTACATCAACACATCTTCCCCCACCAGTGTGTGCTGGGTAGTTGAGAAGTGTGCTGGGTAGTTTACATCAACACATCTTCCCCCACCAGTGTGTGCTGGGTAGTTGAGAAGTGTGTTGGGTGGTTTACATTAATACATTTACATCAACACTTCTTCCCCTAGCCAACAACATCTCTTCCTCCAGCCTACAAGGTTCCTTGCTCTTACAGCTGGGTACCTATTTTAGGGCTATTTACTGCTAGGTGAACAGGGACATATGGGGTTGGGAAAGTTGTCCAACAATTCCACTGACCCAGGAGTAGAACCCGGGATCTCTCGCGTGTTGGTCGAGTGTGCTAACCGTTACACCATCAGCACCCCTATAATAATGTAATTGGTGTTGGTGTAGTAATATTTTTGCTGTGTAGTAAATACAGACATGTAATATAACAATAACAATAAGTCATGTGTTGTCTGTCTGTGTGTGTGTGTGAGTTGAGAGTGAAAATTGATAATGGCTAGGGATAAGAAGACTTGGACCAGTGAATAGGTCATGTGTGTGTGTGTGTGTGTGTGTGTTGAGAGTGATAATGGCTAGGGATAAGCACACTTGGACCAGTGAATAGGTCATGTGTGTGTGTGTGTGTGTGTGTGTGTTGAGAGTGATAATGGCTAAGGATAAGCACACTTGGACCAGTGAATAAGTCATGTGTTGTCTGTGCGTGTGTGTGTGTGTGTGTGTGTGTGTTGAGAGTGATAATGACTAGGGATAAGAACACTTAGACCAGTGAATAGGTCATGTGTTGTCTGTGTGTGTGTGTGTTGAGAGTGATAATGGCTAGGGATAAGCACACTTGGACCAGCGAATAGGTCATGTGTTGTCTGTGTGTGTTACTTACCTTTCCTTTGTGACCACCAGGCCACAGATGGACCGGTCCACCGGGACTTCACCCGTTGTTTCAAATGTCCAACCAGACCCTGAGGACTACATATAAAGGTGTATATTAATATTTGAAACATGTACTATGTTTCAGATATCCCTGAGGACTACATAATTATAAAGGTGTATATTAATATTTGAAACATGTACTATGTTTCAGATATCCCTGAGGACTACATGATTATAAAGGTGTATATTAATATTTAAAACATGTACGGTGTTTCAGATGTCCCTGAGGACTATTCATATAAAGGTGAATATTATAACGTAGAACAAGTATTAGCAACAAAAGTAATCAATAGAGAACCAGATATAAAATAGACCAAACTATCATTGTTAACTATTAATTAAGAGTGAATATTATCATGTAATGTCAGATTCACCAACAACCAATACAATAATTAATTATTAACTATATTGTGGTCACAGATCAGAACCAGGGATGAATGTTAATTATCCATATGCAAATTATTCTACCACCTCGCTCAGCACCCCCCACACACACACACACGCGCACGCACGCATGCATGACACACACATAGGCATGCACTCACCGGCATGCACGGATGCAAGCACACGGATGCACACACACAGGCACACGTACGCATGCCCTCACACACATCTCTCTCTCTCTCTCTCTCTCTCTCTCTCTCTCTCTCTCTCTCTCTCTAATGAAAAAATAACATGAACATCCGGTTCACTAATCTATACAACTTATTAAAAGGTGTGTGTGTGTATGTAGTGTATGTGTATGTGTTAATACATATGTGTGTGTGTGTGTGTGTGTTAATACGTATGTGTGTATACTATTAGAATGTGTGTGTTAATACATACATTTGTATACTATTAGGGTATGTGTGTGTATGTGTATGTTCATACTGTAATAAGTAAGGGTTGAGTCAATACAGTTGTCAGATTTTGCACAATGTTATATTTTACATTAAATTATATTGGATGAAATATAACATTATAATGGTAATACAAAATGGTAGTGCTCCATTGTTACTTATATTAATAAATAAATAAAGTTTGTGTTTAGGGGATTTTAGGGGGGCGCGGGAAAAGGGGGACAGGCTTGGAGGGGTGCGGGAATAGGGGGACAGGCTTGGGGGGGGGGGGGGTTGTGCGTTTAGGGTTTTTTTGGAGGGTGCTAAAGGGGAGTAGTAAATCTGGAGCAACTGATTCCTCCAGATTATTTCAAGCAACAGGACACCATTATTTATGTTAATGTGGTCCTGTTTCCTGGTGGACAAAGGAGGAATTAAAGAGCTCCAATGAACGATAAGTATATTACCCTTTTAATTGGTCTTGGTCCAGAACAACAACAACAACAGCAACAACAAACTCAATTTTAATACCTTTTCTTGTAATGGTTCAAGATTTGTTGTAAGGATTATTTTATTCATTATTATTATTATTATTATTATTATTATTAATAGTAGTAGTAGTAGTAGTAGTAATATAATAATGATAATAATTAGTAGTAGTAGTAGTAGTAGTAGTAGTAGTAGTAGTAGTATATTAATAATAATAATAATAATTATTATTATTATTATTATTATTATTATTTTATTCATTATCTCTACTAGTATTTAGCACCTTAGAATCAAAACAGTCTCTAAATGACCAACAGATCTGCTGCTGTTTGTATTATATTGTATACATTAATATTGTATTCCTCCTCTCCCTTCTTCTGCTTTACCATCCCTTATCCCTCCTTCTCTTCCCTTCTTTACATTCCCCTATTCGTCCCTCTTCCTCCCCTTCCTACCTACACTTCCCTTCCCTACCCTTGGAGTTTGGACCGTCGTGGTGGTAGGACGTGTGTTTATGTGCTCCGTCTCCATTCTCAACTGGAGTGTAGTGAGTGAGAAAATTAGAACACCAGCAATACGGAAACCGTAACAACATCAACTAGCAATAACAACATTCGTAATACCAGCAACAACAGTAACAGTGAATAACAACAGTAGCTAGAGTAGTAAATGAACAACAGAAATAAATGTGTTGTTGAAGATGTCTGAAGCTATCGGCACCACTGAGTTGTTGAAGTTGTGAACCGCATCACAAGAACTCCAAGACACATTCTACAAGCTCCAAACAAACACCTGGTAGGAACTATCCACAAAACAAAGGTAAGCGTCATGGCAAACTCCACAAGGAACAAGCAGTCAGCACAACCGTTTCGTCAAAACAATCAACATTTGTTGGCATCCCCTGGTTTTTCATGTGGTACATGTAATGCAAACATCCCCACCGGTCTCGATTCCATTGAATGTCTAAAATGTAAGGTCTGGCACCATACTGAATATAAATGTAGTAACATTACATATAAACATTTCAAACTCTTGGCAACATCTGACATCGCTGACTATATCTGTCCCAAATGTAAGACTAATGACAACCATGTCAATCCCTCAAACAGTTCAGACACCAACAATACCACACATGCTTCAAATTCTACTCTTCACCCCCCCTCTCTTAATGATATAACTCGGCTTTTCCACACAGTAAATACCCTTGCAAGTTCTTTTCAAACAATACATGCGGACTTAAAGTTACTCAAACCCCTCATTCAAAATGTTCAAACCCTCCAAAATGATGTAAGTCACCTCAAAGCAACAGTAAACTCTCTCCAACAACCTACTCACCCCCCACCCACTCTTCAAAAAGTGGTACAGGATGAACTACGTGAATATAAAGAACGTGAAAAACGCCTGAACTCTGTAGTTATCAGAGGTTTGAGTACAGATCTTGATGTTATTCTATAAAAATTTGATGATGTTGTATCCCTACTTCTACCAGACTGACAAATAACTCTTCGTGAAGTTGTCGCTATTAGGCCTAATCTCATTAGGGCCAAAATTCTAGCTAGACGATGCCTCAAGACGTGAACTACTGATCTGTGCCAAAAACCTCAGGCAATCCAGACTCTTAGATATCTATATCAACAAAGATTTAACTTACAAACAAAGAGAACATCTTAAGACCAGGAACGCAAACAACCAATCGCATCATCAAGCTCATCCGCCACTTGTGCCCGGTGGCAGTGGTAGCAACGAACCCCAACCCACAACTCTTTCGCCCAGGAATGCTACCAGTGCCACTGCCCCGATTCGGAATGATACTGACACAGGCATTCTCTCTCCTACATCTACACCTATTGACACCACTTTTCCAGATGACCTGAGATCCAGCAACGCTCCTCTCCCAGGACCCGGACCTACCTTAAAAAAATACCACTACGAAAAACTAATTTACCAAAACAACTACTCTATTTTATTTCTTGCCTTGAAGAATGTAAATAATTTATCAAATAAGGTTTATCATGTTCATGAATTTTGTTTAAATAACAACATTGATGTTTTCTCAGTAACCGAAACATGGCTTCAACCTATTATTTCTAATTCTATTATAAGAATTAGTGGTTACTCTATATTCCGAAATGACACTTTATCCATCAGGCCGAAGCACGGGGTGTGTATGTATGTAAAAAGCACGCTAAAATTCGTCCATGTCAGCGAACAGCCTCAATGTCCCAATACCCTAGCAATATTTTTTCCCTCCCTCAGCCTATATGTATTAACAATATATAGACCTCCATCATACTCCCAGGAAGAGAACACTGCCCTAATTTCGTTCATTCAGCAATTCAGTATTGGTAAGGAGCTTATCATTATGGGAGACTTTAATATCCCCTCCATTGCTTGGAACCTGCAAGTCATCGACCACAACATCACCCATATAGATTCAACATTCCTCAACCTCTTTACTACGCAATGACTTCAACAACATGTGACAGACCCCACCTTCATCTTATCTGGTAACATACTTGATCTAGTTCTTACAACAGAACGTGACAGAATTGTCGAAGTGAAAACATTGCCAGCATTTCCTCAGTGTGGACATGCACTCATCTACTTCACATACCTGTTCCAAGATACAAAACCAGTTAACAACACTAATTCCTACAGACGTCTCGACTGGGTTCGTGGAGATTATGGAGCTATCTCCTCTACTTGAATATCCTATGACTGGGACTTTGAATTCAACTCTCTCTGCCCAGATCAAATAACTGATCATTTAACCAACATTTTGACAAATCTGGCCCAATGTTACATACCAACGAAAATATCACACACGCAAACTCCTCCCTGGTACAAGAGAGTTCCCAAGCACCTGCATAAACATGAGTCTAAATGCTGGGAAGACTACACTAGGTTCAGGAAATCCTATGGTCGAAGATCACACCTAACTCTCCAAAAAGTCTATGTCTTTCAGTGTGCCAATATAACCCTAATACAGGCTGTAATCAACAAATTAAAAGAATATGAGCAATATCTTACAACCCAACGCAAAATTAAGCCAAAGTTATTCCATTCCTACATCAGAAATAAAAAAATTGCCCGCCCATCAGTCGGTCCACTTATTATTGATAATCAACATTCTGATGACCCACTTGCTATGTCCAACCAGTTTGTTACTGCCTTTGCCTCAGTCTTCACCAGTGAAGTCCCAGACAACCCGAGCCCTCATCAGCAATGCCAAGCCAACATCTCCAGCAAAAACCTCACCCTATCTGATGTGGAAGACCAACTAAAGTCTCTGAACCCTGACAGTGGTATGGGACCGGATAACCTACACCCTCTACTCCTAAAACGATGTGCAACTGCCCTAGCCCGTCCATTCTATGACTTGTTCAAAGCATCACTCAACTTCGGAATTGTACCTGATAAATGGAAACACTCCCATGTTACAAAAAGGCTCCCGCACTGACCCTCTCAATTATAGACCTATCAGTCTTACTCCTATTCCATGCAAGGCCCTGAAGTGTATCATAACTAAAACACTGTACCACTTTCTTGATGATCACCTCCTTTTCGATAATGCTCAATTTGGATTTCGTGCAAAGAGGGCAGTGATTGACCAGCTACTACTAACCTACAACAAGATCACACTATGGTATGACACTGGACTTGCAGTGGATCAAATATTGTTTGACTTTGTAAAGGCCTTTGACAGAGTTCACCATCCGACTCTACTAAGTAAGCTATCTTCCATTGGCATTTCAGGGGGTCTATTCCAGTGGATTGAGGGCTTTCTGACCATTAGAACCATGAGTGTCTCCATAAATGGCATCCAAGTTAGAGCCCTACAAATTACTAGTGGTGTACCCCAGGGGTCGGTACTGGGCCCTCTGTTGTTCCTGATTTTTATCAACTACCTTGGAGCCAATCTTACATGCAACTACATGATCTTTGCAGATGACCTTAAATTATACATTCAACTCCCAAGGAAATCTCCAGATCAACTTTCTTAAGACCTACAAACCAACATTGACACCTTGTCAACCACTGCATCTTCTTGGGGCCTTAAGTTTGCCCCAAATAAGTGTGTCCACCTGAGGTTCAGGCATGGTCAAGAGGTAGATGACCACTTCAACTATCATCTTGATGGCAGCGACATAACCAGAGTATCCTCTTACAAAGACCTAGGAGTGATTGTCGACAATAAGTTGAGGGTTCATCCACATATAAGGAGTACGGTAAATAAAGCTGGATGTGTAGCAACCAACCTGCTTAAATCTACCATATGTCATTCTGCACCATTTATGACCTCACTACTTGTTTCTGACATTAGACCACTGCTCGACTATGCGTCTTCAGTATGGAACACTGAATTTCTAGTAGACCTCACATTACTGGAATCTGTGCAATGTAGATGGACAAAGCAAGTTCTAAATCATTCAAATCTCACCTACCATGAATGCCTGATTAGCTTAAATCTATTTTCAATAAAAGGGAGACTTCTGAGAACTGACCTGATCCAGTGTTATAAGATCTTCCATGATCTCTCATTCATCAAACCACAAGATCTCTTCACCATGTCTGCTCACCAAGGAACGAGAGGTCACAGATTTAAGATTTTCATCTCCCTCTCTACAACGGAAGCAAGAAAAAGATTCTTTTCTTGTCGTATAATCCGTCAATGGAACTCCCTCTCTGCCGAAGTAGTTGAATCAACCTCTCTGAACCAGTTCAAATATAAAGTAACACAGCACCTCCACAACACACTTCTTAGCCCATAAGCCTCCCTTCCCTCCCTCTCCCTCCATTCTAAACAACACTCAAATTTTGTATAACTACCCCTACAAGTAAAGTGTCAGACACATTCAACCAGTCACCCATAGTTAAATTACTATGAACATCAGCTCTATTGTTTTATCTGACTGGTGTGTCATTTTTGCAATCTGGGCTGCTTGATCCGTGGTGTGTCATGCGCTACCGCTTGACGGCCCTACGAGGTTAGTAAACCAGGTGAGTAAACCATTCTCCTCCCCTCCCTTCCCTACCCCTCTTCTCCCTTCCCTTCCTCTGCCCTCCCCTTCCTTTACCCTATCTACCCTTCCCTCTTGTTCTCTCCCTCTCTCTCCCTTTCCTTTACCCTATCTACCCATCCCTTCCCTTTCCTACTCCTCTCCTCTCCTTCCTTCCCTTCCTCTTCTCTCCCTCTCCCTCCCTTTCCTTTACCATATCTACCCTTCCCTTCCCTTCTCTATCCCTCTTCTCCCCTCCCTTCCCTACCCCTCTTCTCATTTCCCTTCCTCTCCCTCCTTTACTTTACCATACCTACTCTTCCATTCCCTTCCTTATCCCTCTTCTCCCTTCTCTTCCCTACCCCTCTTCTCCCTCCCCTTCTGTTACCCTACCTACCCTCTTCCTCCCTTTCCTTTACCTTATCTACCCTTCCCTTCCCTACCCCTCTTCTCCCTCCCCTTATGTTACCCTACCTACCCTCTTCCTCCCTTTCCTTTACCCTATCTACCCTTCCCTTTCCTTCCCTATTCCTCTCCTCCCTTCCCCTCCTCTCCCCTCCCTTCCCTACCCTTCTTCTCCCTTCCCCTCCTCTCCCCTCCCTTCCCCACCCTTCTTCTTCCTTCCCCTCCTTTACTTTACCCTACCTACCCTTCCCTTCCCTCTCCCTCCCCTTCTGTTACCCTATCTACCCTTCTCTTCCCTTCTCTATCCCTCTTCTCCCTTCCCCTCCTGTACCCTCCCTCTCCCTCCCCTTCCGTTACCCTATCTACCCATCCCTTCCCTTCTCTATCCCTCTTCTCCCTTCCCCTCCTGTACCCTCCCTCTCCCTTCCCTTCCGTTACCCTACCTACCCTACCCTTCTCTTCAATATCCCTCTTCACCCTTCCCTATCCCTCTTCTCCCCTCCCTTCCCCTCCTGTACCCTCCCTCTAATTTCCCTTCCCATACCCTACGTACCCTTCCCTTCCATTTCCTACTCCTCTCCCCTCCTCCCTTTCCCTATTCTCCCCTCCCTTCCTTTACAGAATCATATTCCTCTCCTTTACCATCCCCAATCCTCCCTTTCTTCCCCTTATTCTTTTTCTCCTATCCCTTCCTTTAATTTCCTCCCTTTCCTTCATTCCTCTCCTTCCTTTTCCTCCTAATGCTTACCTCATCGTTCCCTCCCGACCCTCCATCCTTCCTCTCTCCTTTCCGTCACACACCCTACCCTCCACCCTATAATATATAAGACTGCCTGCAGCACTTTCACAGGATGTACCCAAAATTCTAATATATTTATTGTTAATATTGGACAAAATATAATATAATAAAATAATACATGTCACATATACAGAGAAAATATGATCACGTAGTGTTACAAGAAAAAATAAATATGCATGAAAGACATAGAGCTAAGCCTTCATTGGTTTTATATAGTGTATGTGTGTCAATGTGTGTGTGGCCTTGTGAGAGTGTAAGTGAAAGACATAGAGCTAAGTCTTCATTGGTTTTATATATTGTATATGTGTTAATGTGTGTGTGGTCTTGTGATAGTGTGAGTGTGTTAATGTGTGTTTGGTCTTGTGATAGTGTGAGTGTGTTAATGTGTGTGTGGCCTTGTGATAGTGTGAGTGTGTTAATGTGTGTGTGGTCTTGTGATAGTGTGAGTGTGTTAATGTGTGTGTGGTCTTGTGATAGTGTGAGTGTGTTAATGTGTGTGTGGCCTTGTGATAGTGTGAGTGTGTTAATGTGTGTGTGTGTGTGGACTTGTGATAGTGTGAGTGTGTTAATGTGTGTTTGGTCTTGTGATAGTGTGAGTGTGTTAATGTGTGTGTGGCCTTGTGATAGTGTGAGTGTGTTAATGTGTGTGTGGTCTTGTGATAGTGTGAGTGTGTTAATGTGTGTGTGGTCTTGTGATAGTGTGAGTGTGTTAATGTGTGTGTGGCCTTGTGATAGTGTGAGTGTGTTAATGTGTGTGTGGTCTTGTGATAGTGTGAGTGTGTTAATGTGTGTGTGGCCTTGTGATAGTGTGAGTGTGTTAATGTGTGTGTGGTCTTGTGATAGTGTGAGTGTGTTAATGTGTGTGTGGCCTTGTGATAGTGTAATTGGTCTGTCGTCCAGAAAGCATCTGCTACAAATATCACACACCAACACAGGTGGACTAAACATTGTGGTGTCCAAGTGTACCTATTATTACTCAAAGAAGAATTGAGGGAGGATTGCAAGGTGGAACTGTTCAGTACAGAAAAGAATGTTGCCACAGAAGAAACCTGACCAAAGAATATAGGAGAGGAAAGATAGAAAATGATAAGGAGAGGGAAAGATTATGAAAAAATGCAAAGCATTTCAAAGGACGACAATCCAAAATAGTTGAGTGCAGAATTTAATTAATAGTAGCAACAAAACACTTTACCCAATATGTGGAAGGTTCTTCTTGATTATAAACTCCTCAGATTGAAGCACTGTATTGCTGGAGTTGAGTAGGATTTACACAAACACAACACTACAAGATGGATACTGATCTGGTAGTGAGCACACACACCTACACCCACTCATACAGGAAGTGTCATGGCGGCATCCGTAGGGACAGTGGAGGAAGAGATAAAACATATTAGATAATGAACTCCAGTGTACTGCGAACAACTTAATCCTTTGTAAATTAGTGTGTTCTTACATATTGTTAAAATCAATATAGTAACTTTCATATTCCCCTTGATAAGGGTTGTATATTTATTACCATACACACTTTCAGGATGTAGGGAAGAACACTAGAATCTATGAGTGGAGAACTTGTAGGAACACACACACACACACACACACACACATACATTGTACGTGATATAATTGCAATTAATAACTTGTTTTCTTCTGTGTAATAATTGGTCTGATACACCTGATAATATACTGGGTAAACAAGGGGATAAAAAAAACCTTTGTTCTTACTATAATATTGTTTGTAGTCCCAGACCCGTGTGTATGGAGGGTAACCTTACACCCAAATGTTCTCGTTGGTGAAGTCAACCTTGGAGAGAGAGGAAATAAACTCACTCTATTTTTGCCTCAACAATGGGGATTTCCTGAGAGAGAGAGAGAGAGAGAGAGAGAGAGAGAGAGAGAGAGAGAGAGGCTTAATCAAGTATGGAGAAAGGGCGAGAGTAAGAGAGAAAGAGTGAGAACAAAAGCGAGGGAAGGAGAATAAAATGTCACCACCATTCCACTTTTATCATTTTGTACAAGCAACAACTAATGCATTTCATCAATGGTAAAAAGATAGGCAGAAAGATATGTATGTATATTACTGGGCAGCAGGTAGTTGAATCAAACTGTCTGATCAACACACACACACAGTGAATATATATATATATATATATATATATATATATATATATATATATATATATATATATATATATATATATATATATATATATATATATATATATATATATATATATAGCTTCACTGTGTGTGTTGATCAGACAGTTTGATTCAACTACCTGCTATCCAGTAAGGATAGAGAAGGTCAAGTTCCCTCCACAGGATGTGTCTCAGGGAATCAAGAACACAGCTGTACAGTCAATTCCAGAAGTTTATCTTTCTTAGTTCCTGTTAATCAGGGAACACTCTATGTGATAGAATTGACAAGTATATATGATTTAAATGTCTAATATTACAGATGATCATAATTATGTGAACTAAAATCATTTAACAACAAATTCCTCAAAGTTATAGTTATACTATATATGTTCAGAAGGTGGAATCATAATATTATCGAGAAATATATGATATTGGTGCAGGAAGATTTTTGTTTATGGATACCAACACACAGGAATATATTTTTTCTATAAATGCAGTACTTCCCCTCCTGGCCTCTCGTCTCCCCATTCAGTGTTAAGGTGGTAATTCTTTTTTGGTACATTGGAGTGCCTTGATTCCTCCAAAGTATGCTAGGAAACAGGACCAGAGGAGCAAAAGTAATTGTGTTTTATTGCTTGGAATCGTTTGGAGGATTCAGTTGCTCCAGATTTACCAACACAAAATTTCCCTCTTAAATAACCTTCCATTTTTACCTCCGTTGCTATGAAGTATTAATATAAACTTCAATATGTATTTTAGTAACAAGAATATTTCGTCCCTGTTGTGATTTAACATTATTCGTTACCATTTGTTTAACACGGGTAATACAGTGTGAAAATACTCTTCTTTTCACTGTCTCTATCAATCTCTCATTTTTTTGTTCCTTCCTATTACCACACTGTACTCTGTTTCTTTCTTGTCTTTCCAATCCCCAATCTCTCGTATCAGTTTCATTTCATTGACTCGTCTTCATTATGCCTTACTCACTCTTGATATATTCAAATTTTTATGTTTTCGTTGTACTGACATTTAAATAGATATAGGGTAAACCTTATAATTTTGACACTCACAACCATACTCATATTACTCCACATCTCAACCCTCCGATCCCTGTTGGAGGAGGGAGCCCCCCACCGCACAACCGCATCTCCTTGTGGGACTACAAGGGGTACAGTCATGTTTGCATCCATAACAAGGCACGACAGCAAAAGCTGCTTTACCCCTGCCACTTCACTACAGGGCAAACTCTCCCTCCAGCATTCAGCCAGCCATGGGCCACACTCAATGCAGGCCACTCCTCCAAGGAACGTGAAGCCACGTCCACTCTTCAAGCATTCACCACACTCCTCCACTCGTTTCTATCACGCGCAATCACTCTACCTTGCTTCACAGGTATACCTCTTCCACTCAGAGCTCTTTTCACGGTGTCCATCTGTCAAGCAAATTAATACTATTTTGAATGTAACGGGAAATTGTACTGATGATTCAAATGTATTGACGTTTCAAATATGTAATTTCTGTAATTTTGAGGTTTCGAGACGGGGTGGCTGGAGTTGACCAGAGGTGATGACTGGATTGGAGTGGGAAGTACGAGGCAGTTGGGAATGAGCACTGGCAGTGAGTGGTTGGCAGCAGTTCTCCTATTTAAGCAGCATTCACATTTACTTTACTGTTCTCTGTATGGGCAGCAGAGTGTTTGTTGTGTGTCGTCTAGCCCTAACTACGTCGCTATCCCACTCTTGTCCACTCGTTTCTCTGTGCAACTCACCATACCCAGTTTTCTGCCTGCCGGTGTACTGAAACACCAACGGACTTTTACTTTCAAGTCAAGAGTTATTGTAGTGTTATATTATGTACTGTACAGTTGTAACTTTCATTGTATGCAGATCTGTTGGTAACATATATTTCATGTAATTTAGGTTAAGGTGTAGGATTAAGTGCTTTGTGTTATTGGGTGTCCAGTGGATTAATTATGTTTAGTGGGTTACTTGGGATACTTAAGTGTTTAGTAGTATTGTGGTTACTGTGGTTTAATGTTATCATTGTTATTGTTAGGTCAATGTGAGAGTCTTCAGAGATTTAGGTTAAGTGTGACATGTTTGTTAATAAATGTATGGTTACATTGGTTCTTTCCATATACAATTTACCAGTACACAACACATGTCAAAAACGGGTCTTTTCTATAAAGAACTCTGGAGTCACGAGCTTGTTAATTTCCTTCTTAATGTACATAATTTAACAATTATCTAAATTAAACTCCTGACACTCCTCTGTAGCCTTCCTTTCCTCCTTACTCCTTCCACATTTGAGCCCCCCTATCCTCTTTACCATTCTATTCTCCATTCTCTCCACATGTCCAAACCATCTTAACACACTGCTCTGCACGGCCTGCTAGCTCTCTCACGACAACTGTCCTTCTTCTCACTTCCTCATTCCTGATTCTGTCCATTCGAGTCACACCACACATGCTTCTCAGACATCTCATCTATACTACATTCAACCTTCTTTTCTCACTTTCTCCCATATTCCATGTTTCTGCTCCATACAGTGCAGTAGGCACTGCTATCCCTCCATACAACTTTCTCTTTACATCCATTCTAAGTGCCTTACAGCCAAACATTCTATTCATTCCTCCTATCACCTTTCCCAGCTTATTTACTCTAGATTTTACCTCTGTCTCTATTTTGCTATCCACCGTCACCTTTGACCCCAAATACTTAAAGCACTCCACCTCCTCTAATATTTCACCATCTAGCATTATATTCATCCTTCTATCCTCTGCTCCCCTCCCACATCTCATTACTTTGCTCTTTGCCACGTTCATTCTCAGTTTCCTCCTCCTGCACACCCGTCCAAACTCCTGCAGTAACATACTCAGTTCCTTTTCTGACTCTGTCACTAACGCTGTATTATCAGCAAACCGTAATTGGTTTAGGCCCAACTCTCTACCTCTGCTGTCCACCAAATTCAGTTCTCTCTCCATCACCCTAGCATTTACCTCTTTTACCACACCGTCTATATAAATATTAAGCAACCATGGTGACATCACATAGCTTTGACGGAGTTCCACTTTTGCTGGGAACCATTTACTCACGTTACTTCCCACTCTAACACACGCTCTACTGTTCACATAGAAACTTTTCACCCCTCTCAATAATTCCCCCCCCCCCTCAGCACGTACAACTGCAAAACCTTCCACAATCCATTTCTCTCAATTCTATCATATGCTTTCTCGAGATCGTCTTCTTAATGTCTTCCACTGCTACTGGAATCTGGTGGAAGGCAGGAATAAGGTCAATTTTAGAGAATACCGCACACCCCTGGAACTTGGAGCGTAAGTCCAGGACGTGCGGTATTGGATATCTATCGTGAATGGAGGCAGCATTTAAGGCTCTGTAGTCTCCGCATGCTCTCCATTCGCCTTCTTGCTACTTAGGTACCATATGCAGGGGTGATGCCCACTCGCTGTCAGATGGCCTCGCCACGCCCTGCTGTAACATAACCTGAAACTCCCTCTTGGCTGCTTCCAGTCTTTCAGGGGGCATCCTCTGGGGTTTAGCGAAGACAGGGGGGCTGGTTGTGGTGATGGTGTGTCTGATTCCTGGGTCATGTACAAGCTGTGTAGATGAGGTAGAACGGAGATTAGCGAATTCTTGTATAACATGTACGTAAAAGTTGGAGTGTGTAATTTGTGTGATGGAAGGTGTATGGTGTTTACAGTGTTTGGCTTGTATGATGGCACCTGATGGTTGGTGTATGAGGCGTTGCCTTCTGGCGTCTATCAGGAGATCATGTGCAGTTAAGAAATCAAGGCTCACGATGGGGGCCTGCACATCCGCCACGATGAAAGGCCACACTACATACTCCTGCCGAAGTAGGGTGACGCCCCTGCTTCTCATGTCGAACGTAGCGATGGGTGATTTGCTGGCAGCGAGTAGGTCGTATGCTGTGGAAACTTGGCACTCTCTGTCTTTTGCCACTGGGGGCACAACACTAACCTCTGATCCAGAGTCGACGAGGAAGTTATCCCCCGATTCTAGGTCCTCCACCCATAGGAGAGTACATGCAGTAGGTTGAGGAGTACGTGCAGGTTAAGTGGCTTGTGGCTGGGCAGGTGGTTAGGGAGCGGTGGCGAGGGTTGCAGATGTGTTGTGGCTGCTAGGAGGTGTGTGGGCATGATGGTGCTGTAGGGTAGGTGTGTTGCTGCAGGAGAGTTGGCTGGAGGTAGGAGAATGGCCGTGTGATCAAGACGGGAACACGGATAGACTTGGGGCAGCTATAGGTGTTGTGATGGCAGACAGGGTGACGGCGGGCAGGACCTTTTCTTACCAGTGCTCGAGCGTGAGTGAGTGATTGACCCAGGAGGCCTGGGCCCTTATATTGGTAATACAAAGGTGAGCAGTACATATGAATATAGGGAAGGCCAGCCTGTCGTGCAGCATCGTGGAGGGTCGGTAGTTGCAGTGGAGCTTGTGTAGTAGTGTAGAGCAGGAGCACAACGTGTGGTCAGAGTGGGAACACGTGTGTTGCAGGTGTGTCGATGGCAGGAGTAGGGCAAGACCTTCCTCTGTAGTAGCTCGCTGGATAGTCTGCCTCTCAGGTACAGCTTTCCCTTTTTATCCTCTCGCTTCAGGTTCCCATATGTAGTGTGTCCACGTGACCAAGCGCATTACCTGACCTGCTGCACCCATCTCGATTCATACCTGGAGAAAGCGGGAGGCCGGTGGTTCCCAAGAGCGGATTAAGCTGTGTCAGAGGATTGGATTAACTTACCCGTCAGACTGTGGCTTGTCTGGGGCCGAGGAAAGTACAAAGGAATACGGAGTGGTGCATATGGCGCCACTACAACGGTATGCTATTGGCAAGTAGGGTGGAAAACGCAGAAAAAGTTATAGAGCATGTAATTAAAACAGGGGGGGGAAATGGGCTAGAAATAAACAAACAAAAAAGCAATATAATAATATTTAATAAGAAGAAAAAACCAAATGAAATAGCGAGGATAAAAGTAAGCAACCAACTGAAATACATTGGAATAACAGTTAATGATAACAGGAACTTATTTAAAGTGCAGAAACAAAAAATGATAGAAAAGGCAGTTAAAATGTCAAACCTAGCTCACTCTGTGGTAGCAAGAATTAAGTTGTGCGAGATTAATGATAGGCAAAGTGTACTGGAAATGTATAGCACTACCAATGATCTTTTATGGCGCTAATGTTTTAGACATTAAAAAAGAAGAAATAAAGAAACTACAAAGGTTAGAAAACAGTGTGGGAAGAAAAATAATGGGAGCATCTAGTTATACGCAAGATACTGCAATAAGGGGTGAAATTGGAATTTCAAGCATGAAGGGTAGGATTATGGAGCGAATATTAAAATACTTACAGCATATTTTAAGAGGTGAAAGTAATATGCTGCTGGAGAGGTTGATCGAAGAAATGAGGTTGGAAAAGAGGAAAAATAAGTGGATTGGAAGGCTGTTGGAAGATAGAAGAATGATGGGAATAAGAGGAATAGACATTAGCAATGCTGAAATCAGTGAAAAAAGTGGGATAAAAAAAGATGGAAAAGTGAGATGCAAGAAAAAGATAGTCTGAAGCTGTATAGAGAGTGGAGAAAAGAACTGGGAGGGCAAGAAGACATTTACGATAACAGCGAAAATTATATTCAAGTGTCGTACCAACAATATGAACTTGGGAGACAGAAAGTGGTTTAGTAATCAAACAACGGAATGTATAATGTGTGGAAATGAAAAGGAAGATCTCGTACACTTCCTACTACACCGTGAAGCCTACAGTGTAGAAAGGAACATAAACATAGTGCTACAGCATCCATATATAGGCTAACTATGATGAAGAAAATCTAATTGTGAAGCTTCTATTTGACAGGAGTGTAATTGAGCAAAGGAAATCAACAACTTATCAATTATGGCAAATAAGAGAAAAAAAGATAAAAAGTTTATCCGGAAAAACAGAGTAAAACAAGACCCAGACCATAGACATTGAGAAGCACATCAGCAAGTGCAGTTTCTAAGGCATTACTTCCGCCCATAACCTGAACCTGAACCTGATATAAAGATTGTTATATAGAGTAAATGGGGACATTTCTACCAGACGAAATATCAAGAAGATAAATATACAATTATCTTCGAGAGTAAACACGGAATATTTAAGGTAAAAAGAAATATTCTGATGTTAACGCTGGGGAAATATCAAGAAGGTAAATATACAATTATCTTCATAAGTATACAGGGAATTTGTGAGGTAAAAAGGAAAATATGCAGTCATCTTCAGGTGTAAACAAAAAAATTGTGAGGTAGAAAGGAAAATTCTGAATGTTAAAGCTGGGGCAATGTCGTCTAACAGATCTGGTATCACTGTATTTCGTTCAACAGATCTGGCACCACTGTATCACATGTCAACAAACTATAAATAGATTGCTTCACTCTGCATTGGTTTGTTTAGATTGTTTGCCACTAGTACAGTTAAACATTAATAATAATAGTATAACGTTATGGGACGTTATCACCCAGGATGATTGAAGACTCACTGTGCAGTACAAGGTAGTTTATTGGTAGGTAACACTTGGGTAACAGGTTGTGGTGAATCAAGCAAGGTGTTGTTTTAGTGAGTTTGGCTCAGAGTAGCGAGGGGAGTGGAGAGATGTTCGCGTGTCGGGAGCCAGCAGGTAACTGAGTGGAAGCGGGAAGCGGCTGGGCCAAGCACACCTGTGTGTGAAGGTGTGTCTAGGCGGGAAAACGGCTGGGCCAAGTGAGGATAG
The DNA here is from genome assembly GCA_033782935.1 of Petrolisthes cinctipes. Taxonomy (NCBI): domain Eukaryota; kingdom Metazoa; phylum Arthropoda; class Malacostraca; order Decapoda; family Porcellanidae; genus Petrolisthes; species Petrolisthes cinctipes. Next base: position 86,126 of record JAWQEG010002443.1, read on the forward strand.
AGAAGCGCCTAGTGTGTGGTGAGTATGTGTAAAGCTTGCTTGATTCACTACAGTACCCTCCCTCCTCCCCAAAAAAAGAATTTTGAGAGGAGCAAGGGTACTAAAAATAATTACAAATGGTACACATGTGAGGAATGGCCTCACTAAAGACAAAAAAAATACACATATATATACATATATTAAAATGGGGACAACCTGGAAACATATTCATGAGCCATGCTTGATGGGTAGTGTTGCACAAAAGGGTACGTGTGAGGTGTGGATTGTCGTATGGTCGAGAAAGGCAAGTGTGTGAATTAATAGTACGTGCAAGATGTGTGAGGCTGGTTGTCGAGTAGGTGCATGTCTGTGTTGGCTAGCATGGATATATATTTATGGGGTCGCTTTATGGTACGTCCTGTGCGTGTAGTAAACCCTACAGGTACCATGTCTGGCTCGTTCTCCCGTGGCAATATCTGTGGTGGTGGTGGTGTGACTGGGCGTGTAGGTGTCCGTGGCCAGCCGTGGGGGCTGACAGGACGAGGAGGAGTGGCAGGTACGACATGAATAATAGGAGGCTGGTCCTGAGGGAGATTAAGAGGGATTACACATATAGAGTCATTTGGTAGAGGATCGGCAGGCGTGGGGGATAGGTTGAGTGAGGCAGGTTCAGGTATGGGATTAAGCGGGGGTGCGGGTGGGGGTGTAGGTGGGGCAGGTTCAGGTAATGTAGGAGGGGTAGGTACATTAGGGGGTGTAGGTGGTGAAGGATGGATAACGGTTGCATAATGGTCGGGGGGTTTAGGTGTCCCTACGATTGATGGTGTGTGAGTGGAGGTTGATGGTTGTGATGTGTGAGTGGAGGTTGATGGTTGTGGTTGTACGTGTGTTGGTTGTGGGGAGTTGTCCTGGGTAGTAGTGTGGGGGGTCGTGATGGTGAAGGATGGGAGGAGGTGCAAGTGTGTGGTGCACCAGTGTGTGCCGGTTGGGGTGGAGGTGGGGGTGGAGGTGGGGGTGTTGGTGTAGTATTGTGTGCGTTGGGTCGGTTGTATGATGATAATGGTGGTGGTGAGGGTATGCCTGTGTGGGGGGGAGCAGGTGTTGGCTGAGTGGTTGGGGAATGGGTGGTGATGGTTTGTTGTGAAATGTTGTGTGTGTTATACCATTGTTGGTAAGCTGTGATGTGAGGCTGTGTGTGCGTGAGTGGGGTAGGCATAGTAGGGGTTGGCAGCAGAGGGCGCCTTGGCTGCGTGACGTCGTGGTGAGGTGGTGGTGGACGTGTGTCCTGCTGCTGCTGTTGATGTTGGTCAGACTGTGTCACCGCCGGTTTCACGCGTTGCCAGGAAGTCCTGTATGGTCTCCCCCCGATCTGTAGCGTTACTGTCGCCTCGTCCCTCTTGATGACCCTATGTGGTCCAGTGTACGGCTGCTGCAAGGGGGTCCTGTGCGCGTCCGTCCTGAGGAACAGTTGTTCTGCCCTGCGGAGTAGTGGGTATTCATAGGTGGGGTGGTGTGACCGTTGTCTTGTTGGTGTAAGTGTTGGTGTTGCCATGATCCTCTTCAGAGCTGGGAGAAAAGATAGGTTGGAGGTGTCTGCCGTTAGGTCTACCACTTGGCTGGGCAACCTCAAATCCTCTCCGAATGTCAATTCCGCAGGTGAGTGGTTCAGGTCCTCCTTGACCGTCGACCTGATGGTCAGCAGGATGAGAGGCAGTGCATCCACCCACTGTTCAGGCTCCGCCCTGAATGCCTCCTTCAGCCGGCGGTGGAACTTCTCGACGATACCGTTGCTGCAGGGGTGATAGGCAGTGGTCCTGTTCCTGCATGTCCCCAGGAACTCTAGCATTTCTTGCCACGCCCTTGACTCGAACTGAGTCCCCTGGTCCGTGACGATGCACGCCGGAGGGCCGAAGTTAGCCACCCAGTCCTGGAGAAAATGTCTTGCCTTTCCTTCTGCTGTGATGTCAGTCATGGGGGCTGCCGTGCACCATCTTGTCGTACGGTCGACGCATGTGAGTAGGTATCTGTATCCTCGTGATGTAGGGAGTGGCCCCACGATGTCTATATGTACCATGTGGAACCTTGAAGTGGGTGTTGGGAAGTCATGTATCGGTGGGTGTATGTGTCTACCAACTTTGGAGCGTTGGCATGCCGTACACTCTGACACCCACTCCTTGGCCAAACTGCACGACGCATGATTAACATCTGGGAACCAGCGACCCCTGGGTGGTTGAGGTTGTGGAAGTGGAGGAATGTGGTTCTCCTGAATGGGGCCGGAATGTATGGTCTAGGAGGGCCACATGAAACGTCGCACCACACTCTCACGTTGGGCTCGGCTGCTGTCACTTCCTCCAGCTTCAGACCTGTGTTGCCTTGCAGTAGTTGATGTAGTTCCTCGTCTGTTTGTTGGCCTGCAGCAATTCGTCTGATGTCGAAGGGATGGCCTAAGTGGACTGCCATGACCGTCTGTGTCTGAGGTGTTGCCCGGGATAATGCGTCAGCCACAGCGTTGTCCTCACTCTTTACGTGCCTTATATCGGTGGTGTATTCTGATATGTATGCCAAGTGACGGGTGACCCTTGGTAACCAGTTTGTCCCCAGCTGCTTCATGGCAGTCGTGAGTGGCTTATGATCCGTTCTGATGTGGAATTGCCGTCCCTCAAGGAAGTGGCTGAAGTGACATACTGCCTCATACATTGCCACAAGCTCCCTGTCAAAGGCACTGTATTTCTTGTGGTGGGTCGAGACGCTTGCTGAAGAACGCTATTGGGCGTAACGTCCCCTCGACGTCTTGTTGCAATACTGCCCCAATAGCGTCCGCTGATGCATCAGTGTAAACGGAAGTAGGTGCGTGGGGCGTGGGGTAGGCTAGCAAGGTGGTGCTGGCGAGCCTGCTCTTGATGCTGGTGAATGCCGCCATTGCCTCGTCATTCCAACTCAGCTTCTTCTGCGAACTCTTCTTTAGTCCTTTGATTAGGTCATATAGTGGAGATAGTGCTTCTGCAGCGTGAGGGACAAACCGATGATAGTAGTTCACTATCCCTAGGAACTCTCTCATCTTCCTGGCGGTGTTGGGTGGGGGAAAGTCCCTGATGGCCTCGACCTTCTGTGGTAGTGGCGTGATTCCCTGTGACGTCACCCTATGGCCCAGGAAGTCTACTTTATCAGCCCCCAGCACACACTTTGATGGGTGTATCTTCAGTCCATATTCCTGTAATTTATTGAAGAGCTGTCGAAGGTGTTGGGCATGATTGTTGTGGTCACTGGATGCCACTAGAATGTCGTCGATGTATACCACCACGAAGTCCAAGCCCCTGACTACCCTATCCATGAACAGCTGGAAGGTTTGGGCAGCATTTCTCAGGCCAAAGTTCATGGCAGGGAATTCGAATAAGCCGAAGGGAGTGGTAATGGCAGTCTTTTTAATATCTTCCTCTGCTACGGGAATCTGGTGGAAGGCGCGGACTAGGTCGATCTTCGAGAAAACCGTACACCCCTGGAGCTTGGAGTGGAAATCCAGGACATGGGGTATAGGGTAACGGTCTGGTGTCGTTACGGCGTTGAGTGCACGGTAGTCACCGCATGCCCTCCATTCACCTTCCTGTTCTTTGGGCACCATATGGAGTGGAGATGACCATGCACTGTCTGATGGACAAGCTATCCCTTGTTGCAGCATGACTTGGAATTCTTTCTTTGCTGCTTCCAGTCTCTCCGGTGGCATCCTTCTGGGTCTGGCGAAACATGGTGGACCGGTCGTGACGATGTTGTGGCGTACTCCCGGATCTTTGGGCTGACACTCGTTGGTGGCCGACAGTAATTGAGGGAACTCCTGGAGCAGCTGGTGATACTCGCTTGTCTTGGAGATGTGGGTGATGGTGGGTTGTGACTGGCGGTATGATTTGGTTTGTATGTGCCGGCCCGTCGTTTTGTGTAGCAGCATCCTGCCTTTCGTATCAATTAACAAATCATGTGCTGCCAAGAAGTCCAGCCCTAGGATTGGGTACTGTACATCAGCCACCACAAATGGCCACACAAACCATTCCTCGGTGATGAGGGAGACGCCTTTACTTCTTGTGCCATACGTAGCGATGGGTGATTTATTAGCTGCCAGGAGATCATACGCCATGCTGGAGGTTCGCTGTTTCTCCTGATAAGTGGGAGGAAGTACACTGACTTCCGATCCTGAGTCCACCAAGAACAGCTCCGTCGTTGCTAGGTCCTCCACCCACAGGAGAGTGCGGCTGTGAGGTTCAGTAGTGTATGACCTGGGGGGGTATGCCTGTGGGTCCCCAGGCGGATGTGTGGTGTCTCTGGGTGTGGTCGTCTGTGCAGGAGTGTGTCGGTGGAGAGATGTGGCTGGATTCTGGGTGGTAGTACCCTGTGATGTGGTGCGTCGCTCGATACCCGTGGAGATAATGCGGTGGTAGCGGAAGTGGTAGTTGTGGGATCGTTGGTGTTGGCGGCAGTGACGTGTCTACTCTCACGCCACCGCCTTAGTAGTTTCCCTGGTTGTCGAAGCGGTCAGAGTTAGGTGTGTGACTAGGCCACTGACATGGTGCTCGGCAGTTCCTTGATGGTACACGTATATCTGCATCTGTTGCTGTCGCCATGGTTGTCTAACTTGGGGCGGTGGTTGATGTTGAGGCGGTGGTTGATGTTGAGGCGGTGGTGGTAGAGCTAGTGGTCGTGATTGTTCACGTGGTTGTGTCAATTGTTGTTGTTGTAAAGTGTCTAGGTTTGTATGAATCTCCCTCATTAATTGTACTAACTCTGCCGTACTGCCGCATGGTTCTGTAGGTTGTGGTTGCATGGAGGAATGCTGAGGTGGTGTGGAGGTGGTATTTACTGCCGTTTTTGTGGTGTTTAATGGGAATGTGTTGCCAGTCCATGCGCCCTCTTGCTCAATGTGGGCGTCCATGAGAGAGTCGGCCCACTCTCCATACTCCTGGAGTGTGAGGTTTGGCTGAGCGATGAGGTGCAGCTGTAACTGGGGGGGCATCAGATTAGTGTGTCTTGTTTTCAGCATGAGGTCGGGGAAGGGATTACCTGCCGCTTGGTTGAGCCGTTGCATATGTCTGAGGTGTGCAGATGGGCTCCTCCCGTACAACTGAACATTTTCCAGGGCCTTGAAGTTCAGTAGGACGGTATTTCCACACACCGTCGTGATAGCGGCTTTCAGACCCTCATGCTGTGACCCAGACATTCGTGTAGGAAGCGAAGGATGGATTAAGGCGAATATATCTGATGGGAGGGCCCTGATGAGTGCCCAATATTTCGCCTCATCGGAACTATTATCTCCTTTCCAGATTTCCTCTGTGTGTTGCAACCACGCGAGTGTATCAGACGAAAATGGAGGGGTGAATGGAATGGATAACGTGGGTGTGTATTGGGTGTTATTCGTGGTGTTGGCTAATTCAGATGTTTGCGCCATATAGCTGGTGAGACGTAAGTTATGCAATGCGGTGTGGGGTGGATGGATGGATGGATGGATGGATAAAAAGCGGGAGCACGATGGGGTATGGGGGTAAAATATATTAGTCCCCCCGGGAAGAAGGAATCGAAGAAAATTGTAGGAACTCGGGGGAGAAGAAAATGGTATGAAATCGGGGGAGACTGAGTCAGAGTGGGCTGTGATAGAAAACTGTAGTAATGCTGAGGTAGGTTAGGCTGAGGTGGAGGAAGGAGGTTAGGGATGAGTGATGCTTGGGTAAGTTGGGGTGTAGGTGCGGCCAGCGAAATCCCGAGGGGGTAGAGTGAGGGTTGCGAGCGTGGGTGAAATATATTAACTACGGTAGAATGGCGGGAATGGAATGAGACAAGGAATGATACTTTAGCAAGCGTGGAGGTGGAGTATTTTGTTTTCCTATCACACAATACATATAAATAGAAAATACATATAAATTGGGGATATGCGGAAATGTGCCGGTACAATAATACTATAGATATGGAAAAAAATTGGGGAGAAGAATCACTGGGGAGGGTTCACAGAGAGACAGATTGGAAAATAATTGTTGAAATCGAGTACTTAATCCTCGTGCACTGGTGGCAACATCGTGAGTGGCGTATAGGCGTGGAGTGGCGTATCGCTGGCGACATCGTGGGTGGCGTAGAGGCGTGGAGTGGTGTGGTGGAGCGCGTGTTGTGGAACTGGGGTGGTCTACGTGGGGTGGAGAGTGGAGTGTATGTTTTGGAGCAACACGTAAGATGGAGAATGGAGTTGTGTAGTTGTATAGCTTGGTTCAGGGCGGATGTATAAGGTTACCTTGCGTTGTCGCTGCACAGTGCACACGTGGAGAGTCGTTTCAGGCTGGATGTAATTTTTCCCGGGGTCACCAGTTATAACGTTATGGGATGTTATCACCCAGGATGATTGAAGACTCACTTTGCAGTACAAGGTAGTTTATTGGTAGGTAACACTTGGGTGACAGGTTGTGGTGAATCAAGCAAGGTGGTGTGTGAGTGAGTTTGGCTCAGAGGAGCGAGGAGAGTGGAGAGGTGTTCGCGTGTCGGGAGCCAGCAGGTAACTGAGTGGAAGCGGGAAGCGGCTGGACCAAGCACACCTGTGTGTGAAGGTGTGTCTAGGCGGGAAAACGGCTGGGCCAAGTGAGGATAGAGAAGCGCCTAGTGTGTGGTGAGTATGTGTAAAGCTTGCTTGATTCACTACAATAGCATAACAAGGTGACTTTTATTTGGTAATTATCTATTCTATTGACATTTTATATTACGATGGAGGAAAGGAGAGAGGGAAGACACAAAACTAGACCCATTGGCAACACGAAGACAGATACACAGATGATATACAAAATCACAAACAAGTTAGTTGACATAGACAAAGACACATATCTACACCCTACAAGTATACGATCCACCAGAGGCAGCCACAACTTAAAATACCATACATACCAGACAAGCACTGATATATTTAGGCATTCTTTCTTTCCCTGCAGCATCCAAGAGTGGAATCATCTCCCATCTCATGTAGTTAATAGCCCAGGCCACTCTTGACACATTTAGAAATAGGATCACCAATCATTACCTCCCCAATCCTAATCCTCAACCCGCAGTCCCTGACCCAATCCACCCTTATCATAACCCCCTTCCTAATCCTCCTCTGGATCCTTAAATCCCCAGCACAACCCCCACATATTATGCTGGCCATAAGCGGCCCTCTTTGGAACCCACAACTTGAACTGGAACTCCTCCAAAAGCTTTAAGGAAAACGTGAAATTTGTTTCAGTTATCCCTAAAATTATGTTAAAACCAATTAAATTACATATCAAGTTGCCTTTTTATGTATAATAAACTGCTTTATGATGTACAAATTTGTCTTCAGAGTTAATACTTGTAGGCGACAGATTTCTACAGATTTTTTGGCCAAGTTTGTCAGCTTCTCATCTCATTCATTTGGTCTGGCAACACTGATAACGACGACGATAATGTAAACAAAGTGAGAAAACTCTCCCTGACACTCTCTCCTCTCTCTCCTTATATTATATTCACTTAGAGAAAGAGAGAGAAGTAACACACACACACAGACAGGTAAGAAGAGAGAGAGTAAATATAAGTAGAGAGAGAGAGAGAGAGATTTTCAGTATTACTCTCTCTCTCTCTCTCTCGTAATAATAATAACTGTATACCATAATAACTGTAGGCTACACATACATACATATTGTGGGTATTTATTGAAAGGGTAAATATACAGAAGTACTTCATACACTATATTGTATATTTTAGTATAATTACCCACTATTTTGGACCATTCTAACACACTTTTCATAGTATTAGTATACAAGTAGTTCATTCACTATATTGTATATTTTAGTATCATTACCCACTATTTTGGACCATTCTAACACACTTTTCATTTATGGGGTTTCTCTGGGAGATGTCCCGTTTCCGATATATGCCCCGTTTTACAAACATAATTTAGAAATTAGTCTGACCTGACCTAACCTAGACCACAGCAAACTACTGGGACCTAACCTGGGCAAACTACCGGGATAAAACCGGTGTAAACTAGCTGGATGTTGTAACACTGCGCGATCCTAGCCAAAAACACAGTTATTCTCTAATAATACCATTGAAAGAATTACCATTTTGTAGCAGTGTTGCCAGATCCATCTAGGTCCCAGTATTTTGCCCCAGTCACTTCCTGTACTTTACCTCGGTTATTTCCCGGTACTTTGCCCAGGTTAGGACCCGGTAGTTTGTACAGGTTAGGTCTCGGTAATCTGATGCGGTCTAGGTTAGGTTAGGTAAGGTCAAGGTGGCGGCACACTGGGCAATTCTGGCTAGCATGCTACTTGCTTTTGCTACCGGCTTTGTGTTTTGCTAGCCAAAACGAGTAGCAAGCGGCCGAATCTTGCTGCTAGGGAAAATGGATAGCATGCTGGGAGAAATGAATAGCAAGTTTTGCTACTCAAAACAGTGCTCAAATGAGTAATCATCCGTGTTGTTTATATACCAAGGGAAAAAATATTGACCATGCAAATCATTGTTTGTACATTAAAATAGTTACTTCCTGTAGTTAATTGACTCTGTAAATCTATTAAAGAATTATATGAACAGCACGAATTAGGTATTCAGTTTTTCTATTGACCATCGCTGTAGTAGACTGGCGCCTGTTTTGTAAACATAAACAAACGCCCGACTGCCCCGATAAAGTATTCCAGAATGTCTTCATGTGCCTCTGAATAAAAAAGAAGGTTAAATGGAAATCAGAGCATGTGTATATGCTATTAGAAATATGCAGAGAATTTCCAATATTGTGGGATCCTGGACATGACCAGTACTGTACAGCTGGACATTACTCATCTAACAGCAATCAACTTAACTGCAGGTATTTATATTGAGTTTTTTCTATTTTCCCATTTTAACTTAGATCAGAGGTCCCAAAACAATATCATACAAAAGATTCTCAAACACGATGAGCCTCAGCCTATTAATCCCATGCAGATCCCAGTTGGGGAAATTCTGACTACACCTTTTCACCCTCAAATCAAAATAAAAGAATTGAAGTTTAATTTAAAACAACTAATGATTAATTAAGAACAACAGAACTTCAAATTAAAACACCTAAAGTTTAATTTTAAAGAACTGAAGTTTTATTTAAAGTATGTGAATTTTAAATTAAAATTTAACAAATAATATAATTAATTGATTGTAGACTAATATATGTATGTGTGATTTGTAATGTAAAAATTTCCTTACATAAATTACAATTACATAAACATTCTGGAAAAATTTGACATAATAATAACTGTGATTCCTTTACTGTCAGTCTATAAAGTAAAAACAAATCCCGTGTGATTTACAATAAAAAAAAAAGGAAAATAAAATAAATTATCAAAATACATATGCACTCACATTTAAATTGGCTATGCTAAGATTAATGTTACTCTTATTTTTCAGAGGATGTTAAGGCCAAGTTTGCGACTCTCAAGGGATCCTTTCAACGAGAGGTGAAGAAGATCTACAACACACCGAGTGGGTCTAGTGGGGGTGTACGGCCAAAGTGGGAATTTTGTTTAGGATTGGGATACGAAGACCATCTTGGGGACGCTTGGTTTTGGCGGACAAAAACTGACATGGATACGTAATAACTGTGTTTTTCGTCAAGCACGGAATTGGGAAGCTAAAAAAAAGTGAATACAGTATCTGTGGTACTTGAAATGTTAAACACACATGCATAATAATCTAAATTTGGAATGCAGTACAATAATTACATCTCCCTATATAAAGGTAGCAACATTATAGAATTAGTCAGACCTAACCTATCCAAATCTGGACCGGGTCAAACCACCCCAAAACTATCAAAACTTAGATAAAGAACTTATACCCTTAACGCCATTCGCTAAAGTTCTCGTCAAATTTTGATTCCTATATGCCTCTTATGTAATAACCTAGGCGAGCATAAGTTTTGATAGGTGAGCATATGAAAAAGCATTATAAACCTACAATTTTGTTGTTGAAGTTCCTCAAGCTGTCTGGCCGAGCAATAATATCACTTTTGTGTGCCTTCAGGAATGAACGTATAATGTACTTTAAACTTGCTATTAAATTGCAATTAGTTTGATGGAAGCCTTCTTTGTGATGAACTGGCTTTATTTTACAGCTTGTTGTGCTTAAGATTCATATATGTTTTATTTTACAGCTTGTTGTGCTTAAAATTCATATATGTTCACTGTCTTCATGTCCTTGTGATTCGCCATTTGCATTATTTACATTTCCCAAGAACAGGCAAGCTGCCCCAATCACTGCTCTGGACCTTGCTTGCTTGGATACGAAGACGGTCTTAGTTTCAGCGGCTGTACGCATGGATCATCTTCGTATCCCTTTGGACGACAAAAACAGTACTACGCACCAAATCTTGGTTTCATCCAAGCAATCTCCATATCCAATGGAAAACAAAAAGATGCCTCAGATTAGCAATTCCCAATACATGATTTAACTTACCTCTGATAGGCAGGCACATGTGATTCATTTGCTGTGATATTTATTAAATAGTACAACACTTGTGATACTATATATTAAACAGTATTTTCAAAACTTTTCTGTACTTTCCTTAACCATGTATTCTGTATTTAAGAAATTTCACCTATCACAATGAATACTTTATTAGGTAATAGAAGTTAAGAAAATTCAAACCAAGGCAAAATAAAATTTTGTATTTTATCTAACCAAGGCACAACAATAATGTATATAGTATGCTCATATTTTAATTCTGTAAGTTGAAGACATGGACCAAAATGCATTTTATGCAGCAGAACAATAGGTTTGTGATGAAACATGTACATTTCAACCTAGGAGAATGGAATTATAAATGGGAGTTTGACACACAAACATCTATTGATGGAGGTGAAAGGCTGTTTGGGAATTTATGATATATATTCCAAATAATAAGGAATAGAGTCACATTGTATTCCACCTAAGCAAAATGCACATACTGTACCAGTGGCCTTTTCGGTATGTCTTTATCAGAGCTATGTTTTCTCAAATTTTTTGTCTCACAAAATTTTTATTTGTTCTATTACTTATATATATATATATATATATATACAGAAAGAGAGGTGAGGGGAGAATAGTCATGTTCAGGGAAAATTTAGTGTTGAGAAATTAATAAATGATGAAAAATAGGGGAGCCTAACCTAACCTACAGTATAGTTGTTTTTATGAATACTAATTTTCACAGCTAATATGGCCTCAAAATTCTGTACTCAAGCAAAATAATACTATCAAATGCAATAAATAAACATCTAGAAATATATATTTACATGACTCAAATTACATTAACTTTAAAAAGCACATATATATAATTGCAAAATTGGTATTATTACAGAATGGTCCAAAATAGTGGGTAATGATACTAAAATATACAATATAGTGAATGAAGTACTTCTAAACTAATACCGTGAAAAGTGTGTTAGAATGGTCCAAAATAGTGGGTAATGATACTAAAATATACAATAAAGTGAACACAGTACTAATGTAAATTTACCTCAAAATTTTCACTAGACACTAGTATTTTCACATGACATAGCATATTAGGTTAGATATAGTGAACGCAATGCAAAGAAATACAATGTTACAAATAATATGTACAGTATGAGTTTAGTACTCTCACATATGAGTGATTTTATTCCAGTGTATTTTCGGTACTGTATTTTCTACTGGAGTTATAATCAATTTTTAATGTCTTTGATAGAATTGGATATAGAAGTAAATTTGTTTGTTTACATTATTTTTACTTCAATATTCTTTGTAAAGTTGGCAAGATTGGTGGGACACGGGATGTTTTGTTGTCATTCTCGCTGGCTGCTGGCGCTAGCTGCTAGCCAAAGTCGCTAGCAAGTTATTACCTGTGTGACGGATAGCAAGTTTTTGCTAGCAAAGCTAGTAGCAAAAGCAAGTAGCATGCTAGCCAGAATTGCCCAGTGTGCCGTCACCTTCAGGCTAATTTTAAAATGCCCCATTTGAATCTTGGAAATGCTGTAAAAGAAAATAGTCTTAGAATGGTCTAAATAAGTGGGTAATAAAGGTAAAAAAAAGTACTCAATAACGGTAATTCTTTCATATTTAATAATAATAACTGTAGGCTACACATACACACATACATACATATAGTGTGCGTTACTTATGTATACAAATTTTCCAGGCTGTGTGTACATGGCAGAGACAACAAGAGTGTAAACAACAACACCAAGATGGTATTTATAATTTGTATTATTGTTATGGTAGTATTATTATTAATATTATTATTGGATAAAGTTTCGGTAAATATTGAGATTAGCTGCGTCCTCGATTTTCACACTTTCTTTTCCCTTTTTATTTTGAAGACTGTTATATTTTGATGAAATACGTAAAAAACATGAATAACATTTGTATACATTTACCTTTGTACTGTATGTAATTACTTTGAAATGGGAGTGCGGCTTTCCTAGTGGGTTCCTGACTTCCTGCCTCTGCATACAGTGTTAGCAGATTCAGGAATACTTCCATGTTTTAGGCAAATTTTGTCCAAACTTGGGAAATCGTATGAAGAATGTTAAATAAGTAGCCCAGGAAAGCGGGAAATTCAATAATTTAAAATTGAAATAAATACTTTTTTGATCACCAGACGAAATAACCTGACCTACCTAACCAAACTAGACTGTTGCTACCCTTGGGACCTAACTTAATGTCCTTTGGGACCTAACTTAATGACCTTCGGGACCTTTAAAAATAAAATAGATCCTATGGATAGGAGCTAATAGTATCCCGATTGAGTGGGTCAGGCGTATTGTACACAACTGCCTGCTGGACCTTTCATAATTATGCCAAGGGGATCTGGTAACACTGTCTGACCGACCTCAGTTCGTCCCTCCGCTACAGAAATGTTGTATCTTAAAATTGAAATATCTAACAAAGAATACCTTTCACATGATAATTCCACCGAGTATTGATAAAGGTAATCGAACCCTACCTAACCCAACCTAACCTAACCTGTAGTTTGCCAGAGCAGATAATCGTACTATTAGCCAAAATTAGTAAACATCTTTCTTTTTTGTGGCTCTTATTAACAATTACGGTATTCATCTAAACTACTGCCATTATGTAGCAGTGTTGCCAGATCTCGTTAGGTCCTAGTATTTTGCCCCGGTCAGGCCCTGGTACTGTACCATGGTTAGTTCCCAGTAGTTTGCCCTGGTTAGGTCCAGGTAGTTTGCACACGTTAGTTCCCGGTAGTCTGCTGCGGTCTAGGTTAAGTTAGGTAAGGTCTAATTTCAAAATTGCCGAAGAAATTGCCATAGAAGAAAAGTGTCTTAGAATGTTATAAATTAGTGGGTAAAGAAGATAAAAACATTGTAATATAAAATGGCAGTAGAATAGATAATTATCATAATTACCTTAGAATGTTATAAATTAGTGGATAAAGAAGGTAAAAACATTGTAATATAAAATGACAATAGAATAGATAATTACCATTATTACTCCTTTTTATGGTAAAAGTACAGAAATACTCCGTTCACTATATTGTATATTTTAGTATCATCGCCCACTATTTTGGACCATTCTAAGACACTTTTCATCTATGATGTTTCTCTCGGAGATGCCCCGTTTTCACCCCCAATACAAACATGGGGGATCCGTAGGAATGCGCATTGACACTTTCCCACAAATCCCAGTTCTCCAAGATTCACATGGTTAATTTGGAAATTAGTCTGACCTAACCCAACCTAGACCACAGCAGGCTACTGGGACCAAACCTGGGCAAACTACCGGGATATAATTGGTGTAAACTATCAAAAAGTGACCGGGGCAAATTGAAACACTGAAAATAATCTAATTATAGTGAAAACATTAAGAACATAAATAAAAGAAAGCCTGTCTCCCGACCCAAAACCCACGTTATCCAACAACCCCCCCATGATTGCATAGGTCTTTAAGAACATGGATTATTACTATAAACAATGGAAATAATGGTAGGAATTGAAGTTGTTGAAAAGTTTTGCTACCTTGGAGATACCATTGGAGCACAAGGAGGAGCTGGTGCTGGTGTGATGGCAAGAGTTAAAAGAGGATGGAGTAAGTTTTCACTCCCAATACTATATATTCTGAATCAGCACCACCGGCAAAAGTTTTTATGACATAACATGACAACTTGAGTAAAAATTACATTAAATGTCAAATATTCTATTTATCGGTTAAAACCATGTAGAACAGCTCAAATGGAAAATTCTTTTTGAGCTGCTAAAATCGCGTGCCAAATGTACCGCTCAAACAGAAGCTCCAACGGATTTTTATCTGTTTTTGAGCCACTAAAAACACGCGCCAAATGTACAGTTGCGGACATATGAAACAGACACACCTGAAACGGGGGGGGGGGGCATCATTGAGCATAGGGTTTGATGAGATGTGTTTGTTGTGTGTGTGTGAGTTTGTGTGCATGTATGTAGCATAGAGTATAGAATGAGACTGTGTGTGTGTGTGTGTAAAGGCAATGCGTCCTGTATATTCAATGCTCGATATGTTAGGTGTATCTGTTTCATGTGTCCTCGACTGTACAGCCATGACTGATAGTGCTGGACCAGGGTCCAAGGAGTGTTGGAGAGCAACTAGACAGAGTTCGAACAAGTGAATTTTCCAAACCATTCTTAACATTAAGAGAGGTTTAGAAGACTCACTTTTTCAAACTCTGTTTAGTTGCTCTCCAACATTCCTTGGACCCTGGTCCAGCACTATCAGCCATGGCTGTACAGCTCAAACGGAAATTTTCCGTTAGAGTTGAAGAAGGTAAAAATACTATTTCGAAATTCAGTCAATCTCTGGCCTTCAAGCTGAAAAGACGTACGTACTATATCGTCTTTATGTATGTATGGCAACTGGCAAGCGGCCTGAGATCGTGGCATATTTTTAACTAACGCAACAAGACTGAAATGCTTTCACATATTATAAAGTTAATATTGACTATTTCTTAACTCCAGAGTGCATCTTTCTCGAGCAACGCCGGGTACCTCAGCTAGTTATATATATAGATATTTCATATTTCTTATAAATATCGTTTTATGATAACATTATAACAAGAAGAGCTCATTTGACAACCACCAAGATTGACCATAACAAAGCAGAGGCATGTTCACGCGACATTTTCAATTCAATATGATATTGAAAGATATTGACTATTGGGTGAGTGATATGTGAATGGGCAATATTGCCTTCGACCGCAGCGCCATCTATGTAAACATTGTAGCCACATGGAGCGTCTCTATCATCATGGCTACCGGACAGGATCATTACGGAGAGGAGGTATTATTTCCTCAATTGGCTGACCAGACACGGATGTTATTCGGCTCCATTGTTGTAACTGGTAATTAATGAATCCTGAAGCTTAATCTATTCAAGAAAAACATGCCTAAGGCCATTGTCACTCTATGCGGCTCAGCCGCAGAATGGCGATGACACATACAAAAAATGAGAGGTGTCATCGCATCGTGCCGCATATCATGGCAAAACACACACAGTTTTATGTACGTGGTCACATTGTCCGACCACACCACACCGGCGCCTCTCTGGTACCACACCTTTAAAATTACTAATTTCCATATTTGATGTGGATTTATTTATTCAAAGCATCCAAGACAAGCCAAGAAAATCTCTTGTATCTTTTTTTCCTTACTTTTATATATTGTAATTTGTCATGTGCTTATATTAATACAAATTGTGGTTAATACTACTGTGTGGCACGCAGTACAGGATTTGAGGCTCCGACAGCACAACTCAGGAGTGTCTGATAAACAGAAATGTTGTCATTAGGGGTCATTTCTGACTTGGAAACTTGGTGCATCTCTTATTGACAATTGTAATTGCACACTCTGTCATCCAAAACAGGGCTTGTCTGTAAAATACATGCTAAAATAACCATTAAAACATGGATAATAATATGTCTGGGAAGCCCCCATGGTTCTACTGCTCAACTTATTTGCCGCTCAGAGTTAAACAAACAATAACATCCGTGACTGGCCGAGAGCTGCTCCATCTCACATGGAGAGGTTGAACCAGGCTCTGTATGGCATTATAATAATGCAAATATTCCTTCTTAAGAGTACAACACTGCAAAAACATGGCCGACAGACACTGGTAATGTTTATATATCAGTATTCAATATCAAGCAAAATACCTCCCAAGTTATTTTGAAAAATCTTGGGTGATATTGCTCAAGTTCAATATCATATTGAATTCGGTGCTCGTGTGAACGGCTAATAAAGTCAAGTTTAATATTTCATTATTTGATATTGGGCAAGATATCTTGATCTTGCCCTCGCGTGAACATGCTTCAGATTCAACGTCACCAATCACCATCACTTGTACTTTGTATTTCAAGACTCAAAGAGGTAGGAGGATAGTTTGGAGGCATAATTAACGGAAAAATACACTTTGGATACATTGGAGTGCCTTGATTCCTCTAAAGTATTATGCCAGGAAATAGGACCTGGTGAACAAAATTAGGTAAATATTTAAAGAATTCCCGGGGTCACTGACGGAAGAGTTGCACGTGATCACCAGCGGTTTTAATATGAAAGTTGGGGAACTGAGTGTTGGCCAGGATAGATGTATTTTCTAAAATCTTCCCCGCGATAATTACTGATACATCGTACGTCTGCACTTTAAGATGTTATTATTCAGTAATTATATTAACTTCATTGATAAAGAATTGGTGTTCAACATACAGTAAAACAGCAATTACAAGCATAAAATAGTACAGGAGTTGTCAGAACTCATAACATTTATATTAGTTCCTACTTGCACCTTTGACTTAAAAAAAAAAAAAAAACACTATGTTTCTGAAAGAACAATGCTTTATGTCCAAAATAAATAGAGCAATCAGAAAAGTTTTCACCTCTAATTATACATTTTTATGGGGCCGAAATCATGCGGGTACGAGATCTCCAACCGAGACCTATGTGTGACGATATGTCCAGTTTAACGGCACAGGCTCATAGTGGCCACTCAAAGCATAACAATCAAAGTACAGAGCAGCAGCACATCAGTGAAAAGTCAGCGATAGGATGCCTAAGTATACGTGTGCCGTCGCAGACTGTACTTCCTACTCTCAAAGAAAGGATGAAGTCGTTCAAGGATGGTGTGTTTTTCCCAGGAAAAAGAACCCAGCTCGTAGAAGACTTTGGGAGACGAGATGTAAAAGGGGTCCCTACTGGAAAGCAACCAAATACCATGCAATTTGTAAACTGGTGCCAGGGACCATCACCAAGCCATCCAGATCCAGAGCTATTCCCATATAATCAGTGGGGGGCGAATAAATACTCTAGATCGTGTATTTACAACAGAAAGTCAAAGTGTAATGCTCGTCATCTGGTGCTACAGATTCTTGCTCCCCACCCCCTTCAGATCAAGATGTATCACCTTCCTCCTCCACTACCAAAATAGACCACTATAGCTCCTTAGACCAGGAAGTGCAAGACTACATTGAAGTGGAAGTTGAAAGCAGGACTCACGAGTGATCATTACTCACAGGTATATCATAAAAATGTGTTGTATGCAATATACATTTTCAATTATTTGTATTTTTGAGATTAATTTATATGATAGCTCCAAGTGTTATTTTCCAGCCATTTCACTTCATACACATATTAAAGTGTTATGGTAACTTTGTCAGACCTAAGTTAATAACCTAACCTAATAATAACCTAAACTAATCCAATCAGTTAAATCAAAGTCATGCTAGGAAGGCCAGTGTGCAACTGTTTTGCCCTTCTATCTTCTTGCATACTTTATTCCAGATGAAGATGAACCTGTGGTGTTCCCCAAGCCATATGAAGACCATTCCTATGGCATACCAGACACTGCTCCTACTGTACCAGCAGAACCAGTGGATGCTGCAGTACAAGTTGATGGGGTTAGTTACATGAAATCTAACACATAAATCTGTACATATTGAAATCATATCCCATGAGTATGTTGCTTGCAGATTATTTTGCATTTCAGGTGAACATGCCCACCATTTAATTCTATTTCTTAGATTCCCTAGCACCTCAATTTAATGGAATTGAACAAAACCTATTAAGGCATAACATAAAGGGATATATTAAAAAAGTAAATTAGCTATGTATTTTTTCATTTATATATTATAAATGATAAATCAGTCTTTCATTGAGTTACAAAATCTAAAGTGCAGCTTACTAGTAACTTTGAGCTTCAATTGATTTAGCATTCACAGACTATTAATATTTTACAGGAGGCCAATGGAGATACACCGATGAATCGGCGAATCATGATGAGAAACATGATTCTCACTGATGACACCTCTGTGAGATTTTACACTGGATTGCCAACCAAGGGTGTTTTACAAACTATATATGAGGTAATTAAAAAAAGAGTTGACAAGATATGCTACTGGAGAGGTAATAAATCTACAAATGACACAACTTTGAAGAAAGGCTCAGGTGGTAAAGCTAAAATTATAGACCATTTTGATGAATACCTTATAACTTTAGTCTACTTAAAAAGAGGAATAACTATGAAATTTTTAGATCTCTTTGGAATATCACGGACATCAGTTACATGTATAATTAATACTTGGATAAATGTTATGTACCAAATACTGAAACACTGGTTAATGTGGCCTTCAGCCGAACAAGTGAAAGAAAAGTTGCCCAACAGCTATCCTGCCAAATACACTGATACTCGTGTCATCCTAGACTGTACAGAAATCTCATATGAAACAAAAAAATTGTTCAGCCCAATCCAGTACATATTCACAATACAAACACCATAATTCTGTGAAAGTGATGATAGGCATAACTCCAAGAGGGTTGATAACATTTGTCTCCAATCCATATGGAGGAAATACGTCAGATAGACATATAGCAGAAATGGAAATACTACATAAACTTGAGCCAGGAGATGCTGTCATGGTAGACAGGGGATTTAATATCAGAGACCTTTTGTTACAGCGTGGCGTAAAGTTACATATGCCACCTTTCACCAGGAAGAAAACAGGAGGAGAGGGAAAGACTTTAAATCAAAAGGAGATAATTTTAACTCGGGGAAATTGCATCACTGCGGATACATGTAGAACGTGCCATAGAAAGGGTGAAGAACTTTAGGATACTCTCAAGTACAATTAACTTTAATCTATGGCCTATCTTGTATCAAATCCTAGTGATAGTTGCTGTGTTCTGCAATTTGGATCCCCCACTCTTAAATGATTAATGCATAAAGGATTTTGAAACCCTTTCGCTCCTGACTCAAAGTCCCATTTATGGTGTGAAGATTACTAAATGCTTCAGTTTCACACGTCATAAGTTCAGGTTGACAGATCATCAATACTTTAGTCCGTGGGTGTACAAGTACATGCCTGTTAGTCTGTAACGTGGATGAACATAAGTTGACAGATGTGAAGTGCAGTATTGTATAAATAAAACACTTGTTAAGTCATTAAGTTTTTATTATCTATTTATTATCTTTGGTTACATACTCCTGGAAACTTAGCTGTTTGTATATTACATTTTTATAATCTATATATTTATATCTTTGGATACAGATGAAAGACGTATTTAATTATATAGATGAAAGTTAAACAAGAGAAGCAAGAAGATTTTAGTGCATGAACTTTGGCAGAACAAATTTATCATGGAAGACTAGTGCTCTTTCTAAATCTGGTTGAAATGTGACTTCATTGAAAAATATCCTCTCAATGGTGATATGTGGCTTTTTTTTTATGTAAAAATGACTAAGTCACACCAAGAAAACTTTGTGACAAAAAGCTGAGTTTGTATTTGTGTGTACCATGGTGAGGTTTGCTTAAGCTCTACTTGTTTATTATTCCCTATTTTAAGGTGGTACTTGCCTTCCTCAGCAATTTCCTCCCCAGTCTTTGTTTGCAAGTTTTCACTAAAGGGACGCTTAATTTCTAAAAGGCCTTTCCCGCAGCACTGACAGGATACTAAAGCATCTGGACTGGCTTGCACTAATGGGTTATCTTTACTTATAAACAGGCCAGAACTCTTCACCATCAGATGCTGGTGTTTTCTTTATATGGCCTCTTCATATAATTTCCTTGCCACTGCTTCATGTTTAAGCCCATAATCAGTAGCTCTGTTACCCCAAAAATATATTTGCCCCATTATTTTTCTAACTATGTAATTATCAGGGTCATTGCATTTATAACTTGCAGCACCATGTAGTGTGCTTGCAGTCAAAGCACCCACTCTTTGTTGTTTCCAATGTTGCAGCTTTGTTTCACTGAAAATTTCTGTCCTAATTTTGTCAGTTATTTTTAACTATAAATAACCAGAGAAAGTACCTTGGATGCCTTCTGATTGAAACAGTCTTGCCAGGTCAGGAATCGACAGCAGCAGAGAGGGTACTTGGCTTCCTCCAGGTAAAGCATCCCACAGCACTGGATTTTTGGCATGCTGCAGCACATACGTCAAATCATCCAAGATTCCATTCCTGGTATAGGAAGACATACTATCTCCTACAGGATTATAGCTTGCATGACTGGGATGTGGTCCTGCATATCCTGTGCAAAGATTATAAAGAAAAAAATGTTAAAGAACAAATACAAAATACTTAAACTGAATGGTGAGTACTGTGCAAAACAATGAAACTTCACCATCATCATTTACCAGAAAAATACTATATTAAGCTTAGATACTGAGAATATAAAAATTATACAGGAAAGAAATGCTAGAAGCTGTGAAAGCAAATCTTCGTGCATACTTCAATACTGTAGCAATACATAGTAGCATCTACAAGGATTATTGCAGTCTTTTGAGTAGAAAGGAAATTGTAGTATGTACGCACAACAGAATAAACAAACATAAAGCATGCATACCATCAGAACCATAATAGTTTACAGCATTATCCATTACTGAGTTTAATGTACTGCACTCGACAAACATTTTCCCCTGTAGCTACCACACTCGTCCCTTTACCTTTGTACAGCATCATGATAATAGGTCTCCAATCTTCTGGTCTTCTGGCACTGCCCACTGCTCCCAAGTCAGGTTACATATATCCAACATTCAATGCATAAATTTCTTATTATGGAAGGAGAGACATGAGAGAGGAATTTTATGGTGTAAGTCTGTAAAGCCACAAACTGATGAATAAATTTGAGCAAAGAATCCAATATGCTTACCTGTAGTCAATGTTATCCAATTTCTCATTGGATTTACCTACAGTATGAGGCCTGTCCCAAGTACACGGCACATCTGTACATGAGAGTGTGGTATCAGCTGGCTGAATCCCGCAGCGATGTACAAAGTCAGCGATGGAAAACATCAATGCAATCACATGCTTGCATCCACCATCATCTCTGAGAAAGATTGTTCACTTTAAATATATCTTTAGTGGCTAATTACTGTCCACTTGTCATTTATTATTATTACTGTAGTAGTTGCAAATTTTTTATAAGTGTAGTGATGAGGCCTTACAAAATCAGTCCTCAGATTGCCACAAAACAGAATAATATTTTTCAACAAATAAATAATCTCTTGAGGTAGGGAGTAAAGTACATACCGTATTAATTGGTATGGTCAATAAAGGAATACCTGCTGATAGCAAAAATGGATGTAGCCTACTATTTCTAAAGGTATTCATTTGATAACTGAATACAGTATGGAAAAGTGGCTAGTTTATTTTCCGGAAAAGAATCATGGAATAGTTAATTAATACCTCAACACAAGAAGGGACAACATCCAGTCCTAAAGTGACCTGACTGAAAAGGAAAATACAGTATGTTGTTGTTTCTACTCACCCTGTGCACTGGCAACCAGCTGTGTGGATATCTCCATTTGCCAAAACAAGCAGCCAAACCTCGTTAGGAGTATCATTTTGGCTCGTCTGCCTAGTGCATGCTGCCTTGATGCATGTGACACCCTCTAACTTCTTCAGCTTCACATGATGAATATGTTTATCCGATATGAAGCTGGTATCCCTTCTCCTTCTCATATACCTGGATGTGGTTGGTTGACCATCCTCTCCTCATGACTAAGTATAGCAAACAGTGAGCAACAGTAACATATGGTATGGTTCTCAAATTTTCTTCCCAGCCTGTAATTGTTCTTGGGTTAGGAATTACTATCTTCTTCCCAGATAACACAACTGTTCTTTGTTGTACAGCCTCCAAATCGCCATCTCCGGGTCCTCTTTCTTCCACCAGTTCTGGGTGACTCTGTGCGTTGAATACCAGGTTAACCAACTGGGGTTTACTGTACCCTGAACAGGTTACTCCTCTTCTCTTCAGGAAATCCTTCAGTTTAGGAACAGTCTATATTTCTACACAACATGTCTCCATGATCCCGACTAGGACTGGGACTCAAAGTTGCAGTGAAAATGCGCATTGGTGGTCTGGGTTTGTTATTGTTTATAATCAAAACATACCATCTCGAGTTCTGCTACTCGATGTAATATTATCAGAGAAATACTCTTCTTATTATAGAACTATTGTAATTTGTTGTATTCTTAGATAAAACCCTGAAACCCCTGGTTGCTGTTAAAATATATTGTTATATTTGTTTCAGATAAGACCAGTAAGAGTGTGACAACCCTGACACCAGTAGCAGTGTGGTTGGCAGCCCTGACACCAGTAATAACCAAGTGGTCATATTGGTGGCAGAATAAAGCTGTGTTAGTGATGGAGGTGGAAGGAAGTGAGACCATCAATGTTGTCAGAGAAGAGAAGTGTAACAAGTTGGTCTGTCAACAATGTCGTCAAAAGTTTAGTAAGAAATGCCATCTCACTCGCCATTTGTTGACTCATACTGGAAAGAAAATGTTTATGTGTGATGAATGTGGTAAAGAGTTTAGATGTAAATCTGACCTAAAGAAACACAGGATTGTTCACACAGGAGAGAGGAAGTTTGAATGTGAAGAATGTGGAAAAAAGTTTGTGACAAAGCGTGTTCTTAAGCAACACATACTTATACACGCGGGAGTGAAGGACTTTGAATGTGAAGAATGTGGTAAAAAATGTGTGAGAAACAGTGATCTAAAGAAACACATACTTATACACACAGGAGTGAAGGACTTTGAATGTGATGAATGTGGTAAAAAGTTTGTGACAGAGAGTTATCTAAAGCAGCACATACTTATACACACAGGAGTGAAGGACTTTGAATGTGATGAATGTGGTAATAAGTTTGGGACAAAAAGTTATTTAAAGCAGCACTTACTTATACACACAGGAGTGAAGGATTTTGAATGTGATGAATG
Organism: Petrolisthes cinctipes; assembly: GCA_033782935.1. Taxonomy (NCBI): domain Eukaryota; kingdom Metazoa; phylum Arthropoda; class Malacostraca; order Decapoda; family Porcellanidae; genus Petrolisthes; species Petrolisthes cinctipes. The sequence continues at coordinate 109,322 of JAWQEG010002443.1, forward strand.
TGGTAAAAAGTTCAGGACAAAAAGTTATTTAAAGCAGCACATACTTATACACACAGGAGAGAGGAACTTTGAATGTGAAGAATGTGGTAAAAAGTTTGTGAAAAAGAGTAGTCTAAAGCGACATATACTTATACATACAGGGGCTGCCCAAGTCTACGTGAAGTGCAACTTGGTGCAATAAAAGGAACAGTCGGCATTTTGAAGAGAGCCCTTGGATACTCTGCGATCAACGGTTAGGATGCAACTATAGACCCTTGCTGGGGTCCATTGCTCCAAGATAACCTGAAAATAAGACAATTGAAAAAAAAAGAGTGAAGAACTTTGAATGTAATGAATGTGGTAAAAAGTTTGTTCAGAAACCTCACCTTGATGTACATATGAAAGTTCATCAGGACTAAAAGATTTTGAATGTAATAAATGTAGTAAAAGGTTTAGTAGGAAATCTCACCTTAATATACATATGAAAGTTCGGCTAATATTGTGATTATCTGTGCCGGCGAGCTACAGGTTAGGTTAGGTTGGGTTATGTAGGGTTTGGTTACCTTTATCAACACACAGTGGAATTATCTTGTGGAAATGTATTCTTTATTAGATATTTCAATTTTAAGATACGACTTATTTCTGTAGCGGAGGGACGAACGGAGGTCGGGCGGACATTGTTACCAGATCTCCATGGCGAAATAACGAAAGGGCCTATATGCAGTTTGTTACGTGTGTCTGAATTATTATTATTGATTTATAAGTATTGCTATCTATTTTTGACAGTGACTGTGACAGGCTGTGAGTGTGGTAGCAGAAGCTCACACCCGGATGTGTTGTGTCCGTGTTTAATTCATTTATTATTCCATTTTCTTTAAGTGTTAGTGTCGAAAGGTCGGGTATGTCATAGCCAGCTATGTTCTCTAGATTCGTACGCATTCTCTCTCCTTCTCTCGCAAGTGGCGTGATGAGTGTCCGTTTTCATTGCTGGGGACTTCCAATAAGTTCTTGGGAGGGAATGTATGAGTGTCGTGTGTCTAAGTCTGTGTTAACGAACAGTTTCGGAGACGGTCCTATAACTCTGTTGTAACCTGCTCACTTTTCTTTGTCGAGCCGATAGTATATAAGGCCGAGGCTTAGGCCTTGGTAGTTCAGATATCTTAGGAGACTGGGACAGCAAGCTTGTGTGTGTTTTGTAAGTGATTGAGTGTGGTGAGATTCGGGAGGAGACACGCAGACGTATTTTGTTAAGTATAATTGTTTTTACTTCTACTTTCTTCTCACAGTAACTTAGGGGTCACTCTCATATAACTTGATATTACTATTATTATTATTATATATATATTTGGGTATTGATATTTCTATTATTATATTATTACATAGGTGTGTTGATGCATTGACGTTTATTTACCATATATGCCAGTGAAGTGCTAACTTGCTAATATTATTGATAGACTAATTCTGTGCTTACGTGTGTGCCTAGTGCCTTGTGTTATTGAAGTGATGGCACCGTAGTAGTGAGTTGTTGTGTGGCTATTGCAAGTGTATTATATATTCTGGGAACTCTGTCTCACGTTCTGTCATAGTTGGGAATCCTGATTTCATTTATTAATTCTTTCAGTGTTAATTGTATGTCTTTGTGTTGGTTCATATTGTCATTATATATTATAGAAAATCAGAGTAGTTTCTCTATCATCTTTTATTCATTGTAACCGAACTTGGGTATATGTATGGACGGTCTCTTTAGGGTTGAGTTAGCATTCTTTCACATAGGCTGGGTTTGTACTTTTACTTCTAATTCATAACTTTAATAGTCAGATACCTGCCACTCAGTGCTACTTTATTCTGTTGATAGCTAACTCTGGAGTAAGTCTAGTCTAGTGACTAGTACTGTACTGTATCTCTACCTTCCGTCCGTAACAAGTTGTGTATATTACGCCTGACCCACTCAATCGGGATACTTTTAGCTACTGTCCACAGAATCTAATTTATTTCTAAAGGTCCCGATGGACATTAGGTTAGGTTAGGTCAGGTCAGGTCAGGTTATTTCATCTGGTGATCAAATAATTAATTATCTCAATTTAATTATTGAATTTCCCACCCAATTGGGCTACTTATTGTACATTTTTCATACGATTTTCCAAATGTGGACAAAATTATCCTAAAATTTGAAAGAATCCCTGTATCTGGCAACACTGCATGCAGAGAGACGGGAAATCGGGACCCCGCTAAGAAAGCCGCCCTCCTGTTTCAAAGTAAATACATACAAATAATATTAATTCTTTTTACATATTTCCACAAAAGAAAACAGTCTACAAAATAAAAAGAGAAAAGAAACGGGTGATTTTGGTTCCCAGAAAGTGTGAAAATCGAGGACGCAGATAATTAGATAATCGCAATATTTACTAAAAGTTCATCAAGAGTAAAGGATTTTGAATGTAATGAATGTGGTAAAAAGTTTTCTGACCAATCCCAACTCACGTTACACAAAACTGTTCACACATGAAATAAAACTTTGAATGTAAGCAGTGGCAAACAATGATTGCTCCCCTTCCCCCTAAGCATGATAGGAAAAAAATGAAAATATCAAAAGGTAGCACATTATATTGTAGGTGTATGCTGACGAGCTCAGTATTCAGTTTTCCCTCCATTGGTGTCATGAACAGCTTGAAGACGAGCAGGGTAGGAAGACAAAAGTGACTCAAAAAGCTCCATGTTGAACTCCATTCCCCGAAGCACAGCATTGATGTGCTCCTCCATCTTGTTATGACTATATTGAGTTGATGGAGGTTCAGACAACATCCTTTTATCAACCTCGTCCTTCAAGATAGATCCAACATTATCACAGAACAGGAGAATTACTGGGCCACTCTTCATTACGAAAGAAGTCAATGTTGTTGTCCTTCAGAAGGTTCTGGTTGGGTTCAAAGCATTTTCACATATAATGCTTTGTTGTGCAGAAAGGTAACCTGAGTGACATCTACAACATTTTGAGAGTCTTGAAGAAAGGGAATGACAAGCTTTGTCATGATCTTCTCCCAAAAATAATCTCCATTCCAACATTGCCCCTGAGTCTTTATTACCCACATCATCCGCCGTGCAGTGAAAAACACCAACACATTCACCACTTTTGATTAATTCACCATAACAGCAGGATCACTCAGTGACAATGTCTTTTGACTCCTGAGACAAAACTTACGACCTACAACCCACACACTTAGCTTCACTGTCATCCAGACTCTTGTTCCAATTATGATTGACAAAGTCTTTGGACCCTCTGAGCCATAGAGCAAAACACAACTAAGATATAAAGGAGTCACCGGTGTCACAGACCTCACAAAACATAATTGCTCGGATGCGGTTGATAAATCTCTTCTTTTCACTGTCATTTAACACAGCAGCACACATGTTGATACCAGCAAAGAAGATGATTTGAATTGAATATACTTTCAGACGATATCACCATAATATTTCTAGCTAATACAGTATTTGCCCAGCAAGGGGGGTGAGGGAGGCTATCATTGTTTGCCACCCTTTAATACAATCACCGGGTCCATAATATTAAATGTATAGTATATGTAGGGCTGAAGCCTGCAGGTAGTACAGTACTACTAAAATATAATATAATATAATATGGCTTGCAATAACTGCAGATATATTGAAAAAGTGTGTGTGTGTGTAGAGGTCGTAGTGTTTGTGGAGTGGAGGTTGCTGATATTGTAAACCCTGGATATACAATAAATAAATCTTGTGTCCACCACTGTCTTCGTTTTACACTCAGTTCCTCATTGATGACCACCAAATGTATGTGTGTTTCCAGCCTTCTGTTACAATTCATTACAATTCTCAACCAGTGTTAAAAGGATAGTGTGTGTGTGTTCCCAGGCTTGTGTTACTTATTTCCATACACACTAATTGATTACTGACCCTGTGTTAAAAGGAGAGTGTCTGTGTGTTCCCAGGGTTGTGATACTCGTTACCATTGCCTTGGAGGCAGAGAAAGGTGCCAGAGGACTGAAGTAGAGCCATAATTGTGACTCTGTATAAGGAATGGAATGGGCAGTAGGGATGAGTATGGTAGCTATAGTGGAAAAAGCTTTCTTAGTGTGACAGGGAAGGTGTATGGGGAAGGTTCTTACTGAGAGATGACTGAAGTAACTGGGAATAAAGTTAGTGATAAGTAGTGGGGGTTCAGAAAGGGGAGAGGATGTGTGCACCAGATTTTTGCATTAAAATTCAACATTGGAGAAATATATTGGGAAGGGTAGGAAGCTGTATGCTGCCTTAATGGACAGAGAAAAAGGCATATGATAGGGTTGATAAGAGAGCTATGACAGAGGTGTTGAGAATTTATGGTGTTAGGGGGTCTTTGCTGAAAGGCATTAAGGCATTTTATGCAGATGCAAAAGCATGTGTGCGGGTAGAGGGTGATCTAAGTGAGAGTTTTAATATTAGTGTAGGGCTGAGACAGGGGTGTGTTATGTCACCATGGCTGTTCAATATATATATGGATGGTTGTATGAGAGAAACAAAAACCAAAGTGAATGGCCTGGGGTTGAAGTTGATGCTGAATGAAGTAAATTGGTCCTTGGTGGCAAATTTGTTTGCGGATACACTGTGTTGATGGCGGAGAGTGAAAGGGAGTTTCAGAGAGTGGTGGATGAGTTTTAGTCTGTGTGTAAACGAAGGAAACTGAAGGTGAATGTTGGTAAAAGTAAGGTGATGGTATTTGAGAGAGCAGAAACTGAAGTGATTGACTTTGCCACTCCGTACAGAGTGGGAGTACCAACTGGGATGAAGTGTGAGATAACTAGAGAGGATGGAGGAAGTAAAGGAGTTTAAGTACCTGGGTACAGTTCTGTGTAAACATGTTAGTATTGATGGAGAAATTAGGGAGAAAGCAGTGAGGGGTAGACAGGTCATAGGATCACTGGGGAGAATTATGAAGGGTAGAAGTGTGAGTATGGAAGTGTAAATTGGACTACGAAATAGTATAATCTTGTCACCACTTACATATGTGTCGGAGACATGGACTTGGAGTAGGGCTCATCAGTCTAGAATAGGTGCAGTGGAAATGAGTTACTTGAGAGGAGCATGTGGACTTACTAGGTGGAATGGAGAAAGTAATGAGAGTGTGTACGAGAGATGTATGAGTGAGAAGGCAATCGGTATTGAGTGAGGAGTGGTTGAGAGAGTGAAGCATAATACATTAAGATGGTTTGGACATGTAGAGAGAATGCAAGGTGTGGAGTTTGTAAAGAAGGTGTATGGAAGTAAAGTTGTGGGACCTTGTGTGAGAGGCAGACCTCCGGTTAGATGGCAGAACAGAGTGGAAGAGTATGTAAAGGAGAGAAACATGAGGAGCAGAGGAAGAATGGACCAAGTAAGGAGGGAGTGTTGGAACAGAAAACTGGAGACACTGCTGTGGCCACCCCCTTGGGCCTCAGAGCTACTGATAGTGTCATTCCTAAACAAGTTGAACTGGGGTATGGCTATGTTGCTGTTACTTACTTGTTACTTGTTGTTGGATATTCTATGCCCCGCTCCACCAGCAGATGGTGCTCTGCAGGGCCTCTCTCAATATTATTAAACACTATAATCACTTGTAATACTCATATCATCCGTGTTGTAACACTCAGCGAACAGATGTGTTTTCAGTCTTTTCTTAAAATTCGTGCAATTTTCACTACTTCGGACATTTAATGGCAATCCATTAAAGAGCCTTGGTGCACACCTTTCAAACGCTCTGAAACCCATTGTCAGAATATTCCTCGGCTCATTTAACCTATAATGTTCATCACTATACCGGAGTTCCATTGAGGAATTTACTTGAAAACCTCTTAAAAGATTCATCAAATACTCCGGTTTTCCAAATTTTAATGCTCGGAATGTTAGAATACATATGTTGTACACAATCCTTGCCTTTATTGGTAACCAATGTAAGTCAATGAGTGCTGGAGTTATCCTCTCACGAGATGGAAGACCTTTAATTAAGCTTGCTGCTCTTTTCATTACGTTTTGCAATTTTCTTAACCGATAGTCTGGCAAACCATAATATAGGGAATTGCATTAATCCAGTCTGCTTATGACATAGTTATGAAGAAGCATCTTCACAGTATTCTGATCTAAATATTTTCTCACAAAAGCAATGTTCCTCAAGTGGTAACCAGAAACTTTCACCACTTGATTAATTTGCGCTTCAAAAGAGAGATTTTCATCTAGCAGCACTCCTAAATCTTTCACTTTGTTTCTTACATCCAGTGTACTACCATGCACTCGTAAGCTGGAGATATCCAATCTTCTAAGATTGGTCTTCTTTCCAATGACCAAACACTCAGTTTTACTTGGATTTAGCTTGAGTTGTTTTAAATCCATCCAATCCTTAATATCGGACATAATAACACTCAAGTTCACCTCTGCATCCACCACATTATTTATAGATATATAAAACTGTGTATCATCGACAAATAGTTTGAATTTTGCACCAAGTTTCTCTAGTATATGTGATAGTTTGATAATGTAGATACAGAAGAGAATAGGACCCAATACACTCCCCTGAGGGACTCTTCTTCACAGGGGTTTATTTCTTGAAAAAGATATCCTTACCTGTACACAATATGTTCTATCTTTTAAATAACTTTCCAGATAGGCCAATACATTCCCCTCAACACCAATAGACTTTAAATCATCTAGGAGTATACTATGTACTACTGTGTCAAATGTAACACTCAAATCAAGCATAATAAGAACACTACACTTTCCTTCATCCATTAACACCATTAGGTCATTTACTACAGTATATAGTGCAGTCTCAGTTGAGTATAGCTGCCTATATGCAGACTGACTATCAGGTATAGCCTTCACCTTATTCAAGTGATGCCATAACTGATCTAAAATTACATTTTCAATCACTTTCGATAAAAAGGTCAGATTTGATACTGGTCTATATGAATTCAGACTCTGAGGGTCAAGGTTACCTTTTACAATAGGCTTGATAATAACCAATTTATCCCTCTCTGGAAAAACGTTGTTATCAAAACTTAGTTTAATAATTTGCAGGAACACTTTAAAAATGTTGTCTACATTTTTATTCGTTATAACATCCGATACAGGTAACGGATCATTATCATAATGAGTTAATTTCACTCGTACAGTTTCTTTCATCTTGGTCATACCGATGTTTTGAAAGCAAAGTAGTTTGCTCTCAGACATTTGAGTATATCTATACATCATATTCAAACCACTTCCTGGAAAGCTTTCCACTATAGTTGCTATGTTATTGTCAAAGAATTCTAAGAATTTGTTAGCAAGTACTTCATCAGAATATCCTTCAGGCAACCTTGGCTTCTTTTAATTACCAGTTGTAACACCCCTATTTATATATATATATCTATTTGGAGTATTTACGGGTGATAAGGTAAGTATTTTATATAAGATTGTACATAGTAGCTAGGCCTAGTTTATTAATGACGATTAATGGTTGGGGTAGTAAACTTCTTTTGAAGATGTGATATATGAACAGTACAAATAATGTTTATAGTTAGATGTTAAATATGAACAATAGAAATAATGAGTATAGTTAGGTAAATGAGTGAAATAGAGGAATAATTAAAACCTTAGGTGAGATTAATAGGAATGAAAAATACGTAATGATTAAGAGGTGAAGATTAATTTGAAAAATATTAATTGGATTACAGGGAATAACCTGCATTTATAATTATAATTTATAATTACGAACATAACGTTCCTATGATATTACAGTAATAGTTCCTGCATTCATCTGTAACTTACTTAGAAAATTATTTTAGTTAGGATGGTCTATTTTCTAAGTCACGGAGCAATACATACCTTGGATATATATAATACCGCAATATAATACTTTAACAGAGGAAGAAGGCAATGTATTTGAATAAGGGAATATGTGTAAATTATAGTATGTAAGTAAATATACACCTTTGATGGTATAACTTATAAGAATGCCAGAAAATGAAATACGAATAGCACTACTTTGCTTGAAGGGCGGGGGGAGAGGAAGAGGGAAGGAGGAGGTTTCCCTGCTTCTCTCTTTCTCATTTTGTTTCCTACTGTGGTGGTATCAGGTAAGAGCCCAAGCTAGTTCTTGTTGTCCCTTATATACAGGGTGTCCCTTGTCTTTCCTTTCCAGCTTTGTCAAATGATAGTAGATGTATTTCTAAGATAAAAATACTCTATAAACATAGGTCTTCTGAGGTCTTGTTTGGCAGTTATGTTGAAATTAAAAATGCATGCACAAAGGGGAGGTGGTAAGCAATGGTGGCTGTTGTACTCGGTGTTGCCATACACTAGGCTGTTATTTTTAGTCTGTCAGCCGGCGAGATACAGAATACTTCTTATCCTGGTTTGACAGAACGGGGTTTAGGCAATATTAACAAGGGAGGGGGATAGTATGGTAGTATTATCATATTATTATTGTATTAACATTATTTTATGTTCCGTGTAATATAATAGAAAAATAAAACAAGTTTATAATTAGTTGAATATTTCCATCACCGATTTTAGCAAATAGACTGTGATCCTATATAGATATTAGTTCTCAATTCACATCACTGATTGTACCCCCGTTATAATTGTAGTCTGGGTTGCTTACTCACGTGCCTAATTAAAGTAACACTACGCTACACCCCAGCGTGTGTTCGGCTTGGGTCCTCTGTAAACTTGGTCTGGTGGTGGCAGCTGAGGAGGGACTGGACTTGTCCTTTGTAGGATTTTTTTTTAGTATTCGCAAGGCAAGTCCTGTTCCTCATTAGTCTCATGTTTTTTTGTTTGTTTTTTCCAGAACAGGTTGATCCAGCGATAGAGTAGGCACATACACTGGTGGCTTTTTGTTTTGTTTTGGCAGTGGGTTTTGGTTTTCCTCCCAATATAGAGAAAATTGGCAATTAATAAACGATAGAAAAAGAAGGGAAAACTCTCCTTTACACTGATGCCAATGAGTGGAAAAGAAAACTCGTTACATACCTACACTTCCGGGTAGAATAAAAACACTCTCTAACCGATTACATGCACACACCACTTACTGCTGGGCCAAAATCATAGTGGTTGGAAGGAGACTAGCACTTGGGTTATAAAGATAGAACCAACCAAGGGATAAAATTTGGAAATAGTCTCATTCTGTTTCCCAGCTAATTTAACCTTAATAGAACCCAACCTGACCAAACCTAACCTAACCAGGACCTAACCTAGCCGAGCTCGTGCATGTACTGGGTTAGAGAGTGTTTCTATGCATCCGGGCACCCTGATCCCCACACTTCCCGGACCTACATACGGGGATCTATCTCTTGGCCAGCGTCCACAGTGACCCACGCTCGGTCACTACCTATGAGCCAAGCCAGGAGGTAACACGTCTTCCCCACCGGCTCCCGCACCATGCTGCTTCCCCCTACACTGCGTTGCCTTCTAGCGTACAGTTGAACACAGGAATTCGTGGTACAGCTGAGGTGGTAAATGCTTACTGAGGGCCGTACTTTTAAAACCTTTCGCCAGGGCTGGCATTGGCGATCGGCAATTTCGTACTATTAAACACAGTGAGAGTGATCACCGGGCGCTTTATTGCCAGGGTTGGCGATGGAATAGCCTGGCGAACGTAAGTCAGAGTGAGGCCTCCCTTTCCCATGAGTGACAAAAAAATTTTCAATTAAATTTAACCATTGTGCACTATCATTTTTTTAGTATCATGAAATAAAAAACACATAAATATATTAATTCTTGAATAGAGCTGTTTCGCGGTGATAAACGAGTTTTATTGCTTTCTGAAGACCGTCACGATGCTAGTTGGAATTCAAGACATCTGTAGTGTCAGCTCTAGGTGCGGGAAATTCTTAAATCCCCCGACCGAAGTGAGTTATTACTCGAATTTTAGTTGCCGTTATTTTTAGGTTTAGACGTTATTATCTGTATATAAGTGCTATAATTGGTGTTTTTATGATGGTATCAACACTTTGGTTATATTGAAGAGGACTCACATGCCTAATAAAGTGCTTTAATAGAGTGAGGTGAGCAGCATAGGCTATAGCCTACCTACTAACCTACCCTTTATGCCGCACGCCAAATGATACTATAATTATATGGACTGCTTGTTGTAGTTTCCATGAATTTTACAGATTATGGATCCATTACTAGAGTTTGAGGAGCTGGAAGTGCTTGAAGATGTAGAAAGGGAGAGACTACCAAGGAGAATTGTGAAAGACCGGTTAGATCTGTTCCTGTCCCTGACTGAAGATGAATTTACATCAAGGTTTAGGGTATCCAAGCAAACTGCAACATCCTTGCTTGCTAAGCTGCATTTACCAGAAGCCCATGATTCAAGAAATGATACCCCAGTAATAGTTGGTAATAATCAAATGGGTACAGTACTTTTCCTCAAACTTTTACCCTTTACTGTACATGAGACATTTTATTTTAACCCTTTCAAATATCTTTCCATTCCTTACTAAGGATGTCCTGTGCCACCTCACCTTCAACTCCTCATCACCTTAAGATGGATGGCAACTGGAGATTTGCAGCTGTCAGTTGGAGATGCATTTGAAGTCTCACAGCAGTTTGTTAGCTCTTGCTCTTCACGTACTGTACGTGCCATTGCTGCTCTACTTCCTCAGTATGTACAGTTGCCTGCAAGGCATCAGCTGCAATCTGTGAAGGAGATCTTCAGTGCTATTGCTGGATTTCCAGGTGTTATTGGGGCAATAGACTGCACCCACATCCCAATTCTGAGTATAGGTGGTCCTCAAGCAGAGCGATACCGTTGCAGAAAGGGTTTCTTTTCATTGAATGTACAAGCTGTGTGCGGTCCAGACTTGAAATTTTATAACATAGTATGTCGCTGGCCTGGATCAGTACATGACAGTAGGATTTTCAGGAATAGTGCTTTGTATATTCAACTGCAAGGACAAAATTATGATGGCCATCTATTAGGGGACTCAGCATATCCACTTTCCCTATTTTTAATTACTCCACTTTTGAATCCCAGACTGCAAAGTGAAGTTAGGTACAATGTGGCTCAGGCTAAAACCTGCAATCCAATAGAAAGAGCATTTGGCATCTGGAAGCGAAGATTCCGTTGTCTCTCCATTCCCATGCGGTCAAATTTGGACACAAACATGGCTACAATTTGCAGTGCCGCTGTTTTGCACAATCTTGCACTTCAGTTTAGGGATGGATTGGAAAACATCAATGGTGATGATGATGGGGATAGTGATAAAGAAAATGAATATGAGCAGGATATCCCAAATGAAAATGTACATAATAGATATGCTGGACAAAGGAAGAGGGCAAACATAATCAGGAGTGTATTTGGTTAGGGACACCACAGTACAGTATGGAACAGAGACCCTTGAGATGGGCTCTTCATTGAGTGTAAACTATAATTTTGTGTCTAATGGTGCATTCCACCCATACAGTATATGCTCGATGAGGGGCCTGTCACAAGCGTTTCTGTTCATCTGCTGACAACTGTGCATCACACTTCAGTTGTTGACATCCATAAGCCATTTCTTTTTCCCTTCTACACATCCTGCCTGGCAGCTCCATCCTCAGTTTTCTTCTTCTAACACACCTTGCATCTCTCCTTCACCTGCATAAACCATTGTAGTATTGCTTCAATACTCCCAAGGAGTCATACCAGTACCTGTACTTAAGTTGTAAAGTACTGTACATGTACAGTATAATTATGGACACATAAATTTCAGTGAAAAATAGGTGGTTTCATTTGTCAGCTGGTTTTCCATGTTTTCATGTTGGTAGGAAGTAATAAATAAAGCATTATTTCATGCTTTAATACTACAAAATATAAATCCTTGCCAATGGATAAGTATCACATCTGCCTGAACAATGTCTGCAAGTCACCTTACATTTATTATCACATACTGTACATTATTTGGAGCTGGTATATTCTGAAGACAATATTGCACATAAAAATAATATAACTAGTATCACATGCATCTTTGAACATTGTATCCTTAAGTTTAAGGGGAGATTCTCTTACTGGTATATTGTAGTGCTACCGATTCCTCCAGACTATGCCAGGAAACAGATCCCCTATTAATAACATTTAGGTGGTCTGTATCCAGAAATCACAAAAGAAAATCCCTCCCCCTATCATTAACATGACCTTTGTCTTTGAATGTTGCAACAAAAGTACAGTATTGTACTATAATTTTATTAATGATAGGGGGAGGGATTTTCTTTTGTGATTTCTGGAAATGTAACTTGATTTGTATGAAACAGAACAGGTGTCGAGATGTTTGCTTTTAGCACAGAAAGTTGCAGGACAATGAACCCTCCTGCATACCCCAATAAGTATTTTGGATGGAACTCACTACTGAGGATATGAGGTTATGTATTAGGCCTAATTCAGTGGTGTATTCAGTAATTCTTGTTCATGTTTTTCTAAGAATAGTCTCTTTTGAAGTTCCTGAACTTCTCGCTGGCCTTCATAATAGGATGTCATCAGCTTCTTTTCGTGTTCTATCAAATCTAAACGTTTATTATGTAACTCACGGTCCATCTCCCTCAGCAGATAATTCCTTTCTGATGCCAGCTTCAGTGCTTCTTGTTTTTCTCGGGAGGCCAACTTCTTTTTATTCAAGCAGGGCCGATTCTGCTTTGAAGTCGATGGCTCCTCCCCTGTAGTTACTGGATCACCATCAGGCACTGGTGTTGATGTCCTCCTCTCTTCAGGGTCGTTAACCTCCACCTCTGTCAAAGACAGTATCACTGTCCCATCCTCTGAAACAATAATAAAAAAAGAGGACATTACACTATTAAGCTTGTATTGCTCTTAACAGCATTGAACTTAGGAGAATATAACTGTTCTACCCTTGTAAGATATAAAATAAACCAATTCACTAACCCTGAAATTGAACAAAAGTAAAATGATACTCCAATGTTCGGGTAATGTATACACAGGATAATCACTTTATAATGTAGCTTACCAGTATTTTCAAAAACAGCATTTTCATGATTTCCTCGGTCACTTTCCCATGTATTTCCCAGTGGTTCCAACTCCTCCTCAAGCAAGGGAAGGACAGCAGCAGAAACAGAATCCACTGGCTTTGGTTGTGGACCTCCTCCAGTTTTTCTTCTCTCTGCCTTATTACGAGTGTAGTCCTTCTTGGTTCTGGAAAGGTATTCAGGAAAGATTAATTTGATGATTTTTCAAGCACAATTCCTTATTATTTTATTTAGGTTACGAAGTTAAATTAGGTCTCAAGTTGTTGGTCTCATTCTGTTGGGGACCAATTTTTTTTTTTTTTTTTTTATTATTATTATTATTTTTATTGCTGTAGAAGGCTCACGTAGGTTGGATTTGGTTTACATAAGTTAAGGTTTTGGGTTAGCATTGTCTAGTGTAAGTTAATGCTATTTGCCCCATGTCACAGTTATGGTACATACTGGTGTATCCTTCAAAATGTCAAAACTTTACCCAAAAAAATGATATCTACAAAATAGCCTGAGCATTGCCTATACTAATGGTTCACTGAAAAATCCACAAGCAATAGCTCCTTATTACTCCTATTTCTCATGTTAACTCATTTTTTCCTTACCTAGTGAGGAGTTTTCTTGTGGCAGGCAAGTGGCAAAACTTCCTGGCTATCTCATCTCCATATTACCCATATGTATGCACAATTTGCACATCAACTAGGCCTACATCCCATTCATATTATCATGCATTATACAGTACATGTTTCATATGCAGTGTCACTTACCTATTCCTTATATTTTCCCATATTTTCCTAACTTGCTGAGAAGTTTTCTGGTGCCCAGTCGAGTCGCTGAACTTCCTGGCTATCTCCTGCCACACCATTGCCTTCTTACTGACGGCACAAAACTTCGTGCTTTTGTCATTGATAATGTCCATATACATCTTCATTATGTCTACAAGCACTTCTTTATCTCCAGTTGTTACAGGAGCAGCCCGCTGAGTCCTCCTGTCGATATTTCCTGCCATTTTCCTCCGTGGTGAGCGTGGCGACCGTTATTCTGAAGGTTGAAGCAGATGTAAACTAACAGGGACTTCCCGCCCGTTTTCCGAAAATGCGCAAGATTCCGAAAAATTAACCCTGGCGAACACTCTCGTTCGCCAGCATTGGCGATCGCTAATGCTGGTAAATATTGGGTTTTAAAAGTAAGGACGTCCTCACTCACGCGATCGCCTGGCGCAACTTCGCCAGGCGATCGCCAGGCTAGGCAGAAGGTTTAAAAGTACGGCCCTTAGCTCCTCCCAGTATGAAATTCCTTAACGACAAAAAAGATTTACCAGGGGCAGAAACTATGATGTGGGATATCGACGTTAAGCAAATACCAGACAAAAGTCACTGGTTATAAGAGAGAGACAAGCATCTTCCACCTGGGCTGTACCACGAATTCCTGTGTCCAACTGTACCTTCTGCTGCCTCTATGCTACAGCACAGTCACCCTGAAGCATCGCCTAGACACCTACAAGCCACACTGCACCTACTACAAGCAACTCTACAGTCTGGACAGTGGGACACTATTACTACTTGTGCTTGGGCTCTCTCTACACCACCTTTTGTAGTACCTTTATAATAAACTGTGCCCTGTATTGGAGTCTACTGTTCACCTATCCTGTAGTAAAGTGCCCCTGACGTTACAATAGTAAGATGGATAGCAAGATGGATAGTAAGATAGATAGCAAGATGGATAGTAAGATGGATAGATATTAAGATAGTATATTTATCATAAATTTCCCTACTATTTACCTCAAAAGTTCCCTGAAAATAATCGAATATTTACATGCTTAATAATTATTTCGTCTGGTAAAAATTTCCCCATTTACTCTTGAACAATATTTATATAATTTTCCCATTGATACCTCTACTTCCCCATGTCCAGGGAAAATACCCCATACTTGGCAACACTGATTTTTAATCAGCTGATCACCACAAATGATGCCAACATATTAACTTTTTTGGGAAATATTATTGATTTTTTCTATTTACGGCCTAAAAACGTAAATATGATGTTATATAATAATTATGTCAAAATTTTAATTTATAGTGATTTATTTTGTAAATGTTAATAATTACTACTACAATTTTTAATGTGAAATAAATACAGATAAGCGTAATGATATATTTATTTATTTATTTATTTACATACAGTGGTTCTCAAACTGGGTGTCGCGGCACCCCTGACAGTGCCTAGGGGTGCCACAAGATTGTCATGAATTTTGTCTTGGCTAAATCGTCTCAAGGTACATTTGTAAAACAGTGTTTGTAGCAGTTTGCCTATAATTAATTGTCAGTGTAGGAAGGTACTCGCTCTAATATTTTTCTAAAATATAGGTAGATATTTCCTTTTGCACACTTGTAATAATAATAATAATAATAATAATGTACAGTACCATATGTTAATTTTGGTTTGAGTATGGATAATAATTTTAAATAATTAATTAAAGTCATTTAAACAGGTACAATTGTATATCAAAAGTTAATTCATGTGAGGAGGGGTGATGGTGAAAAGGGGTGCCACAGCAAGGATTATTTAAATTCAGGGTGCCATCACTGAAAAAAGATTGAGAACCACTGATTTACAAAATGGATGCTTGGAAAATCAAACGAGGAATTAAGGTTTCATTTTTTTGTTTGTTTAATATTTTTAATATTTAATAGCAGAAGAAAATAGTGAAATATACATTTAAATGCCATTATATGACTGCAGAAAAAATTTATATATTTAAATGCCAATATAGTACAGATAAAATAATGATAAAATATACAATAAAATGCCATTATAGACCTCCAGAAAAAAAGAAAAGAAATATACAGTAAGGCCGTTGTCACACTATGTGGCTCCGCTGCTGCGGCGTCGCCGCAAAATGGCGATAAAACATATAAACAAATGAGAGGTGTCACACCCTGCAGCGTTGCCGCACCCTGTCGCACCTCGCCGCAGCATGCTGAGGAAAGGCCTCATTGCCACATCGTGCTGCATATCATGTCGTCCAAGACAAGCCAAGAAAAGCTTTTGTATCTTTTTGTTCCTTATTCTTATAATAGTGATTAGT
The DNA here is from genome assembly GCA_033782935.1 of Petrolisthes cinctipes. Lineage (NCBI taxonomy): Eukaryota > Metazoa > Arthropoda > Malacostraca > Decapoda > Porcellanidae > Petrolisthes > Petrolisthes cinctipes. Next base: position 125,364 of record JAWQEG010002443.1, read on the forward strand.
GATTAGTCATGTACTTATATTAATACAAATTGTGCTGAATACCACAGTGTAACACGGAACAGCATTTGTGGCTCCAACGCTACGGTGAGGCCGCAGCGGTGGAGCCACATAGTGTGACAATGGCATAAAAGGATAGTATTGGCCTGCAGAAAAAAAAAAAAAAAAATATATATAGATATATATATTTTATTATTATTTTATCTTCAGTCCTGTAATGGCATATATATATATATATATATATATATATATATATATATATATATATATATATATATATATATATATATATATATATATATATATATATATATATATATATATAAAATTGTCAGACAATTGGAGAAAACTAACAATAAACTCTCCAAAGCTGAAATTGCCATTTCCTTTAACCTCACCTGTCTCAAAGAATATATATATATATTTATATATGCAGAAAGCTCACTTCACCGTGAGATATAATTGCAGAGTAACCACAGGAGAAACCAAAGGCAGAACAGTAAGTACTTTCGTATATTACATCTTCAGATGTAATATATATATATATATATATATATATATATATATATATATATATATATATATATATATATATATATATATATATATATATATACCATTACAGGACTGAAGATAAAATAATAATAAAATATACAATAAAATGCCATTATAGGACTGCAGAAAAAAATACTTGGAAATATACAGTTAAAGGTCATTATTAAACTGCAAAAAAAATAATCGAGAAATAGACAGTAAAATGTCATTATTATACTGCAGAAAAAAATATATATATATAACATTAAAATGCCATTATAGAACTGAAAAAAAAAATAGCATTCGGAAATATCATAATAATTAATTAAACCAATACATATATTTATATAAGTCAATATGAGAAAATAAGAGCATAATTATAATGGGTTTATAGCGGCCGGGGCAATGTTTTGAGTCAATGGGAGGTAGGGTAATAGGCTCCGCCCCTGGCTTCACTTTGGGTGTACAGGACAAGCGGCTCATGCCGCCTCCTCTATATTATACCTCCATGCACCAGACCACTTGTCAAAATAGCCATTCACACACACACATACACGATATTCACTGTATTAATTTCTGTATTTATTCTATACAAGTGTTAGTTTGGAGCTGTAACGACGCTGTATTCAGAAAGCAGGCATCGAGTTACAAAGGTATTATAGATGCCAGGAATAGCTACCTACTTGTATGTTGGCAACATACAAGTATATTGGGGTCTGGCAACATTTGTGTTCAGGAAATATATACTGTATCTTATTTCGTGATTGATTGAAGGATAAGATTGATTATACTTTATAATTAATATTCTAAAGTATTATCAATGACAATTAATAGCTTTGTTTCGTTCAAATTCATTTTGTGAAATAAATATTTAAAATTGTGGCTGCATCAAGCGACGTGAGCCACGTCATCACCTGAGTCCAGAGTAGGCCTGCCACGGCCTGGGCTGGCGTCATTTTAGGTGGGACAGGTGAAAGGAGAGGTGCTTCAGGTGTTGCTTACCTAGTCCCTACCTAAAGTCACCTGTTGTTTTGCTGGTTTGTTGTTGTGTGGGCCTACTGTGACTGTTAACCAGGAGAAGGGATATGACTTGGTTAGTATAACTATATTTCTTCATAAAATGTTTATCTTGTAACATTAATATTCTGTTCTGGTTCAATTGTTATCACTGTATAGCGGTTGGTGTTTGAGCCTCGGTACTAGGTGTCCTGGGTTTGTATCCCGGTAAAATCAGATACTTTAATTGATCATTTGTATATTATTAATATTGATTTGTGTGTGTATGTGGCTAATGTTAAGGATGTAATTTACTTATATACTCTGCATGAACATTTGACCCCTTCATCACCATGGTGTCTTCTCGTCTTTGGTTCTGGCTGCATTTAGACGATTCTATGAAGTTGCAAAAGGACTTAAGTTATTGAGAGGGTTATTGAGACAATATTTACCCATTTGAGCCCATCAATGTAGAGTAGATTGTATACTAAAGAAAATTGTCTGATGGCAGCTGGAGTATGATGGGGGGTGGCATGGTGGTGGTGAAGGGGTTTGAAGGATGTTGTTGTAGTTATAGCGAATGTTAATTTAAAGCCAAATGTCCAACTATTATAGTGCTTTGTTTATGAGAAGGAATGTTAACCTATGGACTGCGAAGTTAATGATAATTGTATTTGAACTCGAGTAACTATTGCTGGCCAATTAAGGATTAGTATGTGTTATATTAGTAGCATAAAGTTTGTTAAATTTACATGTTTGTTCGCAGAAACGACTAACTTATGGCTGATGTGCTCTGAATAAAGTCGGACAGCTATAAGGAGTTTCTTGTACCCGAATTCGACACAGTTAGGCGCCAACAGGTATGTTATTGTAATATTTGTATATTATTGTGTTTATTGTTTTGATTTATGTTTTATTTAAGGGGGTGTGGGAATAGGGGAACAGGCTTGGGGGGTTATGGGTGTGTGGGAATAGGGGGACAGGCGTGGGGGAGGTTTAGGGGGGTGCGGGAGTAGAGGAACACGCTTGGGGGGGTTTAGGGGAGTGCGGGATTAGGGGGCAAGCTTGGGGGGGGGGGCCTAGGGGGATGCAGGAATAAGGGACAAGCTTTCTACCCACCCCAAGCCTGTCCCCCTATTCCCGCACCCCCCAAGCCTGTCCCCCAAACCTGTCCCCCTATTCCCGCACCCCCCAAGCCTGTCCCCTACTCCCGCAGCCCCCATAATTATTGTTAGGGATACACGTGGTTTTGTTTTGTTGTTATTATTATGCAAGAACTATTTCTGTGTTATTGGTATATATGATGGTTTGGTAGTGTATACGATGGTTTGGTAGTGTATACGATGGCCCTATTGGTGGTACATATGATGGTTTGGTAGTGTATACGATGGCCCTATTTTTTTTTTTTTTTTTTTTTCTATATGTTCCGACACTGGACATAGGCTTAATCAAGCCCGTTACTGTGGACCAGGTCAACTGCTACTCACACACACACACGTCACGACTTCCGGAACTGGTACCCAGCCACAGAGGGAGGGAAGTGAGGGTAAATCCCAAATACTGCAGCTGTTATGGTACCAGCGAGGGTGTTTTACGACGTTCGGTGGCCTTATTGTTAGTGCCTCAAACCCAAATCGGAAGAGTAAACATTCTCAGGCCCTCACCTGAGAGGATCGATCTCCCGACCTCCAGGTTACGAGTCCAGAACACTAACCACTCGGCCACCTTCCCTATTGGTGATACATACGATGGTTTAGTGATGGTACGATGGCCCTGTGTTGGTAGTGTTTACGATGGTTTGTTAGTGGTACGATGGCCCTATTCTTAGTGTATAAGATGGTTTGGTGATGGTACGATGGCCCTGTTCTTAGTGAATACGATGGTTTAGTGATGGTACGATGGTCCTGTGTTGGTAGTGTTTATGATGGTTTGGTAGTGGTACGATGGCCCTATTGTTAGTCTATGGATGCATCGTATCAGTACCACACCATTGTATTGGTACCACACCATCGTATCGGTACTACACCATCGTATACACCACCATCGTATCGGAACCACACCATCGTATCGGTACTACACCGTCGTGTCGGTACCACACCATCGTATACACCACCATCGTATTGGTACCACACCATCGTATCGGTACCACATCATCGTATCGGTACCACACCATCGTATACACCACCATCGTATCGGTACCACACCATCGTATACACCACCATCGTATTGGTACCACACCATCGTATCGGTACCACACCATCGTATACACCACCATCGTATCGGTACCACACCATCGTAATAGTACCACACCATCGTTTCGGTACTACGCCATCGTATCGGTACCACACCATCGTATACACCACCATCGTATCGGTACCACACCATCGTATCGGTACCACACCATCGTATACACCACCATCGTATCGGTACCACACCATCGTATACACCACCATCGTATCGGTACCACACCATCGTATACACCACCATCGTATCGGTACCACACCATCGTATACACCACCATCGTATCGGTACCACACCATCGTATACACCACCAAATACAGTCCTAAGAGAGATTTGTGTTATGGACCACATGTAGTTGCTCCCTGGCGACTAAAATGTCGCACCACAACGTCACTACAGTCCAGGCCGATAAACTTACAAGGTCAAACGCCCAGCTCGCTAAAACTGTCCTAGTTGGCGCAGGAGGCTGGGCTCAGGTGAGACACGTGAGCAGTGACGTCAAAAGTAGGATTCACGCAGGGTATGCAGGGGTAGAAGCAGTCAGTCCTGCTTTGACAAGTGGACAATAATGGTCAGATGGAGCTCCGTTTTCTGTGGATGGTGACCCGTAATTGTACCCTGCAGAATACCGACTACTTGTGCTGTGTTTGGCTGCCATTCTGTACATGTGAATGATGGAGATATAATATTTCATAGATTTCCCAAAGACAATGAACGGAATCGCAATTGGAGGAACGTGTGCAAACGTGGAGATAAGGTTAATCCTGCCACTTCTTTTATATGCAGCCGTCATTTTGAATCCACAGCATACGAGATAAATCTCAAATATGAGTTACTGGGACTACCGATACCTCCAAAACAGCGGAAAATTCGACCAGAAGCACTACCAACGCTTCATTTACCAATAATAACAGGTGAGAGTCCACATAAGCATTACCAGAACTTTGTACACATATCATCTCGCACTGTGTGTATGTAGGGCCCTGTACAGCTGAACACATGAATTCGTGGTAGGTCTACACTTCAGATGGAATATGCTTAGCTGTAAATACATGCAATCCTACACATGCATGCATACATGTACTCTAAGGTATGGGATTAAATTTGAATGTCCAATTGTTGTTGCAGACTCCATATAGGTAGGGTTTAAATCTGAATATCCAATTGTTGTTGCAGATTCAGACTCCATAAGTATTGATGATATTGTCAGCAGAAGACTAGGAAAAAAAAGATTTCTGGAAGAAATACCAGTCCCCATAGATGAAGCTGCAGCGGCACCCGAGATTGGAGGTAAGTTAATTTTTATATAATAATAATAAAAATAACATGGTGTGTGCCGATAATAGTATGTCGTTTATCTTCTTCCCTTCATTTTTTTCTCCGAAAGTTCTATTAACTCAAAATTATTTCAGTTACTAGTGTGAGGATGTACGTCAAGAAAGAAACACCCAAAATGAGGCTACTGGAAGGTGATGAAGTAGAGGAGAGAGATTGGCTTTTTGCTGAAAATAGTGTATGGATGCAAGAAAAAAGAGTTTGGGAAGAGGAAAGACCAGATATAATGAAGGAAAGAGATAAGCTTCTGGGTGAAAAAAGTGAATGTATGAAAGAAAGAAGTGACTTGGAAAAACAGATGTTGTAAATTATGAAGGAAAGAGAGAAGCTTCTTGGTGATTAAAAAAGAGTGGATGAAAGAAAAAAGTGAGTGGGAAAGGGAAAAAAAACATGCTTCTTGGTGAAAAAAAGTGTGTGGGAAAGGGAAAAAAACATGCTTCTTGGTGAAAAAAGTGAGTGGATGAAAGAAAGAAAACACTGGGAAAAAGAAAGGATAGAAAATATGAAGGAAAAAAGGAAATGGGATACTGAGCGAACCGAATTGAGTGAGATGCTTGAATATCACTATAATCAGGGAGCGTCTAAAGCAACAGAGGATGTCTCAGAAACTCTACATAGATATTTTACCACAACTCAGGTAGAGTGCATTTTGTACAACAAAACTGTGAAAAAATGGGAAGCAGAGGATTTTCGGAAAGCAGTGACCCTCCGGAGTCTTAGCCCAAAAGCTTACCATTATTTAAGAGTGACGGTGAATTTACCTCTGCCATGTGTCACCTCTCTGAACAAGTGGCTATCAAGACTCAATGTTGAGCCTGGGCTTCTTTTGTCTGTAATTCAAGTGCTTCAACACAAGGCTGCATCCATGACCGAATTTGAGCGTGTCTGTGTATTAAGTTTTGATGAAACAAGTGTTGCTCGAGAGTGGACATATGATAAAGGAACTGATACACTTTATGCTCCTAAGCATCACGTTCAATGTGTTATGATAAGAGGTTTAACAAGTCACTGGAAACAGCTCATCTATTATGATTTTGACAAAGCCATGACAAAAGAAATTTTGTTTGATATCATTGTTAAGTTAGAGGCTGCTGGATTCATGATAGTAGCTATGGTTAATGATCTTGGTCCAACCAATGTGATATTGTGGAATTCTTTGAACATCAATATAAATAATACTTCTTTCATGAATCCAGCTGCTTCTGATAGAGAGATCTTTGCTTTTGCTGATGTTCCTCTTTTGATTAATTTTCTTGACTCAGGTTTCATTTTGTAAGGAAACAGGAAAGTCAGCAGTCATTCAGTTTATGAATTGGTCACCAGAAGTGTTCGTGATTTAAAAACTGCTTATCGTCTGTCTAATAACCACCTTAATGTTAAGGGCAGCAACAGAATGAATGTTCGTTTAGCAGTCCAGTTACTGTCAGAAACGATATCTAAATAACTAAAATATTTTGGAGAAAAAGGGCTTCTTGTTAGCAATGACTTGGATCACACAAGTAATTTCATACAATTAGTTGATTCTTGGTTTGACTTGTGTAACTCTAGAGTGCCTTTTGATAGTAAGAAACGCTCAAGAAATGCTTATGGTATGGAATTACCAGAGCAAAAAAAACTTTTGGAAAGGATGATCAACACAGTAAAATCAATGCGTGTAACTGGTCACAGTAGCCTCTATCCATTTCAGAAAGGTGTAATCATATAGTCTTGGTCTTTGGTTAGTCTCTATGACATGTTGAAGGATAAATTTGATGTCTCCTACATTCTGACATCAAGATTAAATCAAGATGTAATAGAGAATTTATTCGGCTCTAAACAAATATTTTCTCCATTTTTTTCAAGTCAGGCCAGAAATCTTTACTGGGTGTCTTAAGCCTCCCTGGTATTCTGCTTATTTCTCCTATCCATGTATTGTCATCAATGGAAATGTTGCTTCCTAGACATGAATATTGAGGAAATTTGTTTACTATGTATCCACCAACATACCGCAATCCCTCATTTTCAATTTCCTTTTCTAATGTTGATGGAGATGCATTTTCAATATCCTCAAATTCTTCAAACTAGTTTATCTCAGCTTGGGAATCATTGGCATCAAGATGTGCAAACATGATTGCAGATAGAAGCAGCTCCTGATCCAGATCTTCAGTCATTTCAGTTGAGGGAGATTCTTCTGATATAATTTGTGAAATTGATTCCTCTGACAAACTAACATCCTTACCCACTTCTACTGTGTTGTGCTTGCTCCCTAATAGTGAAGCATCTCTTCCTAAAATGTATGACCTTATCCTGTAATTCAGTTGGACAGGAGATGGATGAGAGTAAGTGCTATTTGCCATCTGTCTCAAACAGCACTTATAGGAAAGGCAGTACCTGGGTGTCTGAGTTGGATACTTGTTTTGTGAGCTCCAAGGTGGTGAGCGATGTGAGCCAGTTTTCGGTTATTAGAGATAATTCTTTGCCATCAGATCATGCTCCTATTTCAGTAACATTATCACTGCCAGAAGTGAACCTAGATAATATGTTTGCTCGCGCTCAGCACCTTGGTGATCATGCAGTGCTATATGGCCCCACGCTGCAGAGTAAACATAGAAGTAGACCTATCAATGTGAATAATGTTGATGAGAGACTATTTTTAAGTAATTTAGCAGAGACAGAATTTCCAATAGAATCTACGGATGTCGATGTGTTTACTAACAATGTAATTAGTTCATTGTATCAGTGTGTGGATAGTAGCAGATGTCAGCCTCGGGTACAAGTTGTGAACGAAAGTCTGGGAAGATGGGAGAGATCATTGGATGATAAAGATGATTTAAAAATATGGAGAGCCATAAATTGGAAGGGAGAGTATGACAGAGATTCTGAAGCAGATAATTGTCGTCCTACTGATGACGAGTTTAAGCAAATTATGAGAGTAACTTGAACCCCTCAAACAATCTATGGCTCACCGACACTGTCTTGACTAATGGTGTCACTATACCGGTCCTTGATGAGGCAATAACCACACTAGAAGTGCAACAACAGGTAGGGAAAATGAAGGCAGACAAAGCATGTGGCCATGATGGTTTGTCTCCAGGTGTTTTAAAGTTGTTGCCTTCTTCGTGGATTCTGTTGGTCACTTCATTATGTAATGCAATATTTACTTCTGGTATGTATCCACAGTCATGGTCAAGAGCAATATTGTTTACCATATTTAAGAAAGGAGATAAGTCAGATGTAAAGAATTATAGTGGAATAAATATACTAAACAGTTTGGCTAAGTTATATGATATGGTGTTGTGCTCACGATTAAAGCAGTGGTTTAGGCCATTCCGAGAACAGGCTGGTGCTCAAGAGAAGAGAGGCTGCTTGGAACATATTGTGTCTTTACGGTTATTGTGTGATATGGCAAAAAGGAAAAAAAATCCGTTACTTGTCACATTTGTGGATTTCTGCCTCGCGTACGACATGTTACCCAGAGTTACGTTATCCGTGAACGGGTTAGAGGTGAAACATTGTGACACATATACGTATCTTGGGTCTCCCTTCACGAGCGACGGTTGCGCTTCCTCCGCTGTCAGAGTACACGCCACTTCAAAAATGCCTCGTGTACTTAAATTTCTATCCTTTATTTCTAAAAACAATTATGTTCCTTTTGTGGTGAGACGGCGTGTATTCGAAGCAGCGTTAATGTCGTCTATTTTATATGGTTGTGAGTCATGGGTAGGTGCAGATATGAAACCAATGGTGAAATTGTATAACTGGTGTTTGAAACAATTACTAAGCGTGAGACAAACCACATGCAATGATATTTGTTATGTTGAAGCAGGATATCTACCTTTACAAGACCTAGTAGACCTAACCTAACCTATCCAATTCTAACCTTACCTTACCTTACCTAACCTAACCTTTATTACCCATCATTGGTTCTGTTAATGAACCTCCCTTTATGAAACTCCGTGTACACTATTAAAAACTACATTGATTATACCTAACCTATCCCATTCTAACCTTACCTAACCTAACCTAAGCTATCCAATTCTAACCTCACCTTACATTACCTAACCTAACCTAACCTTGGACCATTAGGACTTATCATTGGCTGTTTGAACAACCCCCTCGAGGTGAAACAACCCCATGTATTCTAATTCAGACACTAATAAAAAGTACATGAACAAACCTAATCTAACTTACCCTATCCAAATCTAACCTAACTTCATTCAAACAGTGATTAAGGTGGTAATTCACTTTTGTTACATTGGAGTGCCTTGATTCCTCCAAAGTATGTCGGGAAACAGTACCAGATTAAAAAAAGTAATAGTATTCTGTTGCTTGGAATAGTTTGGATGAATCAGTTACTCCAGATTTACCAACACTGTACTTCCCCCTTACGGAACCCTGTGATGTAGTCAGAAAATAGGAGGGAAACGAGTCCTTCAATTATTGCCGCGAAACACCATAATCATTAGTCCATAATATCCTTCGGGGTTTGAACTGTCACCGTTAGTTAAGGAATTCGAACCATCCTAATTGATTCTAAAGCAACTAGTTCGATTCAGGGGTTTGCTCTCTCTCTCTCCAGTCGAATTTCATCAAAGGTTTGCTCTCTCTCTCTCCAGTCGAATTTCATCAAAGGTTTGCTCTCTCTCTCTCCAGTCGAATTTCATCAAAGGTTTGCTCTCTCCCCCTGTCCCTCCCTCCCTCCCTCCACGAGTCGAATTTCACTCATGCGCGGCTAGCCAGTTGGCGGAAATAGAGGCTATGAGGGAAGAACCTGTGTGCTGAGCCGGTTAGTTGATCACCGGCAGTGGTAGTGAATAGAAGTGTTCAAGTGGAGATTCTCTTGTTGGTAAATTGGAAGGTCTGTGATTCCTTCAAACTATATTATCAAGAAATATAAGATCCTATCTATATAGTGATACTTTTAGGGAGTCTGCATGCCTGTGTTGTAGTCTGAAAAACTGAGTATTGGCTCCTTCAGATTCCTTCTATAATCTCTGCCACGAAACGACCTCCTTCCATTTAGGTGTGTGGCAATATTTGAAGGGCTCTTTTTGTCTCTAATTTTCTGGCTACATCACACACAGGGTCTCTTAATGGGGGATCTGTTTCCTGGCATACTTTGGAGGAATCAAGACACTCCAATGTAACAAAATTGAATTACAACCTTAAGTGAATTGTGTCCTTCCTTGTGCTGGTCTAATTTAATTTCCGGTTTATCAAACAAATTTAGATCGATTTTTATGTAAAGGCCTCCATAGACTATCAATCATGCCTGCACAAACTGGGTGGTTGTACAGGCATAACCGTGGTGTGTGTGGGTGTGATTGATGGTTTGCACAAATGACTGAATAATATCCAACAAGCTTTTCGTCAATCACACGCTTGTTAAGTGATGCATGATAATGTGTGGTGACTGCTCAGTGATCTTGTTAGTGTGTGGCAAATTTAGATGATTGCACAGTCATATAGTTTGCGCAGGCATGAATGACAGCCTATGGAGGCCTTATGACTGAAGCGTTTAATGATAAAATTTCAGTTAAACTCTATTACCTGTACTTATTTTTCTTATTCTGTGTTATAAGGCTTTAATAATGTTTTCATGTTCGTTTAAAGTGAGTTAATATTGTTGACAATCTGGAATTGATACACGTGACCACTTCATTCCTCTCGGCTTGAAAAATCGACCTACCTTGGCCCAGATGTCAAAAATTAAATACACTTGTTTCGGTGATCGGTGTGATGTGAACTTAAGGTGGAAGTACAGTGTTGGTAAATCTGGAGCAACTGATTACTCCAAACTACTCCATGCAACAGAACAAACACCATTATTTTTGTTCATCTGGTCCTATTTCCTGGCATAGTTTGGAGGAATCAAGGCACTCCAATGTACCAAAAGTATACTATCCCCTTCAAGGTATCGGTGTGGAAGGTTTATAACAGAAAATATGCGTCAGTGGTTTGGGGAGTTGTAAAAGTGTCAAAGAGTGATGCCAGAAAAAAATTAAACTAGTTCGATGAAAAGAATGTGAACTACTATCGAAAACTACCAACATAATAGTTAAGGGGGTAATTCACTTTTGTTACATTGGAGTGCCATTATTCCTCCAAAGTATGCCAGGAAACCGGACCAGATGAACAAAAGTAATGGTGTTCAATTGCTTGGAATAGTTTGGAGGAATCGGTTGCTCTAGATTTACCGACACTGTACTTCCACCTTAAGGACCCTATGATCGTATAAGAGTTTGTGGCTTCTGATTTCTCTTGACTATGCCAATGATTGAAGGACTCGCTAACCTCCAATTTTCTGACTACATCACAGGGTCCCTTAAGGGGATAGATGATACACTTCTGGTACAGCCACAATCAAATAACCACAGACACCTTCCTTCCATCGTACAAATAAATGTCTCAAATCAAAATATAATCTTGCAACATTTTACGTCAACTCAACCCCCTCAATTATTATTATGAGGTGCTGCAAAATCATACACGTGTTGCTATTTATTACCAAGATATTTACTACGATGGAAGGAAAGTGTTGGTGGATATTTGATTGTGGCTGTACACTCGGGTACCACAGTCCCTAGCCCACCTGAGTCGAAGCCAGAGATCTGAAGCAGGTGGTTTGTGGACGACATCCCACTCAAAGCCTACATTGGTTCGAAATGTGTGTGTAGCCTTGTGATGCTTTGGGTGGGCTGTCGTCCAGAAACTCCCTGCTTCAGATCTCGGCCTTCGACTCAGGTGGGCTAGGGATTGTGGTATCTGACAGTACAGCCACAATCAAATATCCACTAACACTTTCCTTCCATCGTGCAAATTTATCGGTATCATATCAAAATATACTGTACTGTAATCATACACCACCTTAGGTCAACTTAACCCCCTCAGTTATTATTATGAGGTGCTGCAAAATCATACACGTGTTCTTTATTACCAAGATATTTACTACGATGGAAGGAAACTGTCGGTGGATATTTGATTGTGGCTGTACATTGGAGCGCCTTCCAGTATACCAATTAAGAAACAGGACGAGATTGACAAATGATGGTTGACTGTTGCTTGGAATAGTTTGGAGGAGGAATTACATGAATTATCCCCTTTTTTAAGAAGTGATCAGTTAGGTGATATTAACGTTTGAGTGAAATATGAAAATCATCATAGTTTAGTTGGCCTTGAGTTTTAATTAATGTAAATACCAGTGGAAAATTGTCCTATATATAATTATACAAGAACTGTGATTAGTGTAAATACTATTGGAGGAGTGAGAATATTTCCTCTGGATTTATCAGTCGTGTGTTTTGTAGGGATAAGAGTCTTAGGGTTGATTCCACTGTAAGGCTTCATTATTTTCCAAAAGCTGAGTATCCACATTCACAATGTCTATGAAACAGTTCTATAATAATGATCACTATAGTTTACTCACCAAATTCATTAAATAATGCACCCATAAGTCATGTAATAATAATAATAATAATAATAATAATAATAATAATCTCTGTATAGTTAACTCACCAAATTCATTATATAATTCGCCCATAAGACATTTATACATTTAAGATTCTCTCGTTTGCGTGCTTACAAACCAATACCAACCACTGTGGAAACGACCCTTAGAAATTTGATCCCACTAAAGTCTGTGTAATGAAATGACTTGTATTGGACCATCAGCATGACACTTGTCAACTGCACCACATACACACACCACTCAACAAGACACCTACGTTAGATCACCAGTCAGTGGAACATGAAGAGTGAGTGTTATGTTCTTGTGATGTTCAAGTTTATCCAAAACTGTTTTGTTTGGAATTTATTGAAAGAATTACCGTTTTGTAGCAATGTTGCCAGATCCGGTTATGTCCCAGTATTTTGCCCCGGTCATTTCCTGTACTTTACCACGGTTATTTCCCGGTAGTTTGCCCAGGTTAGGTGCCGGTAGTTTGCCCAGGTTAGGTCCTGGTAGTCTGCTGTGGTCTAGGTTAGGTCCTGGTAGTCTGCTGTGGTCTAGGTTAGGTTAGGTAAGGTCAGGCTAATTTCAAAATGCCCCAGTTGAATATCTTGGAAATGGGGCATTTGTGGAGGAAATGCCATAGAAGAAAATAGTCTTAGAATGGTCTAAATAAGTGGGTAATGAAGGTAGAAAATAGTCTTCGAATGGTCTAAATAAGTGGGTAAGGAAGGTAGAAAATAGTCTTAGAATGGTCTAAATAAGTGGGTAATGAAGGTAGAAAATAGTCTTAGAATGGTCTAATAAGTGGGTTATGAAGGTAGAAAATAGTCTTAGAATGGTCTAATAAATGGGTAATGAAGGTAGAAAAACCGTACGCAATAACGGCAATTCTTTCAATATTTACCTACGGTAGTTTTGTTTGTCAGTCAAGAGATGCTTAATTAAATGTGATGTTAGGGGTTTTTTTTTTTTTTTTTTTTTACTGTATACTCGTTTAAACTATGATACATAGTAAAGTTTCATTTGAGACTCAAAATGAACTCCTTTCAAATAGTTTAGATAATCAATCAATATTTATGTAATCAATCAATAATCAATCAATATTAAGATAATCAGTCAATAATCAATCGAGTAAATGGTTAATATTTGTTACCACCACCAGACGGCAAGGTAGATGAGGTGGAAGGAATCTACGAAGGATTTCAGAGACATTGCAAGCTTGTTTTTTTCAGAATAACTGGGTAACGAACACTCGTATCAGTACGAACGTTTGCTAGAGTTTAGTACACACAGTGTCCTAATTTATAAGAGTATCATGAATCACTTATTGTAAATTATAAAGACACTAGCTTGTGCCTATACCATGAAGCATAAACTGGATTTTCCAGACATGGAAACGAACACAAATAGTGACATGTTGTCTGTGACGTTGGCTATTGGTGTGTAGTTTTTAAGGTCATTCTTACTCTTACAGCCTCTCTTATGCACCTCTACGGAGAGAAGAGGGAGGGGGGGGGGGGTGGAAATGGAGGAGGGAGAGTGTAGGTGGAGCTTTTCATACGTCACAGACAACACGTCACTATTTGTGTTCGTTTCCATGTCTGGCAAATCCAGTTTATGCTTCATGGTATAGGCACAAGTGTCTTTATAATTTACAATAAGTGATTCATGATACTCCTATAAATTAGGACACTGTGTACTAAACTCTAGCAGACTCTCGTACTGATACGAGTGTTCGTTAGAGTTATTCTGAAAAAACGAGTTTGCAATGTCTCTGAAATCCTTAGTAGTCACGTTGACACAAAGGGTCCATTCCACAGTGGTTGGTATTGGTTTGTAAGCACGCAAACGAAAGAATCTTAGCCGTTTAAATGACTTGCGGCTGAATTATTTAATGAATTTGGTGAGTAAACTATACAGTGATCAATATTATTATTATTATTATTATTAAATGATTTATGGGTCATCATTTAATTAATTTGATGAGTAAACTATACAGTGATCATCGATATCTAACTGTTGGATAAGTTTAGTGAATTTAGATACTCAGCTTTTGGAAAATAATGAAGCTTTACAAGTGTGGTTGGTTGCGAAGCTAACAAACCAATACGACTGTGGAATCAACCCCAAGTCCTGATCTATTGGGTCAAAACCTGTCCATCATAACACTACTAAATTCTGATTGAATCTAATCCCTTCTGTACAGTCACGAGCACTAATAAGTATACAGGTTTGGTTGGAGCCTTGAACATTCCAATTCACCAATGAAGTAATTCCAATGGAGATCTTATTGTGCATATATTTACTGTCTCTAGGTAGGTATTCGAAGCACACCTAAATACTTATTAGTGCTCGTGACTGAACTTATCCCTAAGTTTCTTAATATAGTTATAACACTCGTAAATAAACTCCCTGGGTAGGTGGGGTTTTCCCTGGCTAGCAGAATCTCCAGGCGTTAGTCGAAACTAATCAAGGTTCAAGGTAGTCACGATCAAATATCCACCAACACTTTACTTCCATCGTAGTAAATATCTTGGTAATAAAGAACACGTGTGTGATTTTGCAGCACCTCATAATAATAATTGAGGGGGTTGAGTTGACGTAAGGTGTTGTATAATTATATTGTATTTTGATATGAAACTGATTTATTTGCACGATGGAAGGAAAGTATTGGTGGATATTTGATTGTGACTGTACACTCTGCAGCAGGAATTCGACCCACTCAGCTCTAGTAAGAGAAGCTTGGTGACCTGGTAACACTGTATGAAAGTTGAAAAGTATGGTTTGAATGGCTAATAAATCTATAGTATTAGCGATTTAAACCATATTTGTCAACTCTCGTACAGTGTTACCAGATCACCAGGCTCCACTCACTAGAGCTGAGTGGGACGAATTTCTGCTGCTGAGTGTACAGCCACAATCAAATAACCACCAACACTTTCCTTCCCTCGTAGTAAATATCTTGGTAATAAAGAACAACATATGAATGGTTTTGCAGCACCACATAGTAATCGAGAGGGTTGAGTTGACATAAGGTACTGTATGATTATATTTTGATATGATACGGATTTATTTGCACGATGAAAGGAAAGTGTCGATGGTTATTTGATTGTAGCTGTACCCTGGGTGTTTATTCCAGGATTGGCCTTTGTATCGGCAGCTCCTGTAAATAGAAATCGGAGAAAAAAAAATCCACGCATAGCTATTCCTCTCTACTTCTTGCTTACCACATTTTTCTCCAAGAATTCCTTCACCGCACCAATTATCTCATCTGTGGTCTGCTCACACAAACCTAAAGACCTCCATAGAGTATCATTCATGCCTGTACAAACTAGGTGACTGCAATCATTTAAATTTGCCACACACTAGCAAGAAGACTGAGCAGTCACCACACATTATCATGCATCACTGTACAGGCGTGTGATTGACGAAAAGCTTGTTGGATATGGCTCAGTCATTTGTGCAAACCATCAATCACACACACACGACTGTTATGCCTGCACAACCACCTATTTTGCGCAGGCATGATTGATAGTCTATGGAGGCCTTAACAGTAATACCATCTATTCTGTCCCTGTGAATTCCATTACATCACATCCCATTTCAGTCAAGATGATCTGCATCATCTCTATTCTGTCTCTGTCATACTTTTCACATCCCAGTATTACATGTTGTACAGTTTCATCTTCTCCTGTGTCACACATCTGGCATACCTTGCTTCGGGATTCACACCATCTATAACTTCTTACATTCACCTCCATGCATTGAGCTCTGGCTCCAAAGAGTAGATCACCACCCACACTTCCCTCATACCACTTCACATACTCTGGACATTCTTTCTCCTCATACCATACCAGAGTTTCCTTTTGGTTGGTCCATATAATTTTTCCACTTTCTTAGCCCAAGGCATTTCACTTCTTTGTCAATCTCACTTTTCCACTTTCTTGCATCCCACTCTAGCCCCTCTCTATTTCTGCTCATCATTTTCCACTCATGCATATTTTCTCTAAGTACCAAACCATTCCTTCCCCCATTTGCTATTTTTAATGTTCCACATATAATAAACCTTCCTTGCCAGTCTTGTATCCTCCATTCGTTCCAGTCTTACTTTGTATCTAAGGGTTGCTTTCACTAGTCTTTCTCTCAATGTACAGTCGCGGTCAAATATAATCATCCATATAGGGGTAACTCACGTAAGAGTTTGACAGCTTCCCTCTGTTCCTTAGATGATAAACTTTCCAATAAATAGGTTAACTACCATCTTTTAATTTAATACAAGCAACTACGCACTATTTAAAACAATAACATCATATGTGAACGTGAAAACATTAGAGAGTAAATTGTTTGAGATACCAATATGTGGATGATTATTATTGACAGCGACTGTACTCCATCCCATATCACCTCTCAAAGCTGCTATCGCTGCATACCTGGGTGCATTCAGTGCCATTCTCTTTACTCCATTCTGTCCCACCTCTAACTTGTCTATCTCACTCTCCTTCCATACAATCACTTCCATGCCATACATAATGCTCGGGACAGCCACACTCTTCCATACTTCTCTCACCACATCATACCTGCTTGCTCTCAGCCTCGCTGCTCTTCCCAGTTGTCCGACCCATTGGTTCGTCATGCTAATTTTATAATGCTTGGTCTTTTCACTTCCATTTGGACTCAGCCATATCCTTAAGTACTTATATTCATCATTCTGTTTCAGAACATTCTCTCCCACTCTCCATGTGTGGTCTCTCTAATCATCTGTTCTATTCACAATCATAACTTGGCTTTTTTCATTACTAAATTTCACACCAAAATCTCTCCCATACCCACCTACAACATCCAAAATCCCTTGGAGTACCTCTGCTGTTTCACTCATAATTATCACATCATCTGCATACAGTAACATACATATCTTGTCATCTCCAACCCTTACTCCCGCATTGATTCCTCTTGTTCTCATGGCTAGTTCTTCTGTGTAAGCTAAATAGGGTTATAGAAAGTATACATCCTTGCCTAACTCCTCTCTCACTTCTTATCCATTCTGTTTCTAGATCTCCTAGCCTGTACATTGCTCTTATGTTCTCATACATAGTTCTCAAAATATTTACTAATTTATCACTCAAGCCTATACTTTCTAAGACTACATAGCATCTTCCTATCAACCCTGTCGTAAACTTTCTCTATATCTAAGAAACATAGGTATAGTTTACATCCATCCTTTTTCTTTCTTTCAATCAGTTCGTTCTCCACAAACATTATCTTCTGCTCTCCTATCTTTACGGAAGCCATTTTGCTCTTCACCCAGCACTCTGAATCTCTCAATCCCTCAATCCCTCAATCCATCTGCACAATCTTTCATTCAATACTGCACTGACAATCTTTCCCAATGTGTTCAGTAGGGCAACGTCATTCCATCTCTTGGGTACTCTCTCTTCTTCCCACACTTTGTTAAAAAAAACTCAGTCATCTTCTCAACCACAAACTCACCTCCATTCTTGTACTTTTCATACGGAATAGCATCTGGTCCTTTGGCCATACAGTTTTTCTGCCTTTTCACACATCTTTTAAGTTCTGTTAATTCTTACATTCAGTTCCTCTGCAACCTTCCATTCCAGTATTACACTCTCTTCTCTTGCATCACACACCTCACCTACACCTCCAATATTCTCCCAGAACTCTTTTATGGCCTTTCTCATTTCTTCCTTGTCAGTTATACATACACCATTTACCTTGAGGCTGTCTACACTTTCAGTACTGGACATTCCTTCCCTCTCATCAACCTGTACCATTCACGGCCACCTTCCAACCTCTTTTCCTTTAGGTTCTGAATCACTCTTCTTTCACATTTTACCTTTTCATCTCTAATCTTTCACTTTGCAACTCTCTGCTGCTTAACATATGCTGTCCATGCATTCAGGTACTCATTCTCAGCTTTGTCACTTTCATACCTTTTCTTTCTCAGCTGTCTACATGTTCTATTTAGTCTTTTTCACTCTCTCCTTACATTCTTGATCTTTTCATTCCACCATGGTTTACGTTCTCTCTTTCTTACATTTACTTTTACAAAACTTTTCTGGCTGACTGCTGCATTTTTCACATTTTCTACACATTTTTCATTCCCCTCGTTCACATCATGTAGACTTCTATTGCTCCAACTTCTTTCACTAACGTCAACTTGGAAATCTTCCCAATATACAGTCGCGGTCATAAATAATCATCCATATAGGGGTAACTCACGTAAGAGTTTGACAGCTTCCATCTGTTCCTTAGATGATAAACTTTCCAATAAATTGGTTAACTACCATCTTTTAATTTAATACAAGCAGCTACGCACTACTTAAAACAATAACATCATATGTGAACGTGAAAACATTAGACAGCAAATTGTTTGAGATACCCATATGTGGATGATTATTATTGACCGCAACTGTACATCCCTCAACTTCCATTTTCTTTTTCTCTCCTTCACTTTGTTCTCCTTTCTCCTCTGCAACATACATTCTACCACCAGCATATTATGATCAGACACAATATCTATCATCCTGTCTTCATCTATCCACATGAGAGATACAATTTCTCTCATTCTACCATTTGCTAACACAGTCAATTGCCAATTCTTGGTTCCTTGCACTCCAGGTCACACGTCCCTCTGATAGGGTTTCATTCAGGTTCTCCATATCCATGTCATTTACAAACTCAACAAGCATTTCACCATTCCTGTACATTTACTCTCCTAGTAGACCAATATGTCCATTCATGTCTCACATAACAATCACTCTTTCATCTGCATACTCTCTTACAATCTTCAATATACTGTACAGTCGAGGTCAATAATAATAAATGGGTAACTCAGGTAAGAGTGTGACAGTCTCCCTCTGTTCCTTAGCTGATAAACCTTCCAATAAATAGCGTAAGTACCAAGGATGATAGACTATAAAGGATAGTCCACTAGACACTTGTTTTCCCACAATGCACCGCGGGAGTGACGTCACACTTGTAAACAAACCTTGCCTGGTGCCCAGACTGTCACTAGTCCAACTTGAAGTGTACGTGAAGCGTGAATGTCTGTGCCATATTATGGGTGTATGTGCAGTGTACAATTACAATAATGGCAGTAGACATGCAAAAGGAGACAGGGTGGAGCGCTTTCGGTTCCTAAGAGCCCAAGAGAATGCCATAAAGTGGATATCGGCGTGCAAACGTGAGGACAAATTCAATGTTGAATTGGCCCGAGTATGCTCTCTACACTTTAAGACAACAACAGACTACGTCCCAAGAGATGCTTTGAACAATCAACGATGTAATGGATCTCCAAAGAAGATCATAATATTGTAACCTTGAGCTGTACCGACTCTGCACCTTCCAAATTCTAATCGAGAACCAGGTATGTTGAGATCTATCAAAGGCCCAACTTACTGCTACACCCTCAGCTATTTGCTTATACTTTACATATTTTTAACTTTACCCCATCTTATGATACTCTACTGTACAGTATGTAGGTTAGGTTAGGCCAGGCCAAGTCTACCTAATTCTGTTAGAAATGTAGTCCAATACTGACTGCATCCCCTACTAGTGATAACTTTGGTAGATCTAGGTAGGCTACAGTATTGTAATGCTCTATAACCAACAATTTCTCTCTTCCCCTTTTATGTTTGGGGGTAAGGTGGGGTATTTGTGGTGGATTTAATACATTGAAACCATCATTCAATGTCCTAATATAGGTTACAATAGTAGGTAATTGTGGTAGAAATTCAGTAGTTTATCTAATGTGGATATTTGGTCCATTTATACAATCATGATTTTACCCATGGATTTTGATTAGGTCTGAATACTGTAACATTCATTTAATTTTCAGCTGGTACGGAGGCTCGCCGAGAAAGATTATTCAGCAGGCATAGAAGGCTACTGGTACCAGTACTTCAAGAGGGTGTGCTCAATGAAGGAAATGGTGAGATTTTTTGTTTTCTTGTTAAAAGTGACTGTGTATAGTACATAGGCTATACAGTATCAGATGGTATCAGACCTACCCTGTACTTCATAGTTTCACAATACAGTAATTATAGTATGTTAAGAGTAGGGCTGGATAATGCATATATGAAAATAATGGAAGGGCCAAACATTTATTTATTCTTTTCTTTTGTATATGCAAACAAGTGTCATGTGATTATATGCCTCTAAAATCAATTCCTTCACAGATAATACACCAGAAGTGGTACAAGATGCTATTCCTCATGCACAAGAAGATGCCAAAGGTGATGCACATGAAGCACAATAGGGTCTGCTCAACGAAAGAAATGGTGAGATTTTTTTTATTTTTTTTTTATAAAAATGAAAGTGAATAGTTTAACAGTATTAGATGGAAAGAGTGAAAAGAAAACACCTTGAGGTGGTTCGGCCATGTAGAGTGTATAGGAAGCGAGAGATTTGATTAAAAAGTGTATGAGAGTGAGGTGGAAGGACAGAGTAGAGCAGGTAGACCGAGAGTGAGGTGGAATGATGGTGAAGAGAAGTATATGAGTAAGAGTGGCGTTGGGTGGTACCGTAGGAGGGACGCCAGTTGAAGGGAGACAAAGATGCGTGGAGGCAATTCATTCACCCCTTTGGGGATTGAGGCATCTGGCAATAGATAGATAAATAGATAGACAATAATTACCTTAGTACGACCAGATAACAAATATTTTTGAAAATACCCGATACATAATCTTGAAAATAGTCTCATTGTCTTTCCCAGGTCTGTATACCTATATGAGGTAATTTTAACCCATGACGAATATGAAGATGATGGAAGAGTCATAGCCTACATCTATCTATATCTATCTAGCCTACATAATTTATTCTATTTTTGTGCACAGTATATACAAACAAGTGTCATCTGATTATATGCCTTTAACATCAATTCCTTCACAGATAATACACCAGAAGTGGTACTAGATGCGACAGTCCAGCCAGCACAAGAAGATACCAGAGATGAACATCATATTTTCTCAACTGCAGTATGCTGATCGTGCTGTGTTTGTATTCCCAGACATGATGAGTTGAAAAGTGTTAAGTTAGCCGTTAACTCTCAGAAAGTTGAGCTCGTTAATCTGAAAAGTGCTAACGCAATACAGTACGGTACTTTCTGAAAAAGCGAATGAACTGACAGAAATTACGTTTATTTACACATTTCCAAACCTGTGCAAAATCCACAGTGATTATACTTATGGACTGACTGTAATAATACAGTATTATGTAAATTCTAATTGCATTAGTTTTGCTTTATACATACCATAATGATTAATATATTGTGATAAAATTAACGTTAGTTTCTAGTTTTTCTAGAAAATGTGCAATTCCACTGTGATTATACTCATAGACTGATAGTGATAGTACTTCATAAGGATATTGTTACTCTTACTTCTTTGGCAAGAAACATTTATTACTGTACTGTACTTTATTTTTGGTACACATTTCATTTCGCAAAGTATATGATAATAAATATATAATTACATTCAGCATACAGTATTTTGTATTCATATTCCGATTCATTATTTTTCTACTTTTTAAAATCATTGTAGGTGTAAGCAATATATAAGTGACCTTGAATGGGGCATTTGGTAAATATCAAATGGGGCATTTTGAAATTAGTCTGAACTTACCTAACCTAACCTAGACCGCATCAAACTACCGGGACCTAACCTGGGCAGACTACTGGTACCTAACCTGAGCAGACTACTGGGAAATAACCGTGGTAAAGTACAGGAAATGACTGGGGCAAAATACTGGGACCTAGCCGGATCTAGCAACACTGCTACAAAGCGGTAATTCTTTCAATAAATACCGGGCATTTTTCTGACCTAACTGATGCATTTTTCTAACTTAATCAGGGTATTTTCAGACTAAATTGGGGCATTCTTCGGATCTATTCAGGGCATTTTTCAGATCTGTTGGAGGGGTTGAAAGTGACATATTTTAGAAATGGGGCAGTTGGAAATACTAAATAGGTATGGAAATCCTTTTTATAACATTGAAAAAATCCAGAATTATCAATATAAATTACCTTTACATCCAGGTAATAGGTTATTATATAATCTTTCTAGTGATAGATATATGAATATAACCTAGCACTAGTCAATATAAATACTTCGTAACCAAGGTTAAAAAACTGTAGGCTACTACCAAGGATGATCGACTAATGATCTCATTAGGTCAGCTAGGTCATGATTTATAAAAATGCTGCTTTATATCCATATGATTAGTAGGCTAGTTAATCATCCATCAAGAATTAAACACGTAAAACCTATTATCAGTCTAAATCATGACCTTATTATCAATGCCAAGTAGACTGTAGGCCTACTTCTGGTGAGTATACGACGCACCAGTGGGCAGTGATAGAGATCTCCTGGCTTCTCTGGATATCTATTGATGACAACACACTACAAACACATTTACTTTAAATTATAATGATCAATTTAAACTGTGTGGAATATAAAGACACCAAAGATTAGTCATTATTGTACAAATATGGGCTTAGAGATGCGAACGCGACTCGATATCAATCTTGGTCGTGGAAGGCTTCCAGTTTTATAGTCCATTATTCTATTTCAACAACTGATGTCGAGTTGTACAATTGCCGTTATATCAGTATGCTTCTTATCTTTTTAACCTACCAAGGTGCAGCTACCGAGAAACTCATTATTTCGATTAATATCAGCTGATATAATCTTTATGCCTCATATTTTACCTAGTGAGCAGGCAAGGTTTGGGCACCAGCTAGCAACAGAGCCTCCCGTGACGTCACGGATATTTACCACGTCATCACTATGACGTTTCAGTGGACTATCCTTTATAGTCTATTATCCTTGGTAAGGAAGATGTGTAAGGTTGCCAGTTACTTGAGAGATACTGTAATATATATAGCCTATGCATAAAATTAGACCAAGTTTATTGAAAACGCCATATAGCGGCGCCTATTTAAGTTTAACATTTATTATTTTTAAGGAAATGCATATTTAGAAGAAACAATCCTGGTAAATAGCTTAATGAATTTGTTGACAAATATGATAATTAAAAAAGTTAGAAAATTAAACCGTCTTCTGCCGAAAAAGAAAACAAAACAGCTGGGCTGAAGATTTCTTTTGCAAATTAAATGACTTGGTTCCATCTATCAATTTCAAAATTGAATGGGAAATTGATGGGTCCCTACCCTTCCTTGATGTTTTGGTTACTAAAATTAATGACTTCCCTACTTTCACTGTCTATAGGAAACCCACTCATTGTGATATGTACATTCATTTTTTCTCTTATCATAATGATTCTATCAAAATGTCTGTCATATCTACCTTGTTTATCAGAGCATTAAGAATTTGTAGCCCCCAAAATTTAGAGGTAGAAAACAACAAAATTTGGATTATATTCCGTAACTTGAAATATCCTGATTGGTTTATAAGAAAAGCTTATTATAAGGCTAGGAAAACCTTCTATGTTCCTAAATGTCAGTCAGAAAAGAAACCTTATTTATGTCTTCCTTATGTAAAAAGTCTGGAAAAAATTCAGTCAGTTAGCAGAGAACTTGATGTAAACATAGCCTTCAAATATACTTCTAGTATCAAAACTACTCTTGTAAGAAATAATGCCACTGTTCAGCCCCAAGCAGGAGTATACAAAATTCCTTGCAAAGACTGTGACTTAGTTTATATAGGTGAAACTGGGAGATCTTTAGATGTTAGAATGAAAGAACATAAACGAGATATGACGAATTGTAACACAAATAAAGCTAACTTTGTCCATGCATATGACAACAACCACTGTATTGATTGGAATTCTGGTAAAATGATAATTAAGTGCAACAATTTCAAGAAACGTAGAATAGTAGAATCAGTATGTATACAGCACTATAAAAACTTTAACTTAAATGAAGGTATGTTCAAACTATAGTATTTTCAAAATATACTGAGCGCTGAGGCGTTGGTTGTTGGGAGGTTTTTCCCTCCCGCAATGCTGCCACATCAGAGCAATACACGTCACTCACTCTCTCATATCAGCTATTTACTGATGCTAAATTAATCTAAATTAATACATATACATTTCCTTCACTACTAAGGCCATGTAGGTATATGAAAGTAT